>JARHVA010002962.1:887500-1257500 GCA_037957365.1 Torreya grandis
CTATTTTGTTATCGAGTTAGCCATTTTTGTCTTGTTATAAAATATTAAATAGACATTATAGAACCAAATTGGCTTGGACATCTTAGTTTGAGGCCTAATATTAACCATTTGTAAAAAACTAATCAAGTTGGTCAGTATTTTTGGTTAAAATTATAGAATGGTTAAAGCTTATCCATTGCTATAAAAACAAGGCTCAGTTCAATCCAATAGTGAGTAACATTCATTTTCATAGAATTAAAATCCAAAATTTATTAAAATTGCATTTTAAGGATCTATTGATTAGGTTTTACCTTCGAGATAATATTAATTATCTTGTGGGAAGTCTTGGATGTCATGTTGGACTATTTTAGCCTATATTTGGATTTTATAGTGTGATCCTTACAAAGCCATAACAAACTCTTGTAAATCACCATTGGCCAAGGGAGATATTGAGACATTATAGGTTCACCCAAGATAAGTATTCCTAACTCTTGTTATTTCATTTGATAGATATATATTTTATAAGTAATATTTTATGAATATATATCTCCTTGATTCAATTACCTCTATGCTTAAAGTTAGTGTAGATATAGGGTCTTGTTTGCTTGCCATCTTCCACTTCAGGTGATCTAAGACCCATTTTCATACCATTATCACTTGATTATTATTTTTTTTTTATAATCATCCCCATTTGTGCCATAATATTTAGTGAGCACTAGATTAGTTTTACTTTATGTACTTAGACCTAGATAGGGTTATTACATAGTGTCTTTTTCCTAGAGGATTTATAACCCTCTCCTTTGATGTTGTGTGGTAATAAATCCTTTGGTTAGGCTTAAAATATCCATTTTGGTCGTGATCCAAATATAAATAGTATTGCAATATATGTTAGTTGATTACCTTATCCAATCTTGGATTTACTAAGTTATATAAGTTGTAGATCTATCTTAATTTGTTGCACATAGATATTTCACAAAGTAATAGGTTTCAAATGTATAAATGATTTCCTATATTATCTCTATACTTAAACTTAGTATATCTATAGGGTCTTATTTATTTTCCATTTTCCACATTAGGTGATATAAGCCCCCATTTACCTACCATGATCCATTGATTGTTTGTTTGTGTTAAATCATCCCCCTTTGTGTGGCAAGCTTTGGTGAGCTCTAGATTAGTTTTATTTTATGTATTATAAGGCCTAAATAGCATTATTGCATAATTTTAATTGATTAGAGGCTTTCAAAAGCTATCATTTATTTTTATGTGATAATATATCCCTTAGTTAGGCTTAGTGGATCCAATTTGGTATGCCCTTGATATTAAAAGTGTCACAATATATGTTAGTTGATTACCTTCTCCAAGATTGGATTTGCTAAGTAGGATAAGTTGTATATCTATCTTAAAATTTTACATATAGTTTCAAATTGTAAAAAAAACTAATCTAATATAATTTAAATAATTTAAATTGTATAACTAAAACACTCTTTGTAGGAATTTAAATTCTGCAAATAAATCATAATTTGAAAAATGGAAAACACACTTACATCAGATTAAACTAAATATCTATCGTTAAATGGATCTAGTTAGTTTGTAGATAAAATGATAATGTAAGAATAAAATAAATATTCATAAATGAAAAAAAAAAAAACATTAATAAAAATTATCTATAAATATTTTAAATTATGTCCTTCTTCCTTCGGTTGACTGGGCCCTTGTTATTCCTTTGGTAAAATCACTATAAAAAAAACAATCTAAAAATTTTGTAGTTTTTAAATGTTTCAAATATTATTCAATCTAGTCTAGTATAATTGAGTGACATATTCTATTTATTTCAATGATAAAATAGAATATTGTATTTATAATGAAACTTCTTCCACAACTTTCTAACAATTTAAAAATTAGTTTACAACTGATTATTTTTTTATTATTGGTAAAGGTCATGTTTTGAAAGGGGCCTACCCTTTTAGAAAGGAGGGAAAGATAAAACAAGATATCTTGATGAGCTCCTCTTCTAGATAACAAATAACTATTATTATAAGTTAATAACTTAACAATTTGAATGTATACTTATTTTTAGAATAACACTAATCTTATTTATTCAATGGTAAAATAATGTGAAGTGATAGATTAACAAATCCATTATCATATAGTTTGTTGAAAAGAATCTAATGTGATCAACTTTGGTTTCCTTCCAACAACTTATATTTTGTTTGAGAGAATAAATTAAAATATTGACATATTTGATTTTTATTATTTCCACTAATATCTCAAACAACAAAAGACTAAGCTATTCCTAGCATTCTAGGAATGTTATAAACACCTTACTATTTCTTCAAATATCTATTTTTTGAAAATAATATAAAAAAATCCTAGAAATCATTTTCTAAGAATAAATGGTAATCATCTTTGGAGCTATTTGATTTCATATTTTTGAAGATTTAGATATCAAAATATAATTTTGTGCATCTCTAGAGCCAAATTGGTGACCTCCAGAGCTAGTTTAGATGACCTCTAGAGCTAGACTGATGACATTTGAACTAGTATGGGGACCTTGAGAGCCAAATCTAGAGTTGGTTTATAAATATCAAGATCTAATGAGGAATGTGAGAGATAACTTAGGATTTTTTGAGGAACTTGGGAACTACTTTAGATCAAAATCTAAAGCTATGTAATACTTCCAAGCTTCTCCAAGGTTGTTCTTTAATTGGTACTTTGGGTGCTCAAAACCTTATGTCTGTATTTATAGAGTATTATGGCATGTATATATAATATTTATGCATGTTTTATATATAAATAGTTAACAAAGTAGATAAAAATATTCCAAGTAATAAAAAAGATAAATATCCTTTATCTCACTTTAAATAAACTATAGGTTATAAATATTACATTTGAGTACACTTTATAGTTAACTTATGGAAGGAAAAAAATGTTGTAATGAGGCACATTATGGATTCATCATCTATCCCACACGTAAGTTCATGCATGTCCTCATGTATGGTGTTATTTTTATTGTTTTAGAGTCATGTTTTTTAGCATTGTGCTCAAGTCATTTTCCATAAAAATATGCCCAATAATTTTTGTATTATGTCATTATTTAGAAAATAAAACTAGAATTTCTAAGCCAACCTAAATTTAGTTGGGGATATTGGCCCCTAATTTTTATATAATATTTCTCATTTTTTTATTTTGTTTTTTTAATTTTTTGATGTAAGTTATATATAATGAAAATAATATAAGTAATAATTATTTATAACCATCAGCACTCGTAGTCAATTTATCCAAGGATTTTTATTGCAAAATATGAAAACTACATAAACTCTTTGATAACATATCTTACCTTTGAATAGTTATTTATTATTAAAAAGTCCTATAGTTTTATTCAAGTATGATATGATTCAAAGCCTCTATTTACACTTTTTAATCCACTTGGATATCAATTGGGGCCATACAAATTTTGATTTACTTATTTGGGAAAATATAAAAGTGGATATATTTGTAATAATAAAGATTAAAATTATATTTAAAAATAAAATATTAGAATAAGTACCTTGGCAATATCTTTAGTTTCTCTTATTTATCTATTGTCAACATGGTCAAATATGTGGAAATGGAGTACAAATGTTATCCAACCAAGTTAAAAATGTTTTTATTATTTGGAAAAGCTACCATTGTTGGTTTTAAACTTTTTCCTTTTTTTACTCTTGATCTACTAGCAATATATTTTTTTATCAAGGCTCTTTACCTAGTACATAGATAGATAACAAGTTGGTTTTGTAACCATGATTGTCAACAATGCCTGGATATTTCCATTGCTGATTTTTTTCTTTTTCACTTTTTCACATTTTAATTATTTTTTAAATTTTCAATAAATGATAACATGACAATAAAATAATAAGTGGTTTTTATATATATTCTAAAACATCCAAATCACTAAAAAAAATTATTTTGTATATAAATTTATTATTCTATGAAATATTTTTAACAAAATTAAACCTATGTGTAAAAGAATGAAGAAAAATCTCTCACTATGCTACAAAATCTTCAAGTTCCAAGTGATCTTGAGGTGATTTTAATTTGATTCTATAAATATCACATGAATGATGAAAATCTATTTGATAAAATACAAAATCACTAAGATGATTAATATGCATTTCCTTTCTTACACTTATGATTGATCTCAAAAATAGCCTTAAAAAAGTTGGCTAACAAATCTAGTGTGGGAAGAACTATACTTTATATATTTAGAGTTTTTGTAGCTTAATGCTTCATCTATGTTCTTATAATTTTCATGGTCAAATAGATCTCTAGAATATAAATAGTATTTATTCTTGGCTTCATCTTTATAATCAATATTTACAAGTGTCTCATAGCGTTAATTTATCAAGCATAAATAAGAATCCACTCATGATTCCTTTGATTGTGATTTTGATAACAAAGAAAAATATTGGAGAGACTACTAGAATCAATTTTTTTATCAAACTAAAGATTGCAAATATATGATAGATAATATGTATACACTTCATTCATCATCTGATGTTAGTTTCAATAATCAAATAAATTTAATATTTATCAAAAGGTCATAAATTTTTCCAAGAACATGGGTTGTTTGGAAATAATCCATATGATGTATTACTTTCATAATTTAAAATATTGTTTGATTTAGACATGCATGAAAAAAGGAAAATGAAAAATAATGATACTACCTTTTTTATGAATGGATATGGTTCGATGTTTGATTTATTTATTGTAAATAGATGGCCTAAAGAATTATCTTGGATGAATTATCTTATTATGGTTGGTTTTGAGTGTGTTTTATATAATCCCTAAATATGGATGGAATTTTAGTTTACTAGGTGTGAAATCTATCATTTTATTATTATACACTAATTAATCCTATATATTACTAAGGTTATGTGTAGTAAGAGATTTAATTGATATATTTTACATAGAGAGGTTCGGATATTTTTTTTATAAGTCCACAACCAATTATAATATGTGCGTGCTAGTTAAAACTAACATTTTTTTCTATTAACATTGGGGCGGTGGCTACTAAGAATGAATTTTATATGTCATTAATTGAACAAGTGGTTATTGGGAATGCTTTGAACAATGCTAAAGTATTTAAATACAATAATGAGACATATAATTATAGGAAATATAATTATATTTATATAAAAAACAATAAAAATTCATACTTGTATCTTATTTTGGTGTCCCTTGGTCTCTTTGAGCTGAAATTCAAAATTGCATGCTTTTATATGACTCTCTATATGTGTTATCACACTCAACATTATATTTTCAAAAAATGGTATTGTCTTCCTTTGTCAATTTCTCATGAAAAAATCTCTCTTCTAAAAAAATTACAATTATTTTATCTTTCTTCATGATTGAAAACATAATATGTGAGCTAAATTAATTATAATAAAAATTCATTAAAAAAATATTTTTTAGCGTAGTTCCTTCCATAATTTATTTTTTGGTTTGGGAATTCAAAATAAGGGGTTTGGGGGTGACATCCCCAATGGTGTCAAGGGCATATCCCCTTATGGAGTCTGGGGGTAGTGAACTTGGTGTGCTCTTTATCACAGTATAGGGTGGGGTTAAGGGGTAGAGCCCTAGAATCTATACATGTCTTCCTTTTATCATAACCATCAAATTATTCATTATTGATTCAATCTTCTCCATCTTATAACTATATTTAAAACACTACATATTTTTAAATTTTTATGGCCTACAATAGTTTTATTATCTCCAATAATGTATGATATAGATTTCCCTTATGTGAAATAAAAATTATTCGAAGTTAAGTTTATTTAATAATATGCATAGAAGAGGTTGTTAAAATTTTCCATATATTACTAGCATATGTAGGATTAGTTATCATAATTTTATTTTCTTCACTAATGAATGTAGGAGAAATTGTAGTGTTATTTTGACTCTTACCAATAATATGAGAAGCCTATGAATGTAATCTATTAAAATATGTTGGAATTGTTATATATTACCATTCCTAATACATAATATCAATTATTATAAGTTGATATCCCTTGCATATAAGAATAATATTTGATAAAAATTAGTATTCAATACCCACCAATGTAATATCTATTTCTAAACATTTACTTTCACTTATAAACAAAGGTGACAATATAGGACATATTAATTCACATTGGTTCTCACTAACAACCATGTGATATATAGTAGGATAAATCATTTCATGAAATTTATCAAAATGCATTGATGTATATTCTTATCCCTCACCAACAAGTGAGACAAAATTATTTGCCATTGAACCATGATTTAAAATTGAATCAACTACTTTAGGTTGGATCATCATGCTAAGAACTGAAATATGAGATTTAACATCTTCAGGAGCATAAGCATATGTAAAAATCTTCTTTATGTACTAATAGATGAAGAGACAATCACTGGTAATCAAATTTCATCAATAGGTTCATAGAAGGTTGTTTTAAGTTTAAGTTCATAAAAAACTATAGGTGTAGGTGTAAATATTTCCTCATCATCCTATCTCCCACACTTAATGTTATGTATGTCCTCATGCATGCTACTAATTTGACCAACCTCCTCTTTTTTTTCCATATAAATAGTAGCAAATATGTTATATCTTTCTTAGTTTATCTCTTTGATAGGATTTGTTATAGTCATCATTTGTTGCATCTCCTAAATCATGGTTTTGAGGTCCATCATTTATTGGTAAACAAAAACCAATTATTTATTCCTCACCCACCCTACATAAAAATATATAATCACATCTCTCTTAAAAATGTTCTCAATAATTTCTTCTTCTACATAGGTTTAGTCTTGCATGAGGGATAAATCTTCTCTTAAATTGCTATTTTGGAGAAAAAACACTACTATTTTATGGAAGCATTTATATCATGAAGAAAGTAAATATTCCTTTGAAAACTTCACCAAATCTTTTACCACAAAAAAAAACCTAAAATAAATTCTTGATTAATTATATATTTAAGCAAAAATTAATATTTTATGGAAGGGTCTCTATTAGGTATTTTATTCTCTAAATGATCAAATAAGTAAAATGAATTTGATCAAATTAATCTAGTTGCTATAAATTTTCATCACAATTTTATGGAATTAAAAGTACACCTTATTAATCTATTTGGTGGTAATTGAAATTACATATATAATTCAATTACTAGAAAATAAGATAACACGTTCATGGAAACTAAATTGAATCGAAACTTGAAAATAACAGACAATTTTGTATTATGATGTGAGTATAATAAGGATAATTAATTATAACTAGGACTCTATAAAAAAAAATCATTTTTAGACTATAAGTCCCTAATTCCATTAATGTCCCTAGTAACAATGCCAAAATTGATGAGTGTCATCAATCCTCTTCATTTCATAAAGCAAATATAGGTTTATTATTTTAAGGATTTTTGTAATAGATAAAATAATACTTTCATATAATATTTATTACTAATTGGAAATAAAAAAATTAATCTAATTTCAAGAATTTGAATTTTATAATTAAAACACACTTTGAAAGAATTTAAATTGCATAAATAAAACACATTTAACAGAATGGAAAGCACACTTGCATCAAATAAAACTAAATAATTATTATTTTATGGATCTAATTAGTTTGTATATTATATGATATTATAAGAATAAAATAAATATTCCAAAATGAAAACAAAACATAAATAAATCTAATATATAAATACTATAAAGTATGTCCTTCTTTCTTAAGTTGAGTGGGAGCTTGCTCTTCTGTTGGGAAAAGAACTAGAAAACTATCAGTTTGAAACATTGGTAGTGTTCAACTACCTCAATTTATTATTCATTACAATCTATTATAATATACTTATGTTTTATATTGATTTCAATGATAAATGAGAATTTTTTATTTACAATACCACTTCTTCAACAACTTCTTAACTCCCTACAAATCAGTTTACAATGTATTCTTATTCTATGCTAATAACTTAATAATTTATATCCATACATTATTTGTAAAATAATAGTAATCTTGATTATTCAAGGATAAAATAATATGAAGAGATAGATTCATAAATCCACTATATTCTAGTTTGTTTGAGAGAATTTAATGTGATCAAATTTGGTTTCCTTCCAACAAATTATATTCTAATAGAGAGAATCAAATTAAATATTAGCATATCTTATTTCAATTTTTTCCACTAAAATATCAAACAAAAAAATAATATATTCCTAGTATTTTGAGAATGCTATATATATATTATTATTTCTAAAAATATATATTTTTAGAAATATTGTAAAGTTATTTCATATAAATGATTTTTGAAGAATAGATGGTAATGATCTCTAGAGATCTTTCCTTTCATATTTCTTAAGTTGAAGCTATCTAAAGCAATTTTTTTCCTCTCCTACGTGAAAATGGTGAACCCTGGTGCTAGTTCAGATGACCTCTAGAGTTGGAATGATGACCTATAGAGATAGTATGGGGACCTTAGGATCCAAATCAAGAGTTGGTTTATATACATCAGGAGATACTAAGAAATTCAGGAGCTAACTCATGAGATTTTAAGGAACTCAATAACTAATTCATATGCGACTTTAAAGTTTTGTAATACTTCCAATCTTCTCCAAGATTGTTCTTGAATTTGTAATTTAGGTACTCAAAAAATTATGTATACATTTATGGATCATTATGTCTTGCATATACAATATGCATATTTTCTATAAACTAATAAAAATTTTATATAAAAAATAATTCCAAAGAATAGACAAGATAAATATCATTTATTTAACTTTGAATAAACTATAATTTTTAAATATTACATTTAGATCCACTTTATAGGTAACTTATGGAAGGAAAAATAGTGTTATAATGAGTCATATTATGGCATCATCACTAGTAGTCTCACCATCCTATCTTCTGACTCTCTAATTTGACTATAATTTCACGCAACTTAATCATAAGAAATCTAAAACTCCAATTCAACAATATTATAATGCACAAATGATTTTCAAATTTGGAAGAATTTTCAATTTATATTTTAATTATTTTAATATTTTATTTTTAAAAGTTCTCATTTTTGGAAAAGTTTCTCCTACATGCTATATTTTTCACATATTTCATCAAATTCGTGATTTTTTTTTAAGACCTAAACTAACATGAGACAATCCAAATGCTTAAAATCATAGTTTTTTATCTCCTATAGTTTTATTTCAAAACATTTTGTTTTAATGTTTTAGCTTTACATATTAACATATATTTACATGACACCAAGTTTTTTTCCCTTGAAAGGAATATGTATGCATTATTTTCATCCCCACACAAACATTAATTAATTGTTACATCCACATTTTTACTAATTAGCATACTTTTTACCTTTATCATAAAATTGCACTTCATTTCCATTTTTTTATTATAAGTCAAAAAGGCATCTCATTTAGATTTTCCATGACACATAGGTAATTAACGTAAGTTTTAAAACTCTCTTTTTATTTTTCAATGCACCACTTCTTGGTAAAATCACCCTCTCCAATTCATGGCAATACCTATACCCAAGGTAAAAATATGTATATGCATAAATTTTTCATTGTGAAATTTTTTGAGATATTTGATGATGATGTAAAAACCTATATTAAAAATATGCTTAGACTTGGTATTATCCTCTTTTATTACTTTTGTTTCTCTCTAAGAAATTTACAAATGTCAAATTTTTAGTGTTTAATCTCATTTATTATAGATTATAAATTTTAGTGTGACATGATGAAACCATCATGTCATTATAAAACCCATTGTGGTGATTTATTAAGCTACTTCAATTGTTCACAAAACCTCTATAGAGGTTATAAAAATTGTCTGATGATTTTAGAAACACTAAATAATTTTTTGTGACTTCCATAATGGTTGAATAACCATGGCCTACATATAGTTTAGATTTTACCATTTTATTATGTTTTTAAAAAAATAATTCCCAATACATGCATTTTGACACGTTCTCATGAAAAAACCTCACATTTTCATCTTATTATTTTTTGTTTTCCTTACTAATATTTGAGTTCACTCCTAGTCATGTATATGTTAATCATATCTAACTCTAACTCAACCTTAATGAGCTCATTATCAATATTTTTTTAAATCCCACATGAAAACTATTTTATTTTATTAAAAATAACTATCTTTACAATGAATTTAAGATTCAAAATTTACATTAGTAATTGAGTACACATGTTTTAATAGATGTATAACATACCTTTTGTAGATTCTTGAGGAAATTAACATAAGTTACATAGAAACATTTTGGTCACCCATGTTAATTGGAGGAATAATCTCATGATATTACAACACAAAAATATGTTTTAAGTGTGAAAATAACCAAAGTCCAACTACCTCTTTTCTTTAATTTGTGATTGAGTTTCCATTTCCTCTTATTAGATAATTTCCTAGTAATTTTATATTATGGTGAAAAAATGGGTTTTATAAGGTCCCTAACCATTATATAACATAAATTAAAATATTAGACAATGAAATCCCCAAATAAAAAACAATACCACCAATAACCTAGAAAACTAAGCTAGGAAAACACAAAGCTGATAGATAACAAAAAAAATATAGAAAAAAATCATTAGAAACATAAAAATATAGTAAGAAAAAGAAAATATTTTGTCTTAGTAAGAAAATTAAATGTATTTATAACTTACCATTCCTCTTTAAGAAGGTGGATATGGTATTCATAAAATTCATCATCTAGGTATTCCTCCTTCAACACTTGATTCTTCCTATGATTCTTCAATCTTTTTCTCAAACCTCTTTTAACAACCTCTTGTTTCCTTTTCCTCAATTAGTTATTCATATTTTTTATACTTTTAATACATTTTTTTATTATAACAATTTTAACATTAACAAACTTTGTTGATTTTTTCCTTGATGGACTAAATTTCACCATTCATATTTTCAATATTTCCCTTCAACTTGAAATTATCCTTTCTAGGATGATATAATTATTGTAAATTATTCATTTCTCCCTTTCTATCTAAATGTCCTTAGTTGGGGTATGAAATTTATCATTTTGTTGTTGTTGGAGGGAGTCAATTGTATTTTTTACTATGATATTATTAATAAATAACCACTTTAACATCATCAACTAAAAATTTAACTTTTTATCACGGGAATATACATTTTTTTGTATGTCATTAATGTTAACCATCTTTTTCATGGTATTTTGGTTTTCCATTGCATCATCAGGAGGGGTGTTATGGATGTTCATATATTACATAGAAACACCTTTATGTATAGGTTCATCCATATTTCGTGTCATCATCTTCATCCATAATTTCAATGAATTTTCCTTTAATATCCTTCTATTTATCCTCATCCTTTCTCAAGTGGTCACTTTGCAAAGTAGGTTTTTCATTTTTGAGGAATTACTTTTTGTGCTTAGCTTCCTCCCACATAGTTTCTCCTCAATGTCCTTATACTAAGAAACCACATTATGGTCTCCATATTCATTTATCTTTTATTGATAACTTGAATCATGAATTTTGATCTTATTGGACACTAGTCATTTCTTATAATTTCAACTATTGACCAAGGAAGGAGTGTTAAGAAAGAACTCTTTATTATTATCCTTATCTTCTGGAGAATCAACCATAGGTTTGAATTCCACTATATATATTTTCAATTAAAATTATCAAACAATCAAATATATGAGATCTTGATGAATAGGGATTTACCCTTTCCATAATTGAACCTAAATCACTAAATTTTCAAGGGATATTAATATAAAAAGGGATACTTACAAACCTTTTATGCTTAAAATTGTTCAAGAATGAGAAGTTATTGGAATATAATCTATTAGTATGACCTTTCATCATAATTTATTTAATGATAAATAGACTTACCTCCCCTAAATAATTTGACAAGGAAGCTCTTTGTATTCCATCTTGAAAATCATGGATGGATTCCCTTTCTTTGAAGAATAAATTTATTTATTAATTTTTTGTTGTGTTTTTATTTAAAGCTATTACTTCATTATAATAACATGAAAGTGAACTTGATGATGATTTCCTTAGATCTTTAAATAGTAATGCCTCTCAAGGTGGTTGTCTTTGCATTCTAAACCCTATAAAAATTGGTTGAAAATACAATATCATATCCTTTAATCTATTCACTATAATTATTCAAACAACCTATTCTTAATATATGATAAAAATTTAGGTTTCTGATGCAGGAGCATCACTTCTTAGAGCACATTTATTCTGACTTTGATGCATGTTTTAAATTATTTTGTTTATTTCTATTTTTTTTACCCTGCAAATCTACCTGTAGGGGTAAGTGGTTAAACTGTTGGAATCTTCTTATCTTAGAAGATTGTTTTCTTCATTCTGGGATAATTGTTGCGCCCAGCCAAGGATGGAACAATTTGCTATGTTAAGATTAAGAGCTTTTTGTATGCATTCGGATGTGCTTTGTGTTAAAAAGAAAGAAGATTTTTGTGAGAAACAGGGGGATACATTGAAAGAAGAGAGAAAGCAGGGGACGCAAGAGGAAAAGATTTATAATAGATAGAGAAAAAGAAATGTAAGTCTTCCTGTACTGTTTTATAGAAATATAAGTCTTCCTGTATGTTTTTCCATATATCCTCTGAACATTGTTGGCCATTTTTAATACCTATTGGTTCGTTTATTTTCTGCTGGGCGTTTTACCATTCTGGAACATTTATTTCTGTCTTAAAAATGATTCTGGGCGCTCTATGTTGGTTGGGCCGCCATATTGTGCTGGGCGTTTAAAATGCTGGGTCGTAGTTCTTTTTTTCTTTACAACTTTTGGACTGTGTGAACTCGTGCTGGGCGCTCCATGCGTTGAATACACAAAACGCCTATCTCTTTGATAAGCCAAATATATTGGCTAGGACGTGTGTGGCTGGGAAGAGTTTCCTTGAAGTTAGGCCACTTTTGTATATGTTATATTGGCTGGGCAATGTGTATATTCACTTTTGTATATATTATGTTGGCTGGGCCATGTGTATGTGGAGCGACCCCATCATATGAAGTTCAATTCTGATTCTTTTTGCTGGGCGTCCAAAATTCAACGCTGGTCCGTACATTTCCAGCTGGGTAAACATTCAACGCTGAGTTGCATTTTAATACTGGGTCATTAGAAAATTCAGGACGTTGCTGTTGCTATTGGGGCGCCAAAATTTGAATGTATAATAAAACAAATCAATTGACTTACTCTGTTGGGTTGTGTCACAGTCCAATCTAGGGACAAATGGTGAAGAGTCCTCCATAAGCTTTTTATGTTGGTCATTGCAACGCATGAATATTGAATCCTTTTAAATGTATTGAGTTTTAATTCTGGGCATTCTACAGTATATGTTATGTAAGAAAGCAGAAGATTTTATGCTCAGTTAACCCTATTTGGAAGTTATTTTTCTTTTAAGTTCATCAGTTTCATATATCTCCTTCATAAGAGGAGGGCTAAATCTTATCTATGTCTGATCACATTTGACTAATATTAAGTAGGTAGTTGACTCCATATGGATAGGAAATCCTTATTGATTCATGAGCCTTTGAAAATATAGATGAATTGAGGAGAAAACAAATACCATGTGATTAATTGTTTTTCATTCATGTGAAAATATGAGATCTCTAAAAAATTAAGGATCCCTAATTTAGATAATTATTGCATTCTACCCACTAATTAGGCATTGTTAAATGATAAAAAACTCGTGTGTTATGATTACTTATCATGAACCAAATCTTTTCCATGATTTTTGTAAAATAAATCACCATAAATAACTTTTACTTAGAAAGGATAATAATTATAGGATGAGGGTGTGGAGCTATAATGATCCCTTTGGTGATATCGAGACTCAAAAAAGACTTATCTATTAAAATGGTGATTATTTTGAAACAAATGAAAATCTTGAGCTCAAGAAGACTTAACATTATGTTATAGATTCTTCCTCAAGTATTTAGATGATTGAATAAATAAGATAACCATGATTTAACCATTTAGTAATGCTTTATTATATAACACAAACATTGACAGACTAGTCTGATCCTTTATTTCCTTCATTATAGATATGGCTAATAGAAAACTCTTTCGAAGATTAAAGTGAATTTAGACCATCATTCATGAGATTGTTGATAGTCGAGATAGAGTATTTCGTATCTTTAGATATTTTATAATATTTAGGGAATCCCATTCAATTTATAGATATCTTAAGTTTAGATCCTTATAAAATTTAATTAACCACATAATTAATGTTTATTTCACAAAATGATTGTATTAAAAACCTAGGGGTACTGCATAAGTTATAATAAAGGCTCCATAACTATCTTGGATCACCTTTCTACTACCTACTATTCCTATGTTACCTTTTAAAGTGCCATAAAAGTTAAGTTTAAACCATAATTGGGTTGGGAAATTCTAGGTTATTAGTTCCATCTTTATACCTCTCACTAATTCACACATCATTATAAAAAAGCCTCACTTAATATAAATTTTCATTCTTCATGCTTCACTTTATCCTTTTCATAAGTCTTTGTAAGTAGAAATTTATCCTCAATATAAGACATAATATTTAATCCCAACTTAAGGATGAAAATTTTATTTTTTTAAATATTCTTATAATTTCTCTTTCCAAATAACCTAAAACAAATGGGTAAAGATAACTTTCAAAGCTTTTTAAGAGGAAAGCTTGAATAGGGAGGGAGACATTGGAAAATAAAATCAAAGGTAGAATTAAGTATTACCCAAGGGACTTAAAAAAACTATATGATTTATTCAAGATATATAATTATAAAAGGGCATAGCAAAAGGAGGTGGTTAATAAATTTAGGTTCACACTCACAAAGTGCACACCTATTCGGCATCATAAACTTCACTCCATTAAATTATTGATAGTGATATTTTTATTTTGAGATGTCAAAAAAAATAATATGTTAAATTTTAGTAAAATATCATTGAACCAAATTATATTTCATGTAAAACCATATATCCTTGAGTTCACCTTGAAATGATACCCTATTTTAACACTATCATGCCCATCCATTAAGGCTAAGTAGATCAATTCATCTTCTCTAGAAATTTGGATTATATTATAACCTTTGTGGTTTTAACTTATCCATATTATGATGGACATATCATATGAATTTTAAGTAACCAAATATATATTTTTTTGTGTTTTATTAGATGTATTTTCTCTCTATACATTATTTAGTGACAAGCATAGAGTTAGCAACCCAAAGATCAATTAATTTCAATACTATATCAAAATTTTATTCTCTACTTGTCCTTTTATTTATTCAAGTTGGATAATTTAGTTTTATTTATTATTCTATATATTTTAAATATTTTATTTTGAATATAAAATTGAAACAAAAAATACTAAAAATTATATTTTATATTATCTTGCATCGAAAAATTGTTTAAATACTTTGTCAATTCAATCATATAAAATAAATATAAAATTATAATAGTATTACATGATAGATTTGGAGTTATATAAATAAGTTTATATTTTATTTATATAAAATAATAGCTATTTAGTCTATTTTATAGTAAACACACAATAACATAAAAATCAAACAACAATCTTCGCACCCTCTTGCACAAGAAAACCCATAGAAACCAGAATAAATAATTGGATAAGGAAAACCCATAGAAACCAGAATAAATAATTGGATAAGGAGAATCACATCCCATTATTTCATGTATATAAAATTAACTCAATCATGGTTACAATAAAAATAAAAAAATAAAAAAATCTATATTATCATATTAGATTTATTTGCATCCAAAACAAACCAAAATAAAAATAGAAATTTTGTATTTATCTCTGCATTTAAAATTTAGACTTTTTATGTAGACAAAAATATAAAATTGTAGAATTGGTCTTCATTTGAATTTTTGAAGTATTAAAAAATTAATTCATATTTATAAAATCATACCATAATAATAATCAAAATATTAATTATTAATAATCATAGTTAATTGATAAAAATTAAATTGGGGATGAAGAAATAATAATTTCATCCAATTAGAATATCAACATAGATTTTTATATTAATTTTGTCTAAGGAAGGATTACAAAAAGGGATATTAAATGGGCACAATTACCTCAAGGATTAATAAATCTCAAATTTTTTTGTTGTTTTGAAGGTAATCCATAAAAATTAGGTGGAGGGTTATTCTTAGAAATAGTTAAGGAAGTTTAGTTACAACTTATATAGGGAATTCATGTATTCAATCTAATCATATTATAGAGGTAAAATAAACATTTTAGGGTATTCAATTATAAATTAAAATATAATTTAACAATATTATAATTTAACATGATTTAATTAGTATCAATAATTATTTATATAAGAATCATTCTCCTAGATGGACCATTAGCAATTTTATTGGTGATTTGGTCAATTACCTTCATCAGTTTTAGGCCATCCAAATATAACATGTTTCAAGGAAGGAATAAAGTGGATAACTAGTTTGATAATAGATGGGACATTTTAAATGCTATGTGATATTTGAGGGATCTCTAATTCCTCTTGATAAAGATTTTAGGTCTTATCTTAGGGTTAACCAATTATTTAGTTGAATATGTCAAATATGGCATACTATCATATTATCTATATTTAAAAAATTTATGACTATGATGATTTTGAGTTTTAATTTTATTTTTTGTACCATTAGAGATATTTCTATCATAAAAATTGAAATTTTAATCTTCCTTGATTGCCTACTCCCTCATGCAAAGGTAAAATGGGGTAGAAGGATTTATGATGTTGAGCATGCCACTTATCCAAATAATATCATCGATTATTATTATGGATCATTCATAATAAAGTAAGTATATTTTTATATGATTTGATAGGCTGTTAAAAGGAAGTTATTTTTTATTTAATCCACCCTAAGATAAATATTTAGTTTGTGAAATTACTGAAAACTCTAAGAAGTTGAAGTCAACCATGGGTGGAGATAGGTGTAAGGTCGATCCTCTTATAATAGAAATAGTGAAGAGGAACACCACATTCTAGAGAATAATACAAAAATGAGGGATTTAAATTATTTTTGAAATAATCAAGGGTTATGGGCCTCATATTTAAATAATTTTTGTAAATTCTAGGGTAGCTAGGATAATGACATTCATGGATGTTTCCTTCACAATTTTTGAATATCTCAACATTGTATACATGTATAAGCTTTGTTGGTATATTTTTTAAAGTCAAAGAGAAATAAAAATGAATAAGTAATTGATTTATTAATAAAAAAGGAAAAACTGGTTTACATTCAAGGGGGTATTTGACTAATTCCATCCCCTTACCATGAAATCAAGTATATCACAAAGTGATGAGGTATATCACCCTTGAAAGTAGATTAAGTGTGCTTATTATCATCACTTTTCCTTCCTCAATCATTTATGCCATGATAAATTATTAGGTATCCCTTTTTATTTTCTTTAAACTCTAGAATAGTCTATTTTGGAGGTTTAAGCCAAGAATATTATTCTCCCACTTCATATATCATTGATATTTATCTTGTAGTTATATGCTAAAACTAATTATACTAAACTAAATCTAGTTTATAACTTCAAAAATTAAAATTCATCCTTTGTTCTGATAGTTGGGGATAAGAAGGATGGGAACCTAAGGGAACCTAAAATCCACCCTGTCAAATACACAAATTCCTCTACCTCACTAGGAAACAATAAATACCCTTTGATTAGTATGGTATAAACCAAATATAAAAATAGGCTAGGAAATTAATATGACCAACTCTCATTTCCCTCTAGGGACCATACAAAGGGGAAGGATATGGAAGCATAATATATTGTGGATGTTGGTGATGATCCTAAGGATATGATAAAGGACATTGTTGATTAAAGTAGGAATAATAAAAGGATAACCTTTGATATCATCATTGATGATATACATGAAATATTTACCTTGGTACAAAAATATATTTTATTGCACAAGAACTTGATCAAAATGTTTTTAAAGGAAAATGAAAATATTAGAGACTCTATGCTAAAGATGCATACAATTATTAATATGGGTTGAATTATTTATAAGAATGAGGGGAATGTAGAGGTTTCTATGGAATATATGATAAATAAGGTGTGATTATAGGAACCAAGAAGAGAGATTATTAATATGTTAATTCAATCAACAAAAACTTCAATAAACATACTAACACTTACACTCCAAGCCTAGATTTTAGGTGTGAGCTTAATAATAAAAGCCAAATTAAAACACAAATAAAATGCAAAAGACAAAAAATCCTTTACCTTTCTTGGGATCTCCAAATGCATTTTTGAGTGGCTTGTTCAGGTTGTGCTTCAAAGAGTCTTTGGAAAATTGAGGGGTGTAGCTCATTCTTTCCTTGGAACCATGGCTTGTGTTGTGGCTTGATGTAGATTAAGATTTTATCATTATAACACTAATTTCAATGCAAATTTTTAATTATAACACTAATTTCTCAAATATTTGAAGTCATTTGTGCATGATATCTTTTCACCAAAATAGCTTAAAATTCAATAGGAAAGGCATTGTATTTATAGAAAATTGATCTAACCCCAACCCAATGTGAGTCAAGGTGGATTTTAAACATGGAATGGGTTAAAACCTAACCTAGGTGAGTCAAATATAACCTAAGTAGAGTTAATAGATGTCAATTAATCATGATTTACAATGAATAGGCATGGGTCTCAAAAATGATATATTTTAGGATATTTTCAAAGAGTTTGACAACTCACAAAGGTCATGATGAAAGGCTAGGATATTTGCATTTTTGCATTTTATTTTTTTAGTTATTTACTAATTTTAAATGGACAATTCAACTAGGAGTTTAATTTAGTATAAATTGTTAATTAATTTTGATTATCCATTTAACTCTTTCAATATTTTATATTAATTCATGTGCCCCACTTAATAGGTCCATAGGCTATATTGAATGGTGTTACACCACAAGATGACTAGGGATGAATCTATGATACATTATGGTTGCATATAATGGAATACCCCAATTAGGGATGTCTCAACATGATTTTGAGCTTTGATAAATAAAGTAAAATAAAATTTGGGATGTTTAGTGATTCTTAGGCTTAATTTACAATGGTTGATAGGAATCATTCTAAAGTCTGGTTAGAAGATAGTTGTGGCTAGTTTTAGTTGTCTACATAAGGTGGATGAGTTGGAAGCTAGGACAAACTAGATCAACATTGAAATTGGTAAAATAAAGGAAGACATGGAAAAACTTATTCAATACATTAGAATATTGATTAATAATTGTGCCATGATCATAGATATGTTTAAATACATCTTTCACAAGAATAAAGAGGAAAAATCAAATGTCAAAAATAGTAAATACTATAAAAAACAAGGATAAGTAACCTCAAGGATTGGGATAAGTCTAAATATGTCATTGAGTTCCTCGAGGAAGAGTTTGAGATGGCTGAGTCCCTGATGAAAATGGTGGACACTAGCTATTAAATTGTTATATTTTTTTTATTTCTTTTATGTAGTTATCTATTTATTGATAATTTTGGTTGTTATTATATATTTGGGATTCTATGGCCCTAATAAGCATGTTTTTTGGTGTTTTGATGTTGATTTTCTAAATATTTCTCTCTTTGTATGAATTTTTAGCCCCTCTCAAAAACCAATTTTTTAACCAATAATAAAAAATATAATTAAATTTTTTAATCACAAAATAAGGAAAAAATAGTAAGTTACATAGTTAAGTTTTAATTTAATCTCAAATAGTAATTTTATAAATGTTATTTTAAATTAAAAAAGAAAAAAAAGAGATGGAATTATTTATTTAACTTCATAACTTTAATTTTTAGTGAGAGCTTAAGTTATTTTGTCATTTAAAATACTTATTATATATAAACATTCACTAAACAAAACATTCAGATTTAAAAAATTAGAAAAAACAAACAAATTCAAATCAAATAGCACAACTCTTTGAAAAAAAAGTAAAAACCACACTCCAAAGCCTCAAATTAATTTTTTCATCTCTCTTAAATGATGATTTTTGAATGCATTCACATAGATAAATAATGTTTCCATAACTACCATGCTATGTATTGTCACATAACAATAAAAGGGACATAGAATCTAATACTAGGTTATAGGTATTTTGATCCACTATTTTACCTAATATCATATTATCTAGTTAAGTGCTATAGATGAAAAAACTAGGTTAACTAAAGCTCAAGTTACTAGAAAAAATCACCTCTTACCTTATCAATCCTTTAACCTCCAAATTCAAATTTTACATTCATACTCTACTCTATGTTCATCTAATTTAATTAAATTTATGTATGAAAATTTATAGTCAATCCAAACATAATATATCCAATTAGATACCTAGAGTCATCCAACCCTATGTCAACTCATTTAGATAGCCCACATAAAGTAAGAATTATGATACCTAGTTATCTTGAATTTAACATATACTTGGGATGTTATTACACAAAATTTTAATTCCTTTAATGATCAAATTTATTTAGTGAGTACCGATCTCTTATAACAATCCTAGGTAAGTAGCTCATCCAAACCAACCAATCCTTACATCACTTAAATATTATCCCATTCCTTCACCACAACCACATCAACAACCTCAAACAAACCAATAGCTTGAACATCACATCATCTCTTAATTAGCTATCTTATTTAGAATTCAAGATATCAAGTGCACAAAGGTTATCATGTTGATTTTCATTTGTATATTAATATCTACCGTGGAACACATTATAATAGCATGTGAAAAAAATTATATTTGAGAAGTGACCTTAGATAAACATATGAACCACCCAGATTTTCCCACACATCTAGGAATAATTTCCTCATCCCAATACTACAAAGGGCATTATACAATTTGATCTAAATAGGGGATTCCAAAATAAATTATCTATTTTATTAAATTTGGAAGACCAAATGTGGAGATATAATTCAGCATTTAAAAAAAATAGGGTCCTCCATTGAATACCTACTCTCAACCATCTGAGTTATTGAAAACCACCTAAAAATACTACTAAGTTAGGAGTTTGATTATTGTCCTAGAATAAAAGTACTAAGTGAGCCCCATCCATTATGAGATGGCCTTTGTACCAGGACATGCCCTTCTAAATATATAGATTAATTATATTGAAATATAAACATATACAAACTTGTAGATCAATTGATTACTAAATTATGTAATAGGGATGGCCTCAGAGAATATTTTTTCTTCAAATTTTATTAAAAGTATTTGATTCATTATGAGCCTAAAAATTTGTGAATATTTCAGTATGTTTTTAATGATCATATAATCATGTCCTCTAATCATATCTTCTTCATCTATAGTATTGGTTATAGAATGAGTTTAGGTTGTCTAGGAGATATTTGTTCTTAGAGAGTCACATTATACCTAAATGTAAATAAAATATTCAATATATTTATATATATTGAAAAGATTCACACTGTGGATGGTTCTTATCCACTCATGTACTGATATCATTTATTTCTCACTTCATATCTACACACATTTTTTTCATTTCACCACCCCAACACTTTCACTTTTCTTCAATTATTCCTTATTTTGATTCTTCCATAAATTAATTTTAGTTACATCTCCCCTACCATAAATATTTAAAAAATTATATATTTTATGTTTTAATATTTAATATAATGTATAATATATAACAAGTAATATAGTATATAACTTACATAATAAAAATTTGAAACATGACCAAACACAACATCATACAACCTCTACACCATTTTCCCAATAAATCATAGACATAATAGGTTTGATATTGGTATGTTGTTCCAAATATTATACACAACATTAAAGTATACCATTAAAAACAAAAATAAAAAACCATCCCATGGGGTATAAATTGAACATTATTTTTATTTTATCATTCCAATCATTTTGAGTTAGTTTGTGGGGTAAGTAATGTTAGTTTGACTGCCTAATTTTGCTATTTTGCGGGTAGACAATGTCAATTTGAGTTTATTATTTTGGGATTTGTGAGTGTTTGGGATTTTAGGAGTAGGGTTTGTGAATTGAAATGTTTTATTTTGGGGGATTTGTGGGACAATTTTTATGCATTTAGTATTTCATATGATTAAATGTTCAATTAATGTGTGGAGGATGGTTTTCTAAGTTTGAGTGGGTTGGATTTGTGAAATTTCATGGAAATTTAAACCCAAAACATGGAATAAAACATGAAAAAAGGATTGGGTTTAGTTTTATAATGTCTTCTTAGGCGGGAAAAGAAATGTTATAATCTTCAGGAATTTTTGAGGAGGTATAGTAGTACCAATGAATATGAGGATTTAATTGATGAAAGCCCACATACTATAAGAACAAGAGAAATAAATTTGGATTTGAGTAAAACCTTAAGGATGGATGATGTAAATAAATGACTTCATCTAGTTTGAAATGGTTACAAAAAGAAGAAGATAATGAATAGTTGAAAGTAAATACCCAATTTTTTACATCTTTTTATTAAGGGTAAAGTTGGTTTTTTTACTAGGGACCGAACCCTCTACAAGGAACAAGTAGACCAAGCCCCTAAGGTTGATATAAATTATAGAGCCTATTAAAGTTAATTAAAAAACAATATCAAATTATAAAAATAGGAAAACCAGCAAAGAATGACCAAAAAGCAACTAAGAGTTACAGCCTCATAAGGCCTCCTCCCAACTTCTAATACATATTTTTATGTCTAAATCCACATGTTGAAAATTTTAGGGAGGTAGTACAATATCCTTGTCACATTCTATACACTTCTACTCTTGTCAAGAAGAAGCCCCAACTCATTTTTGTATGCTACTCAAAAGAGTTCTGAGAGTGCCAAGGCTAGTGATGTTGTCCTTCATTAACATGTTTCTAACCTCCACAAGAGATTTACTATTCTACTTAAGTCCAACATTTTCCATTTTTAGGATTAAAATCCTATCCCTTAACCTCTTCAACTAGGTTATCATCTATTTCTACTCATCCTCAATATTATGTTAGATAACCAAGGCTGAAAGAGACTTGGTATGTTTTTTCTAGGTAGTGAGTTCACGTATAAACCACTTAAGCATCACTTTTTGAAGGCATGGTTCCTCCTAAATACTATCAAATTTAATTTGATCGAAAAGAAACTTAGCCAATTTATCAAATTAAAAATTTAGTCCTTTATCTTGCATGGAGGATGTATGACCAGGGATATGCATATCCTCCACATTGCCCTTAGTAGTAACATTAACAAATAGAGTCTTTCCCTTCTTCTTAGACTATAAAGCTTTAGCATTCAACAAATTTAACCCCTCTAAATCATCCTCTTCCTTAGCTACAACAAGATATTGTTTATTTCACTATTTTTAGGAATAAATTCCCCCTCTTTAATATATTTACCCTTGGATAAGCTCCTCAATTTATGCTTGTAATTATTTGGTTAGTACCTTGTAGAAACCCCTATTTTTTGAAAACCCTATTTACTAGGAATAAGGCTCATTGGACCACTTAACCTAGAAGAATCTCCGCTACTTGAAAACTTATGTTTGGATAAAGGGAAATATAGGGAACTCTTTTTCATCCCTCTAAAATACCTATATATCATAAAAAATATTGCATGATGCAAAGGTTCACTCTTCTTACCATGTTTTACATCTAGAATAGACATTTTAGGTGAATGTAATATGTAAAAAGGCAATCTCAAGGGATTATTATACCTAAAGTAATTTAGAAAAATGAAGTGAGACCAATGGAAAACATCATACTACCTTTTGATGTGATATAGATCATGACCTATTTTACTACCTCACCAAATGGAGAAGGAAGTGTCTCCCAATCAAATCCACTTTACAAAGGAAAAAGTACCTCCTCTTCTAGTAGAAAAATTTCCTTTTCTTATTTATAATTTATTTTTGTTTCAAAATTTTTATTGGCCTCCATATCTAATCTAGTCGCTTAAGCTATCAATTCCTTCATGATTTCTATAAAGACACTATTGAAGACCACCTCTCTACAATTCTAATCCTTGAAAAACCTTTTGGAAATGTGTTTATCGTATCCTTACACCCTTTACACATACATTATTTTGATTCTAATTTAAAGTATCTCCAACAACTTAGCATCCTCCTTCAAACTTACATTAAGGATGGGCTCAATTTGTCTTGGTTTTCTACTCACTATTTTAGGTCTCTTAGCAATTCCCTTTATCGGTGTAGTGGTTATAGTTCTATCTTTGTTAGATGAAATGCAAATAATAACAGCCTTATCAAGTAATAATGATTCAATAAAATCCATTGTATGGCTAACACCATCCCCACACACATGGGAATAAGCTTTCTCATCTTTTAACATAGTTGCTCCATCTCCATTTGGTAATTGTGTAGAGATTCCAAAAGTAGGACCCCACACATAAATTTTAAAGCATATTAAAATTTAGTATTTATAATAATTAAAAATTAAAAAAAAAATTATGCATAGTAAAATTTATGCAAATGTAAAATGTAGGAAACATTTAAGTAAAATTTGAAAAATTATGGAAATTTAGGGAAAAATATAAAAATTAGGGACATCATGAAAAATTAAAGAAACATGAAAGGTTAGGGAAAATTTAAAATTTTATGTTAAATGAGACATAAATTGATAAATTAGGAAAAAGCATGAAAAGTTTAGGGGAATTAAGGAAAATTATAGAAGATTTGAAAATTTAAGGTAATTTAGAGGTAATTCAAAAAATTGGGGAAATTAGGGTAAATTATCCAAATTAAGGGTAAATTATGAAAACTCACGAAATTAGGGAAAATTTGGGAGAATTTAAAAATATTAAATTTATTAATCAATGAAATTTATGGAAAATTTTTAAAACTAAGGAAATCAAGAGCAAATTTGAAAAAATAAGATAATTTCAAGGAAATTTAAATAACTAATGTAAATTAGGAAAAATATAAAAAGTTAAGGAAAATTTGAAAAATCCCCCCAAAAAAAAGGTGAATAAAAAATATAAAAACCTTGGAAATTTTTCAAAAATTAGGAAAAACTATAAAAATAGGGAAGAGTCAACAAATTTAGGGAACATTAGGGCGAATTTTTAAAATTGATATAATTTAGGGAAATTAGAAAGAAAATAGCTAACTAAGGAAAATTTCAAAAAAGAAGGGAAATACATACAAATTTGAAAAGTTAGGAAAAGTCAAAAAGATAGTGAAATTTATGGGAAATCAATGAAAAATCTAAAATGTTTGGGAAAATTAAGGGAAATTCAAAATTATATTAAATTAGAAAAAATTCAAAAATTTAGGTAAATTTAATAAATTAGTGAAATTTGAAAATTTAGGGTTTGTTAGGTAAAATATGGGAAATTAGGGAGGGCAAATTCAAAATATCAGATCAAATTTTGGAAATTTTAGAAAATTGTAACAATTTAGGGAAAAATTAGAAAACTTGAAAATGTTATCGTAGGTTAAAACAAGTTCAAAAATCTAAGTTAAATTAGAAAAATGTTTAAGAAATGGGTAAACCTCCACACATTAGGGTAAATTCAAAAATTGAAGGAAATTATGGGTAATTTAAGACAAGTTTAAAATATTAAGGGAAATTAGGAAAATTATGACAAATCTTGGACAAATTAGGGAAATTAAAAAAATTAAGGAGAATACAAAATATTAATTAAACTTAGGGTAATTAAATGAAAACAAAACTAAGGGAATTTTTAATTTTTTTGAAAAGATATGGTGATTTAGAGTAAACTAGGAAAAAGTGATAAAGTTAGGAAAAATTAATAAAAATTCAAAATAGTAGGTAGATAAACTAAAAATTCTAAATTTATGGGAAATTTTTAAAAAATATAGGGAAATTAAAGGATTTATTTTAAAAATAAGTCAATTTGGAAACAAATACAAATTTATGACAATTTAAAAAAAAATTAAAAAGTATAGATATTCAAGGATAATTATGGAAAAATAAAAAAAAGGTAGGGAAAACTAGAAAGAATTGAGAAAAATTAGAGAAAATCTTGAAAATAGTTTAAATTAGTAAACAAATAGAAAATTTAGGGGAAATTTTAAAAGTTAGGTAAAATTCTATAAAATTCAAAAAATTATGGAAAATTAGGAAAATTACAATTTTTTTAAAAATTAGTTGAAATTTGTGAAATTTTGAAAAAATATGGTAAATTTAACAAATTGGGGGAAGTTTGACAAATCTATACAAATTACAAGAATTTGAAAATTTATAGTGAATTAGGGTGAATTATAAAAATTAAGGAAACTTATAAAAATGGAAAATTAATGAAATTAGGGGAAATTTAATAAATTAGTTTAATTTAGTGACAATTTTAATTTTTTTGGAGATTAATTGTAATTTGAAAAAAAATCAAAAAAATTAAGATAAATTAGGGAAATTTTGAAAAATTTAAGTTAAATTAGGGGGAAATTAAAAATTATAAAAAATTAGAGAAAATTGAAAAAGATTATAAAAAAGCTATAAGAACTTATTAAAAAATAGAGTTAATTTAAAATATTTTGTGTTATTTATTAAATTTAGGGTTAATTAGATAAATTTATTAAACAAAAAATAAAAATATTAGGTAAAATACAAAAAATAGGTTAGACTTGAAAAAACCATGTACACACACACACGCGAGCGTGCACGCACACACACACGCACACACGCGCGCACACACACACACACACACACACACACACACACACACACACACACACACACACACACACACACACACATTATGATGTTTAAAAATTATGTAAATCATATTCATTCATCTAGATTTTTTATTTTATATGATTTGTAGTTTTTTATATATGTTTTAGCTTACTTCAAGGTAAGGTTGAGTTATTTATTATATTTACCATTGAAATTAGGGTACCCATACTGTGCCTCCACATTCCACCCATCCATATTCCTTACCTTCCCCATCTAAAAGATCACCTCCCTCTGGGTGACCTTCATGATAGAATGCATATCCTTTGGACATGTCTACTTAATAACCTTCATTTGATTATAAATTCCATTTAGATCTACCTCAAATTAGCATTCCTTGTATATGGTATGTGAGGGACGATGAATGTTATAATACCTCTCCACTTGTAACTCCCCCTAAAGAGATACCACTTGATATTGATAAGGATTAAAAAACCCTCATGTATTTATTATGGAGAGGTATAGGAGGTCTTGTTCTTACACTATTAATAATAGAAATGCATAGATATTTTTGGTGATGTATTTCAATACATGAACAATAGGTGTATTAATATGTTTTAAATTAAAGGTATATTTGTATCTATCATTGAATATGTGTTAAAGTATAAATATATTTTATTTTATATTTCAATATGTTTTAAAATAAAAATATATTATAAGACTATATGAATGTTTTATTGTAATGAATTATAAAAAATTGAAACATAAGCCATGAATAAAATTAAGGACACATATGGTAACCTTTTGGACAATGGTATGTTTTTATATAAAAAATAATTTTAATAATTATTTAATATTTTACTATGTTTCACTTTATGTTCTAATGTTTTTGTTTACAATATAGGTAGGGTATAATCATAAGGAAGGAATGTTTTATGATAAGAGAGGGATAGCCTAAAGAGAACTGATAATCTGAATTTGCCATGATCAGGGTGGAAACTTACTAGGAGGTAAGTTTTGTTTTGTGACAATTTTTAATATATTTTAAGGAAATTATATATATATATATATATATATATATATATATATATATATATATATATCATTTAATGTGTGTGTGTGTGTGTGTGTGTATAACTAAATCTTGGTATTAAGATCAATACATAGACATGCATAGAGATAAATCATTCATATGAAAGTCAATCTACTAACTTAAAATATTCAAATATATTTCACACACACACACACACACACACACACACACACACACACACACACACACACACACACACACACACACACACACACACACACACACACACATGAGATTTATAGCCTATACTTAATGATATCATTTGTATTTACACACCCACTATTTTCCCCACTACTAATATATGTACAACCACTTCCTAGGAAAATCTAGTGTATCACCCTCATATGTTACTCTAAAACCAACTACAATTTTTTTTATGTATAAGACAATAAAACATTATTTAAATATGCTACATAGTTACACACATTCACACACTAACATGTTTTCACAAAATTATCTTACAAAAACAGGCATAATTACTCATATCATATTAATATGGGCAAGATGGATATGTTATGACAAAAATATCATACACTAGGCTACAATCCTAGGACTTGTAGGTTATGGTTCCATGAGATAATAATTCATTAAGGTTACTTTAAGGCTAAAATAGAGCTCACCATTAAATTCACAACATTTAAAAAAATAAAAAGGGGTTTACAAGCTTACATATGTTCACATTTGGTAAAAATTTATTATTTATTCCCACCATTAATTAATATTTATAAATGTTTAGTTTTATAATGTTAATTCTTACCAAATATTAATTTTCATATGGGAATTTATAAATTATCCATATTCATTAAAAAACATCCTTATTATTTTAATGGTGTGAGCACAACATTATAAACTATAACATATGATTCATTTCTCTAATGAATAAAAACATATTATAATTTATCATCCTTTATTAATATCATAAAAACATAAATAAGAGTAACAATGTGTGCACCATGATACTGAATTTTCTTTCTCATTGGATAGATTTTGAGTGCACAAATAAATACTAAATGAAAAGATGATTTGGTGCTATGTTACACCTCATCACCCTCATGATGAGTGATTAATATCCATAAAAGGGCACTAAGGAATAATTTGAATACTATGTCACTTATTTACTATATAACCACTATTTTATAACTAAACATTCTATTCTCAAATAATACTAAGACATTCTTTCATTTTATTCATAAATTTGACTTATTAAACTTATGAACAAGAATAATTATCTTATACAAGTTCATTAAATTAAAAATAGATATTCAAGACATATAAATACATTAGGGAATACAACCCAACCAATAAGTCATAAACAATTAAATAGAGGTACAAATTTTAATATTTTGAAATCAAGCAAAAATATATAATGCTATAAAGTATCACAATGAATACAGAGTCTCCATAACTAGCAATAGGTTGAGATATAAGACATTTCAATAAATTTATCACATTAACAATAATTATTATGCTTATGTATATTAGATACAATTAACACAATGGGATACATATCCCAAAAGACACGAGTCTGGGAGTTAAATACCTCCCTTATTCCCTAACAAAGTCCTATATTTAATGTATCCATTAATGTTAGTGAACCAAGTGTAACTACAAGGTGTAAATATCTATTACTATTATTCTTTAACACACCTAAATAAATTTTAGAGGATGGATAATAAAAATAACTAGAAGAATAAAATAATTTTAAATAAAATAGTCCAACCACTTTATTTTTTCAAAACGTAAAAGTCCACAAAGGATATTTCTAATAATGAAATTAAGATCCACATAAAAATAAAACAAAATATCATTATTAAACAAGGTAATAAAATAAAACACAATAATTATTTAAATGTAGTATAAAATTTAATGTTTGCATGAAACCAAAGCATTAACAAATAGAAAAGCCACTCATCAACACTTTTTAGGACATTACCTTCTACACAACAATATGTTATGTATTATTATTTTAATTTTAAAATATTTTATCCTCCCCCACATACATATATTCTATACTTATTCTATAATCCTCCCCAAAATATTATTAATTTCCTATTGTCTCTTCTTACGAAAGATCTATTTGCATTATATATTGTTTGTGTGTTTTTTATATCTTGTGTTTCTATTTCTATCAGCTATGTCAAAGATTTGATTCTAATCATGTTGGTCTAAGGATAAGAAAAATAATGGTAACTTTTTATTTATTCACCCACTCATATATTTTGGTTATTTTTTAGACCCTAAACTCTTCTCATATATTTTACATTAGGATCATGGTCTATTCCATTTTCATTCTTGTCTTTAATACATCACTTTATCTATTTTACCACATTCACATTTTGGTGATCATGAAACATATTCATTTTTTTAATTTCATTCTTCATTATTAATGACCTAGTGCTCCTAAAAATATTCCACTTTAAAACACAATGTATACACTCTTTTCCAATTGAAATTAAGCAACTATAATATATAACAAATTGATATGTATCCCATTTCATACAAGGTATATATCTATTGTTTGAGATCCCATAACACCGTATCGGCTCATATACCACCCCATTGGAAAATGTTAGTATCTCATACCAAATCATCTCAACATTTGTATAAATGTATCTTTAGTTTCCTATCATGTGTGTGTGTGTGTGTGTGTCTATATATGTGTGTGTGTGTGTGTGTGTGTGTGTGTGTGTGTGTGTGTGTGTGTGTGTGTGTGTGTGTGTGTGTGTGTGTGTGTGTGTGTGTGTGTGTGTGTGTGTGTGTGTGTGTGTGTGTGTGTGTGTGTGTGTGTGTGTGTGTGTGTGTGTATGTATATATATATATATATACATATATATATATGTATATATGTGTATATATATATATATGTATGTATGTATATATATATATATATATGTATATATATATGTATATATATATGTATATATATATATATATGTATATATATATATATGTATGTATGTATATATATATATATATATATGTATGTATGTATATATATAACTAGATTCACTAGGTTTCCTCTATTATATATCCATAATATTGATAATAAATGACAATAAATAAAATCATATTCAATCATTACTTACTCATTTAAATTTACATTTTAAACACTACATCATCATGAAAAATAGAAACATAATATATCATATAGAAATAAAGTTTTCAACACAAACATGATCTCATAATCACATATAAAAACATATATGCGTCCACATGTGTATCTCAACATATAACAGTTTTTGGCTTAGTATATAGAGTTTCGAATCAAAAGATTTAAAAAATATGCAAGTCAATAACATATTAATAATTATGAGGATAACTCCCATACTTTTAAAATATAGGTCTCTAGGTGGGTAATTATAGTCTAGCAACTTATAAATGATAAAAAAATATGATAGATTATTATATTTAAAATATAACATACCAACAAGGCTCAGTGATAGAGGAGGGCTTGGTGATGAGCAAGGTAGAAGATAATGTTGGATTTTTAGGTCAAGATGAGGTAGAAGGTCATTGAAAAGAAACTAAAATTTCAAAACTAGACTTGGAGAGGGAGAAAAGAGATGGAGATGGCTAAAGGATGAACACATGGGCCTCTAAGTTTGATGCTCCATCAAGGGAATCACTGCCATAAAGAATATCTCAAGAAAAAAGTAAGACACCCAACTCCTCTTTCTCTAAGATGAATCCAAATAAATCTTCTTGGTGTAATAGATTTAAGGGATCTATGGATAAAAAATAAATAAATCCTATGGAGTATCTTAAAACCATCAAGATGGGAAGAGCTTACATATAGAAATCACCCCAACACTCATACATAGAGCCTCTTCAAGGATGAACCAGGAACTTGTGGGTAAATTTATGGGTGTGAGACCTAACATAGATACATTCAAAGCTTGGGAAAATATGAAATTGATCACAAAGGGACACATGGAAATAATGGTAATAGTAAATGGGTTATTTATGATCAGATTCAACAATGAAAATATAGCACAAATATTCTAGTTGGAGGACCTTGGTTTTTCAATAAATCAAGGCTTTTCCTCAAAATTAGGAACTAGTTTTTAACCTTGAAAAGGAAAACATAAACCAAATTCCCATTTGGGTTGAACTCCTAAGTATTCCTATAGAGTTTAGGAAGAGGATATTTTTCCAAGCATAGCCAAATATTTTAGTTATCTCATTTCCTTAGATTCTGTAACCAAGGCACAAACAAGCCTGGTTCACCCTAGATTCTAAGTGAATACCTTTGTCAATCAAGAGATTCCAATTTCTATAGTGTTAAACACACCCTATGGAATTAAAAAATGAAATATTGAATTTGAAAGCTCAACCTTGATGTGTGAAAAATGCCATAAATTGGGGAACTTAGTGAAAGTGTCTCATTTAGACACAAATAATGTAGGATGGTAGAGAAAAGGTAGAGTCTCCTTCAAGAAATTGGAAATGGAAATCCCACCTATAGCTCCTAATGAATTTGGGTAGACATCACAATAAAAATTAGGGGAAAAGTTAAAATTAGATAAGGCAAACATAGATGTCCTAGGTATGAAGTTAACTCTAGTTAATGTGGACCCAATTTAATCACAAATAATAAAGCCCAACCTAGGTCTTAGAGAAACATATTACAATTCAGCCAATGAGAGCAAAAAGTCCAAATAAAATGGAATAACCATTTTTAGAAGTTACTAATATCATATGGGTGGATAATAGGATCAAGAATGAGGTTTTACATAAATTAACTTCTAGGAAAAAATAGGAAAATAATACAAATAGCCTACAACTTCAAAATAAGTATCAGATTTTAGAATAAGACATAGATGCCAAGGATTAGAATGAAATGGAATCAGACATAGAGGATAATAGACCAAACAAAGGATATTTAGAAGAAAGAAGAAATGAGTAAAATAATGAGGATAAAATGATAAAGAAAAATCCTAAGAATAACTCTTAGTTAAAGGATTCATCCTCTAGAGTTACAAGGAGTGCTAAAGGCCCAATTATTAAAACCCCACCAAAAGTATGTAGACCTTCTAGAAAGATTTTTTTTCAAAAGTTAACTCAAGTTGAAATATCAGATGGAGACCAAAAGAATGTCTCATTTAAGGGGGACACCTCTTCTAAATAAGGTTGTTAATGCTAATTATATCTTAGAATATAAGAGGGACACATAGCGTAGTTAAGAAAAAGGTCTTTAAGAGTCAAAAATTGAGGAAAGTTATTTTATGCAACAACAAATAAGTGTATTAGAAGGAGTTTGTAGTAGTTTGTATAAGTGATTCAGGTACATCTAGTGGCCTAATTACTTTTTGGGATCCCAAATATCTCACAGGAGACCCCATCCTCAAATCACAACAACATTTGGATATTCTCTTCACAGATATTATAGAAAATAAACAATGGATTTTATCTAATGTTTATGCTCCTAATACTAGGATAGATCATAAAAAAATATGGAAAGACATCAAATATTTGAGAAGTAACTACACTCAAATCTCATGGACCTTGGCTGGAGACTTCAACTTGCCCCTACACCTAGGAGATAAAAAAGGGGGTAAGTTTATTTTTATGGATCGTATGGAAGAATTTTCCTCTTTTATTTTAGATATAAGAGTCTTAAACCTTCAGCTTAGAGGGAATAAATTCACCTAGATAAATAGAATACTCATAGAAAACCTCATCCAATATAGACTAGATAGAATGTTTATTTCCATTTATTAGTTAAAACATAAAGATTTTATTCTTAAATCTTTACCAAAAATTAGTTCAAACCATTCACCCTTGAAACTAAATATTACTGATCAGCAAGCTAAGGTTTCCAAACACCCATTTACTCATCCAGATATTCAAAATAAAATGACAAAATGGTGGACAAAGAGTAATAGAGGCTAAACAATGTTTAATCTTATGGAAAATTTTAAAAGGATTAAAGTCAAATTTAAATAGTGGAATAAATAGGTGTTAAAAATTTTATTTGAACAAAAAAATGCCTTAAAAGTTGACCTAACTAATATTAAAGAAGAGATTGAGGATAATGGGTATGATCTTGAGATTGAAAATAGAGAAAATCAAATGTTGTGTGAGTATCACACCATATCATCTAGAGAAGAATCTCGTTAGAGAAAAAAATCTATAAATATCTAGCTAAAAGAAGGTGACAAAAATATTAAATTTTTCCACATGTCCATACTCGAGCATAGGAAGCACAATGCCATTAGGTAGATCATTAATAATGAGGGAAAGCTAATCAATGATCAAGAAGAGGTTAACAAAACATGTGTGCTTTTATATATGAACATATACAAGAATGATTTCAAAAAAAACTTTGGATTTGAATAGGAATTCCTAAATTTCATCCTAGGATTGATAAGCTATGAAGACAACAAAATGTTAACTACTCCTACATCTAAAAAGTATGTTAAGTTTGTAATCTTGAGAATGAATCTAGATAAAGCCTTGAGTCCTGATGGGATTCCTATTACCTTCTTAAATATTTTTTGGGGCATTATTAGAGAAGACATCAAGGCCATAGTAAATGAATTCTTGGATTTAGGAGAACTACTCAAGGAGTTCAATAATTCTTTCCTCATGCTCATCCCAAAGAAAGAATGGGTAGTGAACTTTTCTAACTTCTAACCCATTAGTTCATGTAACTCCTTTTACAAAATAATCACCAAACTTATTGCTATGAGAACTCAGTCTATCATGGAGAAAATTATTCAAGTTCAACAAGGAAGATTTGTTCCAGGTAGGGAAATCCAAGATGGATTTATTATGGCCATGAAGTTATACATTCAATGAAAAATAATAAAAAAATTGCTATGATTCTCAAATTAGATATATATAAGGCTTACAACTAAATGGATTGGAATTTTCTAGATATGGTGATGAACCAATTTGGTTTCAATGAAAAATTATTAGAGTTTGCATTTCCAATTGCATGTTCTCTATTTTATTAAATGGTGTGGCATAAGGGTATTTTATAAGTTATAAAGGAGTTACGTAAGGAGACCCTTTGTCACCCTTATTGTTTATTATTATGTAATAATATTTGAGTAGATTTATATCTAAGGCTTTGGCATGTTAAGAGGCTTTAAACTAGCCATGTAGGCTAAGCCTATTATGCACCAATAGTTTGTGTATGATAATATTTTATTAGATAAAGCCTCAATGTAGGAAGCAAGGACTATAAAAATAATTTTGGTCATGTATGAGAAGTTATCAAATAAGAAGATCAATTTTGACAAGAGCTAGGTGTATTTTTTCAACACTTTGGTGGCAAGATAAAATAAGATAGCTACATTATTGGGCTACCAAATCAAAGACCTTTTTCCTAACTATCTATGTATGCCTCTCATCAACAATCAACTCCAAATAACTACCTAGAATCCCTTGATTAAAAAATTCCAAAAAAGGCTTACAAGATGGAAAGTTAAACTCTTATCTCAAGCTGGGAAAGTAGTTTTTATCAAGAGCATCTTACAAAGCCTCCCAATCTATATTCTATCTTTATTTAAAATTCAAAAAGGAGTGGAAGAAAAAATTAACAAGATTCAAAAAAATTTCCTCTAGGTTAGGACTGAGGAAAATAATAAATTCCATTTAGTAGCATGGAACAAATTTTGCAACAACAAAGTTTATAGAGGCCTAGGCATAAGAAATCTCCAATAGGTTAATAAAGCTCTGATATCAAAGTTCATTTGGAGATTCATAACTACCAACTCTATTTTGGGAAGGATTTTATCTTAAAAATACCTTTAAGGGAGGAACCCAATTGACATATTTAATGAAGGGTAGTTTATCAAAAGGTCACACATTTGGAATTTTCTAACTAAAAATAAAGAAGGTATTCTTGAAGGATCCATCTGGCAACTGGGTGATGGTAGAAGGATAAATTTTTGGAGGGCCAAGTGGAGCATGGATTTGATTCCCCTACAAAGGAATATTGAGCCACACATCTAGGATAATTTTAATCTTAAATATGGATAATATAGTTTAGACTACTGGTAATCAAGAGATGCTATTAAACACTAGATAGATATTAGGTTGGATAGAGCTAATCAAAATGATCAAATAAAATTAAATGAACTAAATAAGGTCCTATGCTCCATCCATATTACTAGAGTTTATAGGGAGGATAAGATGGTATGGAAAGACTCCTTTAATGGCCCTTACAATGTAAAAATAGGTCATGATTTCATCTCTCATAATCAAGACATCAAGGTAAGCTGGAAAGGAGTCTAGAACAAATTTACTATCCCAAAATTTTGATTTTTGTTTGGGTCACCATATAAAATAAGATCCTAACGGTTGATAACCTAAGGAAAAAAAATGTATCATAACCAATAGATGTGTCTTGTGTGAAAAAGAGAATCAAATTATATTTCACCTTCTTATTGACTATTCCTTTATGCAAAAGGTTTTGAATTTATTTATGGGTAAATTTATTATCTCATGGGTTCAACTTAACTACCCCATAGATGTATGGATGTCCTAGAGATATCCTTTCAAAAATTATCATCTAAAACAATTATCAAATCTTACCCTACCACATATTTGGTGGGGGATATGGGGATCTATAAATAATAAAATATTTAGAGATGATAAGTGTAATAGAAAAGTGTTTTTTGAAATATTTTTCATGTCGATCAAGGAAAACTACAAATATATTAAAATTAAAAAAAAGTAAGGACTTGTATCCTTTTGAATATATTATTTCTCAAAATTGGAAAATAAACCTTTCTATCTTAGAGAAATCTGATCCCAAGGATGAAATTAGAAAGAGAACAAAGTGAAAAACCCCACCCAAGGGATGGATGGAACTAAATTTTGATGTGTGTCAAAGGGGAATATGAGAATTATAAGGGTTAGAGGTATTATCAAATATTATGAAGGTAATATAAATATTTTATATGTGGTAGATATGGGCATAAAGATAAATAATTAGGTTGAAGCTTTAGCATCCCTATAGGGAATTAGAATATCTAAACAAATTAATGTCCAAAATTTAGAAGTTTAAGGGGACTCCTTGAACTTTGTCAATTGCTTAATCAACAAATATCCTCTAAGATGGTCCATCAAGCATGTCATTGATGAAGTAAAGTAGATACTAAATTCCTTTCAATGGGTGTGAATCCAACAACATACAAAGAAGGTAATGAGATTATAGACTAGTTTACAAATAGGGGGACAAGCAATGTTGTAATCAAAACCTAGTTATGCCATGAGGAACTACCTAGAGATTTATTACTAAGAGTTACCAATGAGGGAGAAAATATCTTTAATAACTATTAGCATCATAGTGATTTCCATTTTGGTTAGGGGGAAGTGAAGTCTTTGATTATAAACTGGGGCATAAGGTCTTTTACTTTCAGTGCCTATAGGGAGAAGTTTCTATAAAAGGAAAAAATATTTGCTGAAGCTTATAATTATTTCCATGAAAATACCACTGATTACTTAGAGTGGCTTCATAGAGGTAGTGGAAAAGCCAACTCAGACTTCTATGATAATATAATAAACACCATGAGATTACCCAATAGAATTGAACATAAGTTTCAACCAGATGTCAGGATAAAAAACATAGTTTGGAATGATCTTTAGGTTGGGGGATTCGTAGGCTTCACACCTATATTTCTAGTTTGATAATGCATGGGAAGAGAGATCAATCACCATCAAGGGGGTCATACTTGATATTATAGAAGATCTCATTGCTCATGTGATAGGATTGCCCATTGAAGAAACCAAAAGCTATTATACTCCTAGAGACTTCAAACTAGATAAAAAGGTATTTTTACAAGATGGTGAGAGGTTGGATCAACTACATAATAGATTTGATAAGGACTCCCTCTCCAAACCTATGCTAAGGTAGCCTTCCACCTTATCTAGTATGTTACGTTAGAGGGTCGGTATAATGTGGTAAGATGGTCTATGTTTAGAATGCTAAATTATTTTAGACATGGGATTGATTTTAGTTTGCCTTTTTCATTCTTACATCCATGAAAACTTCCATAAAAAATTTAAAAAATGGTAGTTACTCTTCCCCAAGACATAAGGGGATTATTTTCCTCATATTTAAGTACTTTCAATCATGAACCAAATCATGATGGATCTAACCCAAAATATGCAAGATAAACCCAAATAAGGGATAGTGGATATAAGAAAGATAAGGAAGGTATGGATTAAATACCTGGATAGTCTAAGTAGGGTTACTGGTAGTAAGAAGAAAGGGGCCAGTAAAGATACTAACAAGAAATGAGATGAATTTATCAAGGAACATGACAGTATAAAAAGAGCCTCAAAGGTGCTTAAAAACACATTGGTTTTGATAAATATAACCTGGAAATATAGTGTTAGAAAAGGCTATAGGCTTCATAATCTCAAAGAGGCAAGAAGAAAATAGTTGATGTGGAGAATGATAGTGAGGAGATGGAAGACTATAGATTTGAGAAGGATGAAACTAAAACATAGGGAAAAGCTCAGATAGGGCCTAAATAATAGAAAGAGAAGAAATAAACTAGAACTATAGAGAAACAAGAGACTACCCTGGTTCAAAAGGATCAGAGTGAATATTTTAATCAACTTGCCAATTCCCTCAAAGTAAGGAGAATATTGATAAAATAATTGAAAAAATTAACCTCCAAAAATCTCTTATGAGGTTTTTCATGTGGGAAATTTTGAGCTTAAAAGTAACATAAAAATTATTCAATAAGAAAACAAAAATCTATCTAAATCCTTGGTTGAGAGAGAGTAGGACATATAGATCCAAAGACTGAGCTTCATAGTGTATTTACCTGACATGCTAATGAAAATATTTAGAACAAAATAGTTTTATAGTTAATTGTAGCAAGGATGCAATGAATGAAGGAATACAAAACATGGAAAACCTCGGGGCTCGTCTCAAAGAATTGTTTGAACTCAACCATATTAGTAAAGTAAAGGACATCAAGGCCCAAATTAGCAGTGTCAAACACAACATTGGCTATGAAATCCTATTAACATAAATTAATATTAATCTTAAAAACATAGAAGCTTAATGGGAAGATGTAGTTAGGAGTCGAGTAATCTAGTTCTTAGGAATTTTTGGGTCTAATTTAAAGCTATTTTGTAGCTATTTTTGCTCTATTGTTTCTCTTTTGCATTTTTCTAGCCTTTTGTTCCTTTTGTTTTTGATGTACTTCTCAGGTTTGGGGACCCTAGATCAAAACAATCCTCATTTAACCTTAATAAAAAAATTTTACATACCAATATTATATTTTTAACAAAAAAAATTTACATACATTCCCAGTTATTACATATATTTTAGACCTAGGGGAGAACACACAATCATGTGAATTAGAAGACACTCATAGTTAAACACATTTAAAAACACATCTGTAGTGGGTATGAGAAAACTACACATTAAAACATAAACAAATATATACACAAATGTATACCAAACATAGAAGTGGGTTTGGACTTCACTACACAACCTCATGGAATGTTAATCAATGTTTAATAAAAAATTGTGAATGATGAAATATACCTTAGTCAACACAAAAATATAATGGATTGGGACTCATTTTAACATCCATACTCTCTAATAGAAACACACTTCTATGTCCAAAATATGATTGGTTGTATTGTGCCTTACTAAAATTTTAAAAAAATGTGTGAATAAGGATAAGAAAACTATTCCAAAAAAATGTGGCATGGATCTCCAATTACTCTTCAAAAATGCTCATGTGGTTTGAATAGGCCTCACTGAGTAGTTGAAAACCAATATTAATGTGATTGGGTCCTCCCCATTTTTCTTTTATGAGTGTTGACCACCTCATTGATAATCTCTTACATAGACACTATGACTTATCACTATGATTGATCACCAATATAATTATGATTATCATTTCCACTGATCACCATCCTCAACTTTATTCATTTTTGTAACAGATTTATACTAAAAAGTTAAACCAATTTTGGAGTTAGATATAAACTCAATATTTGTGATCTTTCTTCATCTTTTTATGATACTTTAAACTGATATATAATAAACTCACTCAACCAGATTAAAATTGATGGTCTTATGGAAACTATTTCAACATTGTGTTTATTTCTTGTATATTATTCCCCTTAAAAAAAAACACTTGTATGAGTGTCTTGTATGATCAAAAATACACCCATGTAAAAATAATCCTTTATTTTTTATAGAAATATAATTGTTTATATTTAAAATTAAGGAATTAAGAGAAGTTGTTTTTCCTAAATTATTTAAAATTTATGTTACAATAATTAGATGTTTAAAAATCGATTCCTAATTCAAAATTTTTGAGATTAACCATAAACTTAATGGAAAATTTTAGACATAAATCTATACTATGATAGGGCTAATAAATTAAATATAAAAAAATAGGAGATAGAATGAAATGGTTATAGATAGTTTTTAATAAAGGTATTTAGTACAACAAGAAAAAAATTCAAGGACAAACTCCTCCTAGTTTTGGAGATACTTTATTAATGTAGGTTGAGGATATTAGGGAAACTATTTTAGTAAATTTTTAAATTTTATTAAAACTTTAAATATTGAAAATTAAAATATAAAACTAAACTATTCAACTATATTGTATTGAGTAGTAAAATTTGAATACGATCATTTTCATATCTAACTACTCCAAACTAATTTTTAAGTTAGGCACTCCATTTTATTATAATGAATTTATTATTTTATATATTATATTTCACTATCCCTTTTATAGGATCCTTCAAAGTATTGTTTAGATGTGCTTATGTAATATTATTGTGTGGTTTCAATAACACAAGGATGGAGAATAGAAAAAATTAAGATTCAAATGTCAAATTTATATTTTATATTGAACAAGTTTAACTTGGTTTACTTGAAAAACAAGTTTGGGATTTTGGATTGGCTAAATTATTACTGGTTTAACATAATTGGGAAAAATAACCTAAACTATTAAAGTGGGCATGTAATTAATTAGTGGTCCACTGATACTACCCAAAATTATGACAAGTATGTGGCAAGTACTCCTGGGGAATGTTATTTACCAACACCACTCTTTGATTAAGATGAAAGGATCTTATTCTATAATTTAAGGGTTTAACTAGGAAATACCTCCTATATACATTTTGGTATGTTGAGGCATAATTCTATGAATCAAGAGAGTCATTGAAAGCCTGGGATTGGTCAGGTGAAACCACCTCGCATCATGATACTATTAAAATACACAACTTATAACTTTATAATATTATGTCTAAGGAATTTATATTCCTTACCAGAACATGAGTTTTATCCTATTTATTTGTGGTGTAATCCAAGGTCAATAGATCCCATATAAATAATATTAGTCATTTTTTATTTCCAGAAACCCTTTTTAGCACAAGGAAAGAGTAGACACAAACTAGGCTTGGGATAAAAAATTACTAAGGCTATTTATGATTCTAAATATCACCTAGGGGTGCAAGATAGGAGAATATGAAAAACCCCTAACAATAAAATAAATACTAAAATTCAATAAAAACAAATATTTTAATTTAAAATGTTATTACACAAATTGTTTCAATTTTATGCCTTTGGTCTACTATGCTACAAAAATTTATTACTAGTTTATATAATTTATTTTACAAGTAAAGAGATATAGGTTATTTTAAAAATTATTTGAAAAATATATTAAAAACACCAAATATTATATATATAAATTTATTTATCAAAACATATAATAAATTCACTATTACTCATATCAAAATTGTGTTTCTTAGAAAACAAAAAATAGAAAAATAAATAGAAAACATAAGATGATACCTAATGAATTCAATATTAATCATAACCTTTTTTGAAACTCAATAAAAAAACCACTTTTATATGGAATAAAAAACATAAGAAAAATATAAAATGATACATGAGTGAAATTGTTGATCCTCAACACAAATTATCTATTTCACAAAATGATTTCACTAAAACATAGAATGATTTCATAGTTAGTATAAAAACCTACGAATATGAAAAACATACAATAAATTGATTCCTAAAACAACTAATATAATACTTATCATAAATTTTTTGTTCCATAAAAATAATAGAATGATTTTGTTATTTCTCATACCTACTTAAATATAACTTAAAAATAGACAAAAACTACTAGACATGATGAATTATCCTATTAGAAATGAAATTTTATATTTTTAAGGATGAATTCACCATTTTATAATATGAATTCACTAAAACTTATAATATGAAAAAAAAATTAAAACTTATTATAACTAGTTAGATTATGCCTGCAATAAATAAAACCTTATGATATAACAATGCCAAAATGGATTAAACAAATAAAACACATTATAAAAATGAAAACATGTTATAATTTTTTTGGGAATAAGTCCCACTAGGCATACCATAATGTAAATTATAGAATTCAGAATTGAAACTAGAAGCTAAGAATGACCATTAACACCTATTCTACACTCAACATAAATCTTAGATAAAGATTTAAAGAGGAAAAAAATTACCTTCACTTACCAATAATGAAGACACATCTCCTTCATTTCCTTGGATTTTTTCTTCATTACTTTATATGTGGTTTTTCAAATCAACCCTCTATGCAAGATGATCTCAACATCATGACAAAGAGTGATTACTAGATTTTATCTCAAGTGGATGTTATGATTCTCAAGGATGATGATAAGTGTGAAGTTCAAAATTTCAGTCCTTAAAATGGAGGGAGTCATGCCAATTTATAGATGTTTTGGATGGAAAATAAATGGTAGGATTTAATCTATATTTATTTATTATTTTTGAATTTAGGCAGTGGATATTTAGTCTATGGGAAAATGCATTCAATGAATTTGTTAAGGATTGGTAAGTTAGTTGGGAAAATTGGCTAAGTTTGTTGAATGGGCATCAAATACATTGAATTCATTATATAAGTTTATTGTAATATGTAAAAATGTCATAAATGAGTTTATTTAGAGGATGAATGTCTTAATGAGGATGTTTAAATTCCTTTGAATGTTTTAATGAGGTTTGAATGAGTTAGTTAATGGTTATATGAGGAGGTTAGGGTAATTAAATGATCTTATTTCAGTAGGATAATGAGGTGGAGTAGGAGTAAATGCTAAAATATTATTTATATATTACCATAGTCTTATACAATTGGTAAATATCTATCATGGCTATACCTTTTATTTCTAGACATTCTCTGGTAAAAAACTTGTGTTCACTATTTATTGTTTCTAAATTGATTATTTCTTACTCTAACCCTTATTATTATAATTACTCAAGCCTTTTATATTGTGAAAACATATCTAAACCTAATTATTATTCTTCATTACTATTTTTAGACTTATACCTATATTTTATCTCTTTGAACACTTGTGTATACACATAATATTTTCAATTTTTTATCAATTATTGATGTTTTCTCTCTTGTAGGAACCCATCAAGTCTTAATCTCTCTAAGTGCATGCCTTAATGGGTGCATAGGGAAAGGGGTGTAAATACCATTGATACTTCACATGATTATTTTTCGCTTATACCACCACTTTTTATCTACATAACCTTCTCCTATACACTTCCCTACACTTTGAAACCTCCCTTAGACACTCCTCCAAGTAATTCACCACCTTACTTAACCCATTATTAAGCCTAAAACTATTTTTGATAGTTCACATTACACTATCAGCCTAGGCTAACCTTATTTTTAATTGATTAAAAGCATGCTCCAAGGTTGGCATAGATTAAGAACTAATTTATTTTTATAAAATAAAGATATAGAGTCAAATTTGGTCAACCCTATCAGCTAAAATTTTAGAAAGGTTTAGAGTCAGATTAAACTATATATACTACATCCATTTCCATCATTTGAGATGAAAAAAATAAGAAGAATATTATATTGTGCATCTATTTATCCACCATTCTACTTGAGGAGCATTACTTAGGCTTTCAATGGTTTTTTTATAGATACATATATTATCTTATAAATAATTCTTTTGGATGAAAATAGAAGTTTTGTATCCTAGAGCTAACTTATCCTTGTTATCCTTACATACCACAACACCTTCTTACAAAGCACCCTGGCCAAGGGAGTGATTAAGGCTCGATGGGTTCCTCTTTAATGGTAAGTATTACTAACTTTGTTCCTTTTTCTAAATTAAATGAATTTGGATTTGTACTTATCTCCCATACATTAGGATTTCCTATACATTGACTTGAGTATAGATCTTTTGTGCATGTTTAATTTTTTTTGTTTATTACCCCCACTTTGTGTCCCAAGATTTGCTTAGCACTAGATTATATTTTACTTTAATTTTCAGTTAATTAGTGAAAATAAAAAAATAGGACCTAGCTAAGGCTATTTCATAGTGTTTCTTGAATAGAGGCTTTTGAAACCTCTCTAGTGATGTTATTGTGGCAAGAGATCCATTGGTTATGTCTAGTGGATCCATCTTGATCATGACCTTGAATATATAATATATCAATAATCAAACATGTAAGTAAAATTTATCTTATCTGATCTAGGATTGATTAAGAATTTATTTTCATTTTCCTATGTATACATTCTAGTCAACCTGACCTGAATCAAACCCTTTTAGGTTTTTTCTCATGCATTCATTTTGAGATCATGTTATATATTTATTTTTTACAGTACTATATCAAACATGTTCTAATAGTCTATGTGTAGGTTTAACATGGTCACTCCAAAAATATTTTATTCTATCTATGTTGGGATTCTCCAAAAATTGGTGGTTAGATCATTTAGATTGACTCAGTCTTATTCAATTATAGAATTACATACATAGTTGAACTAGTCAACTATATTTGTAGTTCTTCTTTTTTAACACACAGGATTGCATGCATAGTCAAATCAATTGACTTTTTTTCCAGTTATTCTATGTGTCCTTCACATCGTGGCTATCATATCCTCACCATGTTCACTCTCTAGGCTCAAATTGGGTCTTTGAGATAATTTTTTTCTCAAAATATAAAAATAAGAAATGAATTATTTTTCACCCTATCTATATTTACTATTCAAAATTATTTACCTATCAAATATATATAGACAAATTCCATTTTTTGACTATATATTTGTGTATATTAGATATTTTTACAAACCAAAAGATGTTTTGTAATCTTGACATTGTAGATAATCTTTTCACATATTACATGTATATTTTTCAAAATTTTTAATTTTTCACTCTTTTTTTGCTAATTTATATATGTTCAACTAATGTTCCCTACATTGAACACCTTCACATTTATTTCAATTAATTTATTATCTAAAAAATTAAGGTAATTAAAGGTATGTATTTTTAAATTCTATCATTTCATTTATCTTATTTACTTCTTACTATAATTAATTCAAATTCAATGTTATGGGTTGTTATGTTCTTTTCCCAATGCACCATCCCATGTTGCACCTATATAACACATGATGAGATTTAAGTAGGGAATATGTATAAACATAATATTTTCAAAATTTATCAATTATTAATGCTTTCTCTCTTGAAATAACTCATGAAGTATAAATCTCTCTTAGTGTATGCCTTAAAGGGTATACCATGAAAGGGGTAGGCATACCATTAGTGCTTTTCAAGATTGTTATCCACTATGCCACCACTATATATCTACATAACATTATCCTATACACTTCCCTATGTTTTTAATCCTCCATTACACACTCCAATAAATTCATCGCCTTGCTTATCTCCTTTCTAAGCCTAAAATCCTTTGTGATAGTTTTCAATACATTGTGAGCTTGGGTTGACCCTATATTTAATTTGTTTAAGCATGTTATGGGTTTAGATACCTATAATGAGACCTAAATTAATTTTATGAAATAAGGATATAGATTCAAATTGGACTAAACCTATCAACTAAACCTTTGGAAAGGTTTAGGATTAGATTCAATAATATATACACATCTATTTTTGTCATTGAAAGGAAGAAAAGAAGAAGAATAATATATTGCACATATACTTATCCACCAATATTTGAGGATAATTTATTATATTTTTAATACTTTATTTGGAGATATGGATCTTATCTTTTGGATAAGTATTTTGTATGTATAGATAAATTGTGTAGCCTAGAGCTTACTTATCCTTGTTATCTATATATATCACAATAATCTCTTATGAATAACCATAACCAAGGGGGAGATTGAATCTTAGTAGGTTCATGTTAAAAGGTAAGTGTTATAGCTCAAATTTTCACCCTTGAGAGGGTGATTCAATCCATCTCAACCTAAGTTATGTAATGAGATTGATCTAAGATTGTGGGTGAGCTTTCAAAGGGATCACATCTCTAAATTTTGGGCTAGCTCCCAAGAACAACACCTACACTAACAAATATAATTCTTACTTGACTTAGAAAAGGTATGAAGATCAAAACTAAAAAATAAACTTAGAGCTAATGCATCAAACATGAGGTCCTTAGTTTATTAATAATTTACTATGAGAAATTAAGTTACAATCTAATTATGTTACTCCAAAATAGTCCCTATAACACTAGTACTTCAACATGTAGGCTATGAATATTGGAAGAGATTAGGATGGTCAATCAAGAGGTGATAATATAAAATACTAATGGCTTATTATTTATCTAACTAATCAAACCAAGTATAACACTTCATATGATCTATGAGAGGAAATAAACTTACATAGAGGAATGAACATGAAGGATAAATACATGGAATTACATGCACTATCACTAACAATTCATTAAAAAAAACACTAAATATCATTATTTTAAATATGAAAGTAGAATATAAATCTTGAATTAATTGCAATAGGCAAGTACAAGACTTAATTTTGGCAAGGCTTTTCCATTACCAATGTGAGGATGCTTTGATAATCCGTACAAGGTTATATTGTGAGAAAGAGAGAGATAAATGGTTTAGAAGATAATAAACAAGTCACATATATTATGGAGGTAGTTAAAACATAAGAAATTGAGCAATAAATTAGTGTTGGAGGTTCTCATCAATATGTGTACACTTGCTCAATGATATACTTCCTCAAATTAGTCTAAGAGGTTACTTAGGCAAATTTGAGCTCTTGAATCTAACTCATCTTTATTGAATTTACACCTCTACATCTTAAAGGAGATTTAAAATATTCTTTACTAAAATTTGGAATGATTGAGAGATTTCTACACCATTCTCTTACAACTTTTGTAACCTCTCCTTCATTCCTTATTAGCATGAAATCTTCACTTGCTTTTTTGGGCTCAAAATGCTTAAAATTTGTTTTTTAACTCATGAATAAAAAATAACTTCATGAAACAATCCTAATTTCCTTGTAAAATTGTAGAAACACATCTTAGTGCCTCAGATATTTTATAGCACTCCATTTCATACCTAACCCTCTCACTTGCCTTCATTTCTTTGTATCCCTCAAAACATACAAACTTCCTTTTTTAGGATAGTTTAAGGATGATATTTACAAAGTGATCATGGATTTGAGTACCTAGTATGTCTTTGTATATCCATACTAAATTTCCTAATTAGATTTTGAGTGGAAGTGTGTTCATTTCACCTTTTATATCTCTAATAGGCCTTAATTAGGCTTCTAGGCCTAGAAAACTAAGAATTTATTTGATTAAACTTCCACACATTTGAAAAATCCATTAAATTTTTAATTTAATTTATATATCCTAAAAACATGCTCCATGTCAAATTTAAATTCTTTGAATCTTGTACACATGGGTGGACAAAGAAATCATCAAAATCGTAGCTTAGAACCGTGTTCATGCTTAGGAAGAAACTTAAGTGATTTTTCAAATAAATGATAGGTTCCAATGTTTAATTTTATTTTTTTGTGCCTAAAACATCATAAGGCAACTCAAATTATAATAAATACCTTCAAGGGTACTTCATAAGCCTGTAATAAAGCTTTTTAATTAGCAAAATTGTGCATTTAGTCTTCAAAGCCCAAACTAATTACTTAAAAAGGTACAAAGACTAATTTATGGGACTTGTGAAGGTATGTTAGAGGTAATGATATCTCTTTTTAGGCTTACCAAGCCTCTCTAATTTATTTGGTGTTTAGCACCACCTTGAATATTCAAAAACAAGCCTATAAATGGGCTTCTTTAGCCTATTATGTATAATGTACCTTTTAAATGTACTATCAAGTGTGTTATTAATTTGTCCCTAGGAGTTTTAATAGTCATTTAGATCATTTCCAATCCATACTAGTCCATATTAATGCATTAAAACCATCCTTTATCTAATTGGGTCCTTTAGGAGGGTTTAACTAGGGTTTTAGGTGTTTACCATCTTAACGATGGTTCATAAAGCATAGGGGATAAATCCAAAAAAAATACTAAAAAGTGGGAGAAGGTATACCCCTATAACATCCCCTATGAGCCTAAGTTCCCATGCAAACCATTTGTACACTTATGATCAAAATAATATGACCTTTAAACTCTTTCACAAGGCAAAAATATAGTTTGGTGAGACCTCCAGTCTTATGGATGAGTCATATAGACATGGGAGAGATAGGTTGAAATATCAAAAATTAATTGAATTTATATTCTATCTCTATCTCCTCAAATCACCTTTTATCACCAAACAACTCTTCTAAATATTTCTAATAAAAAAATAACCTCTCAGGCTGATTAGCTATATGAGGATTGAGATAAGAGTTTGATAAGAACAACATCCCTTAAAATGCAAAATTTTTGTCTCAACCATATCCATAGTACTGACACATCCCTCTCCATGTTTCAAAGAGTTTTCTTTAAATTTATAGGTGTAAATGTGACCAAGTTTTGATCTCATTCACCATAGCAAACCTTTAAGGGGTTTAGGAATTGTAAGTCTCTCAAACCCTCATTGTTGAGTTTTTCCTTTTGATCCTTCACTACAAAATATAATTGAACTGATAATATTTTCCATTTTTTAGAGCACCTCCTAAGGTAATCCTAACTCTCATTCACCTAGGAATTTGTCTTTTTCAAATATGTCCTCAAGTAAACTTGTAGGTCGCTACCTAAGTATCCTGACTACTGATTGAAAATAGACCTTCATATGTTTTTTATTTTGGAACCTTGATAGTTTCAAAAAATATTATATAAATGTCTCTTATCTCTTTCTTACCATCCTACAAGACCATTGGCCTCTTATGTCATATACAATATTTTTCCTTGTTTTCATACACTAGCCTATGTATGAGTGTCTAGGCCTCTAGGTTCCTTTAGTGACTATGACATCAGTTATCTCAATGTTCTTTTGAATATAATATAGCATAAATTTTTACATTAATATATTTATTATTTCATCCCTAAAATTAGTCATGTTATTTCAACATACTCTTCTTTATATGAACAATTAGTTTTTGGCTCGAAAGTTGGACTTACAGTCTTGAACATGAAGATATACATTATTTTGAATAGGCTGTTAGGAACCAATTTATTAAGTCTATGCCACTTTATGATTTAATCAACTTGTTTGTTTTCATTTCTCATTCCCTCGATAAGCCTATAGACCCCCACTAGACATTATACAGTCTAAAACTTGCCTAATTATATATGTAGGCCTTTGGCTAAGTATCTTTTCATGTAGAAGGATCATATATGAAGTTTGTAGCTAATGTATTCAATCATTATATTTACACTTATGTAGTGACATATCAAGGTTATATGATTATTTAGGGGTTTATACTAAGTATTTACCCTACTTGTACATCTTCAATATGAGACGTATGATCCATGAATGTCTACGTACATGTCTATAGACCTATGGGTGGATAAAACCTATCCTAGCCTTTGTTAGAAAGTGTATTTGAATTATAATCTCATTATATTATAAATCTAATTTGTTTAATGTTGTTATCACATGCTATCATTAAATTTTCATTGCTATTTGGGGCTAAGTTTAGCAATCAAGCCTATAGAAAACTATTTGTATATTACACCATGCCTCCAAAGCACAAGAACCATGCCACCACTTAAAGGATTATCTATAAGTAAAACACTTTTCAAAGATAAGGCACATAGATAACCTAAAAATTAGAGGTTTTCAATGGATTATGAGACAATTTAGAATATCTGGGAATGAAAACACTCAAAACTAACCAAAATACTTGTAATTGGGGTGGTTATTTTTAAACATGCTTAAGGCACATTTATTTGATGCATCCATATCATAAAATTGAGTTTATTGATGAGAATAATATTAAAATTACCTATTTTATCTCTAAAAACACCTTACAAAATCCATTTTCTTCCATCAAACATAGAAGTGAAGAAATAGAGGCAAATCTAGACCTAACTTGGCTGAATAAGACATAGTGACCTCATTACACTCTTAACAATCATTCATAAAGGAGGGGTCACCAATATGATGAAAATTTCAATGTATTATAATATCATTAGGATTCCATTCTCTATTAAAAATCTTAGGTCCAAACTCTCCTTGTTGTTATATGGAATGAGCATCAAAAATTGACCTTTGTGAGCTTGACAAGGGAGTGAAGGAGGTTCTAATGCAAATTTTGGAATATAAAGATCTGTACAATCTTGTAAATCATGGATATTTATTGGATAAAGTTAATATACACTCTTGAACCATTTTCATTTACAGATGGATATCCCGAGTACATACAAGTGCCTATAACTACTTATAAAAGAGTGATTTTCTCAATTTAGATGTTGAACCTACAAAAATGATATAATCTAACAATATTGACATGTATGCATGTTGTATAATTTCATTAAAATATTTTAAAAGTGTATTTTATGTTTTTTGGATATATCATGCCTTTAACTTGAGTATATCTACTTTGCCCTTGTATGACACTTTACCTTAAATATCAAAAAATAACTTTAACTGTTTTACAAGGTGGTCAAAGCATGGTATGAATTTGAGAGACACTTATGAACCTTTGACACATTTGACTCCATATATTAATGTTAACCCTATGACTAGACTAGAACAAGATAAGTATAAAACATTACCTTAACCTTGTCAAAATAGCCTTACATTTTTTTAGTAAGACCTTAATAAGACCATTTAAAGACCCCAAATATCATGGAAGTGATATGAACAAGATGATAAAATAAGACAAGTCAAGTTTTTAATGAACTTGGTATATGGTAGTAAAAATTTAGCTAATAATAGTATTCCTAACTTTGTTCCTCCTTTGTTAAAGTAGATAGATTTGCATTTATACTTATCTCCCATGCATTAGGATTTCATATACATTGACTTGAGTATAGATCTTCTATGCATGTTTAATTTTTATGTTTATTACCCTCACTTTTTCCCTCAAGATTTGGAGAGCACTAGATTAGATTTTACTTTACTTGTCATTTACTTGGTGAATATGAAAACATAGGACCTAGCTAGGATTATTTTATAGTGTTTCTTGACTAGAGTATTTGGAACCCTCTCTAATGATGTTATTATGGTAAGATATAACTTGGTTAGGTGTATTGGATCCATCTTGGTCATGCATTTGAATATATAATGTATCAACACTTGTAAGTGTAAGTAGGAGTTATAATATCTAAGCTATGATTGATTAATAAGTTAGATGCATTTTCCTTTATATACAACTTACATACTAGGTAGACACATACATTGATGCAACTATCCATTTTTGTACAAAGTGTCTAGAGCCCAAAATTAATCCAATTAAAAAAATTAAACATATCTAAAAAGTTTACATAAGTTATTTAATGTGATATATTTTTAAAATGGATTATTATATATAAAATATCAAACCTCATTCATTCCTCACTTGGCAATCACATACAACTCACAAGTCAATATATAGAAAAACTTTTAATTAATAATTAAAGTGAGAAAAAATTCCATATTTGTCTTTATTTTCATATCATTTATAAGATAAATATTCATATATTTGTGAAGCATTCAAAGAACATAAAATGGGCCATATTTTCCAAGTTACAAGGTAGGTCATTGCATGTATTTGATTTTCACACATTGCACCCTTATGTACATATAAGAGAACACATAGGGGAGAACTAAATTATTCTGAGGCCCTCTTAAAAGTATTTTATATGTAGGAATTACCCTTTGATATAGGGTATTTTTGGGTTAAATTGATATTGTGATCCCACTAACCCATTTTTCCCATAGAGTCACTTCAAGGGTGAAGAGCTAGGATTTGATCATTTGACAAAGAGAGATAATTGATACAAATGATTTGAATACACATAATAAAGGTGAATATATATATATATATATATCACCTTTATTATGTGTATTTAGATCATGTGTATCAATTATCTCTCTTTGTCAAATGATCATGTGTATATATATAGGGTTTTATTTTGTCACATATAGATCTAGTAAATAATCTTTACAAGACACATGATATAGAGTTATATACTTACATCGATGAAACTATCTAGATATCATGCAAGCATTTAAGGCCATAGAAAGGATATTTCAAAAAACTAATGATTGTTCCACAACCATCTTCCAACACACTTCCATCATGTTCCTACTTAAAAATTAATGAACATAGTAAACTAATGAAGTATAATTGTTTCCAGTTTTTTTCAATACCTATCAATAGTTTTACTTTACTATTTTTAGTAATCTCAATTTTATAAATTCAAAATATTGATTGTCTAAATTTTATATTAATTTTCTTGATTATTAGATTAGTTTACTACCCTTATGTAAATTATATTCTAATATTATTAAAAATAGATAACACATTATTTGAATTTAGGTTTAAACATTTGGTAAACCTAACCTATGTGACTTTCTATGTAAATCCTATGTTACCCTAGGGTATTCAGTATCCTTATGTTTTTCATTTCCTATTTTTCTATATTTATTCTATTATTTATATGAAACATAGATATAGCTATAGATTAGGTGATTTTTATATTTAACACTTGGAACTTCCTCTTATACCACCTTATATGGATCAAACCAATCAAGTAGAAAATTGTAGTCATCTAAAATGTCATTTTAGTGTAATGAGTATCACTTAAAACTGCCTTATCCTAGCTTGACCCTAGACCTATCTTAGAGCATATTTTGATCATTTTATAACTTTCATGTCGGTAAAACCCATTCCTTGACATATTAAAATTAACAATAAGCCATTCCCTAGGCACTCAATCCCCTTATTCACTATCTTCTACCACATATACATTATCATGACCCTTTGGACACTAACACATTACACTATTGACCTAGGGACCACACTAGTCTCCCTTATCTCTTTACTCCTCCAAAAAATATCTTTTTATTCCTGAAAACACTCCTAGGGTCAACCTAGACCTATTTCACATCTTTACAAACACTAGAACACTATATATATACCAATTTCATTAACTTGTCCACTAGATAGAAATCATATGCAAATAATCATAAATAAAATCAATAATAATTGTGAAAATCAAGGTCATTAATCCCTATTCTACCTGACTTCTACATACACCAATCTACAGTAGTCCATAACTTAGATCACTTAGATTTCTAGTCTCAAGTCGCACTAAAATCACTCAATATGACACTCATACTAATAATCACTTACACTTAGACCAACACTTAGATTGGGATAACTACATTGGGATCGATTCCATTTTGAAGTATTGGTATGTAGGAAATGTTAAACACATGGGGTTTTTGAGGTTATATCTAGCCTACCCTACTAATTCCACTCTTTTCTACTTGTGATCCTTAAATACCATAAAAAACATGGAGGCTTAGGGTTTGGCATTGAAATTAGTTAAAATAGGGAATAGATATCAAACCAAAATCTATACACATACTAGTGCTCACTTGCACTTGCACCAACACTTAGATTGGGAGAACTACATTGGGATCGATCCCCTTTTGAGGTATTGGTATGTAAGAAATGTTAAACACATGGGTTTTTGAGGTTACATCTAGCCTACCCTACTAATTCCACTCTTTTCTACTTGTGATCCTTAAATACCCTAAAAACATGGAATCCTAGGGTTTGGCATTGAAATTAGTCAAAATAGTGAATAAATAGTAAACCAAAATCTATGCACATAGGCACAGACTCCCTAGAACTAGGTGAAGGTACACCAAGAATATTATTGTCCCTAATTTCAAAATGACACTAACATGGCACATATGACATTAGTGTAGTGCATTCTTATCTACAAGACCACACTATTGTATAAGAGGGTTTTTGACTCAAGGTTCTTATTCATGCCACCAAGCATAGTTCCTACATTTAGCATGTCATTCATCCATTTTAGTCAATTTATATCTAAATAAATCTCTTTTAATTCATTTTCTATTTATAAAACAATTAGATAAATCAATTATTGTATAAATTAATAGATATAGTTATTGCTATATTTATTCCATGATTTATTATTCTAGTAATTAATCATATTAGGTTTTACATTGTAATATGACATTATCCATATTGTTCAAGGAGAGATCCTAAAATATAATATGGGTCAATCCTTCAATACCATAAGTACTAATATTACTTATCCTACTATGGGGGTAACTCATACTATGCAACAATTAGATACAACTAAGCAACCCTCACTAGTGACACAACCTCTTATGGCAAGTACGCATACCTCTTATTCATATGTATACATCCATTCAATGGGAGATAAATTATCTATATTCTATGGTGTTACATCTTTAATAGGGTGATACTAGACCATCTTATGCCTTGGATTTTGATATGCTCCTAAATACACTTTTGGCACAACATATAGTGGTAAATCCTTTTCCCTCCAGATTTATAGCACCCAAAATCACTTTTTAATGATGGTAAGGGTGACCTACAACATCATCTCTAGATTTTTCATGTAACATGTTCCCACTACATGTTTAATGAGTAGCTCTTGACTATGTTATTCCCTTTTTATTGAAAATGCTATCCATGAAAATGGTTGGATGATCTTCCTAATTATCCCATCATAGAATTTAATACACTAGTACATATGTTTTTGACACACTTTTCAATCAATATCAGTGACAAGCTTTCATACACTCAAGTTGCATAACTCAATCGAAAATCCAATAAGCCAATAATTGAATATATCTTGTGATATAAAACTATAGTCATAATGATGACTAACCCCATGGTAGATAGATAAATCCAAGACATAATCAAGTAGATTTTTTTACTATAAATACATGAAGCTATACTTGTCATCATAGGAATCCAATAAGTGAGGTTAGTAACATGTTAGTTTAAGCAAAAAAAAAACACAAAGAAACACACTAAGACTAACACATACAATATTAGATCTTAGGGGTGAGCTTATTAAAAAAGACAAATTAAAAGACAATTAAAATACAAAAGACACAATATCTTACCTTCCTTGAGAGCTCCAAATTCTTTGTTGAGTGGCTTGCTTGGTTTGTGTTCAAAGAGTCTTTGGCAATGGAGTTTGTGTAGTTACCTCTCTCATTGACATCATTGTGGCTTATGTTGGCTTGGCTTAATATTTGGGAATTGTAACATTATTGATATCAATAGCATGCAAAAACCTACATTATAACTCTAAAATATCTAATCTTAGAATTCAATAGGCAAGGGCTTGTATTTATAGGCTTAAGAACTAACCCCAACCCAAGGTGAGTCAAGGTGTAGTTTAAACATGGAATGGATTCAAACCTAACATAGGTGAGTGAAATATAACCCTATTAGAGTTAATAGTTGTTAAGTAATAATTATTTGTAATTAATAGGCATGGGTCTTCAAAATTAGATATTTTGAGATATTTCCAAAAGGCTTGACAACTCATAAAAGGTAATCATAAAAAGCAAGGATATTTCATATTTTTGAATTTCCCTATTTAATAATTCATGAATTACACATGGATAATTAAATTAGGAATATAATATGGTTTATATTATTAATTATTTTTTATTATCCATTTATCTCCTTCAATATTTTATTTATGTGTGTAAGTTCCCCACTTAATAGGTTCATAGGCCAAATTGACTTTTGTGATGCAACAAGATGAGTAGGGATGAATCTGTGATAGATTATTATTGAATATGATAGGATAAAATAATTAAGGATGCTTCAACATGATTATTATATTTGATTAATGATTCACAAATTTTTTTTGGATGTTTAGTGATTCTTAGGCTTATTTTACAATGATTGGTAGAAATCAATTTGATGCTTGGTCGAGGGCTAGTTGTGGCCAGTTTTAGTTGTATATAGTTGTTCCCTATTTGGGAATATGCTACAAACTGTAGGAATAATAACATATTATCAAAGAATGAAACAAGCTAAAAAGAAGATAATGATTGAAGAGAAAGATCCAAACAATGGTTGGGAAGGCTATAATGACTCCCCCTCGAGGGAGTGGCTGACACATGATTAATGGACAGTCCCTCAACAAGAAGCAAGTATAAGAATGTAATTATCCCATGGGTGAGATTAATATAATTTAGGAAATACTTTAATGCATTGATTTATAAATTACTAATTTTCCCAAAGGTATTTATAATTAATAACAAAGGTTGACACATTGATTTTTGCATAAATGATTATATTTAGTGGAAATGACATGCCCTAGTTAGGGATAATGAATCAAACTAATAATTTTACCATAGGTGCTTATAATAATTAAGATGACCTAGATTGAAAAGTTATTATTGATTATGCCCCAGTAGGGTATATTGGTAAACATAACTCAAGCACAAGATCTATTTCATATATTAAAGATGAACATGCATAAATGTAGATGTGATGGTCTAATGATGAAGAAGATAGAAATAACCAAGAATATGAGGCTGCACAAAGTGATGAAAGAGATGAATAGAATAATAAGTATTAATCAATGTAAATGATTTGATTGTACCTACCAATGCAAATATTTTCATCTTTATTAGCATTAATATAACCAGAATAGTCTATAGGTTGATTTGATCAAGGAAGGTGGGAGGATTTACCAAGGCTACCAAGGAGAAAATTATGTGGATATAGATGAATTTTACTATAAAATTTGATGCTATACATCATGATATAAAAATCATGATAACTTTACCAAAATATACATAAAAACTAACTCTCAATCTAATAACAATTTGAAAATAATGCAGAAATGATAAAAACCATGATGACAATGTTGATATATGAATATGGATAGACTCAAGAATAATGTTCAAGGAATCAACCAATGAATTCATATATACTGAGTCGAGGCACATCATTGAAATAAAACAAATAATCAATAAAATAAACAAACAAATAAAATAACAAGAAAACAAAACAAAATAAAATAAAGAGAAATAAAAATAAACAATGGTTAAGTGCATTGTTAGTACAAATAAGATGACACAAACAAGATGATGAAAATTTCCCCTAACATATAAGATACAACAAAACAAAAAATAAAGGGGTAATAGAATAATATTAAGGGGGTGGATAAGATATCTCCATATGCACTAGGAAAGTGGACACTACCTATATAGTTCCATCGATTTAAGCTCTAATAAAAACATCAGGCCAAATGTAGTTCTCCTAAGAAATGGGATGGAAGAAAATGATGAGAAGAAAAACATGATGAATTTTATAGAATAATATGGAAATGGGGTCACAAAATGACAAGAGAATGGGATGATAGGCTAATAAGGATTGGGAAACTAAATGATAAGTGCTTTCTTGTGAAGTAACTATGTATCCCAAAATCTTTAAGATAAAGAAGTGGTCATTTTTTTAGAATTTTCTAAATTAGTTTCAAACATTTGCAGAATTTTCTAATTATCTCAACTCAATTGAGAATTATGAGATACTAAATGGTCCAAGCTCACAAAATGGTGAGTGTTCAAACTAAAAAATGTTTAGAAAATAGTGAGAGCATGGTTTAGGTTGATCACAAAATGGCAAGAGCATGGTTGAGGTTGCTCAAAAAAATGGTGAGAGCATATGGAAAAGGGGGACTAAGATGACCTCAACATGAATTGATTTTGGCCTATGTAATCACATTAGGACCTTATGTCACAATATTTGTATCCACATAAAAGGTAGTGGGAATCAAATAAGTTAGAACAAGTTCTCAAATTGAGGCAAATGGCCAAGTAAATGAGAATAGTAATGGAAAGGTGATGCATAAATGCATGGTAAAGGTGTTGTTCCTAATTTACCCATAGGTGTTTATAATTAAGAAATAATGACATAGGTTTATGATACATATTTTTGCATAAGTGGTAATAATTAGTAACAAAAGGTGGACTATTGATTTTATCATAGGTAGTTATAATCAATACCACCAGTGAAATGTAAATGAAATATAACTTGATACATATACTATCATAAGACTTTCATAGACTATAATTTAAACATGAAACTATAAAATTGATGAAATTGGATTAAAATACCCTCATAAAAGGTGTGGTAAAAAAAGTATAAACCAAGATCAAAAGGGGTTGGGTAAGATGGACAAAAATATCCTTTGGTCTAATAGGTGCATGGCATAATATTGGATATAATGGTAAGAGGGTTACCCCCAAGTGATAAGGAAAGGTAAATGGAAAGGTATGAAACATTGGTAAGAACAATGGAAAATTAAAACTAAAAGGTAAATGGTGTTTTTCCAAGGTGAATGATTCTATTATTCTTTTTGATTTGGATATGTACATTCTAATCAGCATATGATACAACTAGAATAGTCAATCATGTAAATTTATATCCCACACCTCTTTTAAATATATAATCTATCAAGAACTTAATATAGTTTTGGACTCTAATAATTTTTTTTTGGTTTTTATTTGTTGTTCTAATTTCCTTCAAATGTCGATATAAGGTATCTTTGTAAACTCTAAAAAGGAAAGTAGAACCAAGGATGGTAAATATGGATAAACAATAGATGATGTGTAGATTTGAAAATGTAAAGGTGGATGATAATGGAATGTATAATGGTTGGGAAATAAATGAAGATTAGGGTTTCTAGGTACACATAATGTTGTTAATTTCGGATTTGACATAACATTAGCTGTGGTGGGGCCAAAGATTTTTAAATATGCTCTAGATAGGACCATTAGATTTTTATTTTGTTTTGGCCTAAGAGTAGATACCATCTCATTATGATGTATATTAGAAGCTTTAATGATTTTATCTTTGATAATATCTCCATCAAGGAGTGAAGAACTATTGTGCTCATCTATTGGTGCCTTGATGAGGTTTTCACCAATGCAGTTAGCTCGATTATCCCGTAGTGCCTCTAAGAAGGTTTCAGTGAGGAATATTGAATTTTGACTTTGATTGTCTTTTATCACTTCTGAAAAGGTTTCACTAGAAGATGTTTAGTTTGGAATTTAGTATACCTTAGAACCTTCAGAAAGGTTTCACTAGGAGATTGTTCTTTTAAATGAATGAATGTGGTCTTATCCCCCTTGATATTATGCAACTGTTGTGTCACCATGGATGTAATTCAACATGGTATGATTATGTCAGTCCAACCAAACACTTGTGGGAGTTGTAAGGGTAATAAAATGGCTATGTTGGTTGGTGGTAATGGCATGTGAATGTTAGTTGAATGGGAAGAGGAAGTAAAATAATTTTAGAAGATACTAGGAGAACTTGTGTCAAAGTTAAAGTAATCATCCTTACAAACCAAGAAATGATCACAAATGTATTCAAATTTATCTATGATGCATGTGTAACCAATATTGTAACAACCATGAGCATATTCTAATTATGAATTTGATTGTGACTCACTAGAATTTAAATTAGTATTGATACTAATGTTGATTATTCTTCTAATGATAAATCTGATGTCAATTCAGGAATAGAACCTTACTTCAATTCTATTTTTTCATCTAGTTTGGACACTACTATAATGATGTCTTGTTAAATGTTTGGTTTTAGATAAGAATCAACATGTGATGACATGATGAGTTCCACAGAGACTAGTTTGTCAAAGTGAGACTCCTCAATAATTGGAAAAAGGTCAAGAGATAATTCCTTAGAGATTGTCTTGTCAAGTAGAGGCTCTTTAAAAATAGGTGTATATTAAATATAATCATTTTCCTAAAATAAATTATAATCATTAAGAAATGACTCAACAAAGAATGACTTATCAGAGTGAGACTATTAAAAAATGACTAAAGGATCAAAAGGTGATTCATCACAGGTTGACTCATCATAAATGGGTGTTTCAATAAAAACAACTCAGATTGGTTGGTTGTTTTGGCCTTGGTTTACAAGTAGTTGTAAAATACTAGTTTTGAATATATATTGTTCTTCAAATAACTGGCTTAGTTAGAGAGGTACTGATTGGATCGGTTGGGGTTGGAAAATTGGTTGGGATTTTTTTAAGTTGGGAATAGTTAGCAACATATGAAGAATGGTTGTGGGTTGGATAATGATAGGATTAATAAAGGCTAGCTTATGGCCTAGGATAATAACTATGACTTATCAAGTTATAATTGGACAAAATGGTTGGGATATTGAGCCTCCATACTTTGAAGGGCCTATAATGCTAACTGTAGGTCATTATGAAGCTTGGTTGATCTCACAAGCTAAAAGATGAGGTCTTGGTATAGAAATGGCAGTGCATTGTGAATAGTGGTTACTATCATGAGATAAAGGATGAGGTCCTAAAATAGAGATGGTAGGGAATCATAGATATTGGTTACTCTAATAAGCCAAAAGATGAGGGGTTGGTGTACAAATGGTAATCTTTGGATGCTATGGAGCTTGGTGGCTCATGCAGTCCAAAGGAGAGTTAATGGTATAAGTGGAGGAATGGGTGGTCATGAAAGGATGAGAATCATATGTTCACCAACCCAAAGAAGGTGTCACCAAATAATGTGCTTGAGTATCTTGGCTTAATTCCCTAAATTTTAGATTTTAAAGATAATAAGAATTCATTTCATAGACCACTTCTTCACCATATGGGTCTCAAACAAAGTCAATTTGTGTGGCTATTCTATCATAACTTAGATTGTACCTATTTTCACCATAAGTGTAATTGGATAGATCCATATCAATGATGAAAGATACTTAAAAATTTTAGAGTTATTCAAACTCTTAAAAATGATGTCCAAAGTAAAAAATGTTTGAAATTGGTTTAGCTTGGTTGAATGGGAGCTATATCTCAAAAATAATATGTGTTAAAACATGGTCTAAAATAATCTAGCATCATAAGTATAACGTTAAATATATCACACATAAAAGATCAAGTGGAATGAAATAAAATGGGAATGGCAAAATCTAGGTTCAAAGTGTTTCAAAAAAGTTTAATCTAGAAAATAAAATTTTTCTAGGTCTTTTGGCCAAACACGGCATCAAAAGCTAGGCTTAAAATAGGCATGTGATAGGAATTTTGTAAAAGTAAGCACAAAATCTAAACTTTAAAAAAAAGGTGAGATTTAATCTAAAAAATCTAAAACATTGTGGCATAGACTAAGAATTCAAATTTATACATGAACTTGGTCATTTGGCATAAGGAATAAAACAAAAAGGCATGAGGAAGATAGGTTTTTTGTCCCAAATAAAGGCACAAATAATAGTTTTTAAATTGGCAATAATTAACTTAAGTTACACAACCTAAAAGATAAATATCAGTGTCTAAGCCCAAATTAAACAACACATAGGTATAAATCAATCAATGTTTGGATTTGAAATTTTCAAGGTTGATTAAAAACTCAACTTAGGAAACTAGGCTTCTTTGATTAATAAGCTAGACAAAGGTTAATGAAATAATGGTACAAGACATAAATCAAAAAAGGCACACGTGAATTGGTTTCAAAAAGGGAAAACTTGAAAAGAAGGAAAAATAAGTCTATGAAATGATTTTAGTTGTGTAACAATGCTATCATTCTCTAAATATATGATCGATGATTTTTTTCAAGACTCCAAGGCAAAAAAATTGAAATGGAATGGGCAATGAAATGTTACCCTTTCTAATCAAATGAAACACACACACAAATATTTGTCAAAAGACTAAGGTAAAGGTATGTGATAAAAAAATGGTCAGCATAATGAATCTTCAAATAGATTGGCATATAAAAAAACTCATATTGACATGGCATAACAAAAAAAAAAAAAAAAGACTAGAATCAAAACCCATGAAATAAAGGATAAAATGACATAAACATCTAAATGTAATGTCCTAAATCCTATAATTGATAAGGTTTTATTATATCACTGAATTCCATCTATATACATGCTATTGGGAGGATTTTAAGTGTTAATCCAAAAATAAAAACACATGAATTAGTAGGTTTTTTACACCCCCTTCTCCCAAGAGATTAAATGATGACATGAAACTTCAAGATACTCACCCTACATCATCAATATGTTTGTGACAAGTGGGGTTATTCTAAAACTTAAATTTTTGACTATCTATATGGTATAAAGTGTGATTAACACTAGATATGCCTCATATAAATTGATTTCATACCAATTAACTTAATATTCAAGGTTTTATTTATTTTCATACTGTTTCCATCCATGCACTTCTTAGTGGAATCCCCTAATTAACTAGACTTGACTCAAGTTTTCATTATGATTGGAGAGGTTATCTACTCAACCCCTTGGAAATCCTAATATACATGCCATGATTTATAAACCCTACCATGGAGTGGGGTTGGTATGATGTTGGGAGATGAAACCCTAGGTCAACGCACTCCTAATAACTCATGAAGAGGTTATGAATTCTTGCTCACAATCCAAATTACATAAAATAAATGAGCAAGTGAAATAACTTTAAAGGTTGTGTTTAGATTACCCAAACCATAAGGGTTTTTGGGAGAGAATTAAAAAAATTCTTTTCATGCCTTGGATAAGGCATAAATTACAAGGATGAAGTGATTTTGGTCACTTGAGTTCCCTAAAGGGGACAAGGTAGAGCAAACATGCATTCTATATTTTGTGAAAAACAAACAAGTATAAATATCTATCATAGAAAAAACACCTTTAAGAACTTGTAATTTAAGTGAATGTTAATTTTATAGACCTAAGTGAAGTGTTTGTGAAATTTTTGGCCCCTTGGCCTTAGTTTCAAGCTTAAAAAGTTTCAAAAAACAACTTAACACAAACACCTATATTCTTATTAAGCACTAAAATAAAATGTTCAAGACTTAACTAAATTATTTTTAGGTACCAAAAGGAAAATTTCAAGACTTAAACACTTGAAAATTTATGTCCTTTCTTTCTTACGTCCTATAATTTTTAGAGAGTTTTTGATATTTTATGAAAAAATTATGCAATTTGAAGGTACATTGATAACATATTCTAAATATTTATGAGAAAATATGTGGTTGTTGTAAAAAATGGGGTCAATTCCTTCATGCAGTTAGGTGCTTATCCATTTATTCCAAGTTAGTTCTCAAATCATTAAAACTAGGTGAAAATTAAGGTATATTCCCATATCACTCAGTTTCACTAGCATCAATTCACATAAGGTGCAAGAATTATGCACTCACCCTAAGCATAGCAAAGAATGAACTGGGGCCTACATTCGCTAGTTTTTCTATGGTGTAACTCATTATTGATAGGACTTTATCATTTCTACAAAGGCTTTGGTAGGTTCATTGGCATAATCAATTTCTAGGGTGACTAGTTCTGATCATAGGGGTTTAAGCCTTTGTTAGATTAGTTTATAACCACAAGGGCACAAGTTTATTTATCATTAAAATTGGAACCATTTGGTTACTCTAAGGGATTAAGGGGATGATTTCACTTGAAGGGTCATTCTGGGTTTGCACATCTAGTCAGGGTACCAAAGTTTGGGCATGTGATCTTAGCCATGCTTAGTATATTTCAAAGAATATATTTATGTCATATTATACATAGGGGTTCCATTAATTACTTATACTAGAGCTTGAAAAAATTATGCTTGACATAACTATATGTCAATTAAAACATTGCATTCACATTTTAATAACATTATAATGACCATGTAAACTAGATCAAAATTAGTTAGATGCAATAGCATTCTTTATTAAACCAAATACATGATAAAAATTAGAGCAAATGCTCATATAGAGTTACTAAGGGATCATAGGCTCGTAGGTGAGCTTGTTGAATATAATATAGAGCCTCAAAGTCATCCATACTATACCTAACACTAATGGTGGTTCTAACACTCCATCTTCATTTCACCAGAGCTTTGCTACATCCATTTGCCTCTATCTTTACTAGTTCAAGCTCTTATTTATATCACACAAGAACATCTTTGTACTAGGGTGGAGAGTTCACACTAAGTGTTGAGATGGAGAGTTTTTTATTATTATGAAAGATCCATCACCTTTTACCCCTTACATTATGTTTTCTACATGTTGATAATCCCAACAAATTCCTTAAAGATATAGGTACTAATTAATCACCTATTAACTACTACAAGATATTTGTTGATTCCTTTATCTAGCATCAAAATACCAAAATATAAATCATGCCAAGTGATTACCTTATGGTGAGATATCTACCATGTTGGTATGGATCCATACTTAGATGAATTAGGGGCTCAACATTACCCCATAAAAAATTTCTAGTCCACCCTTATAATAGTCTTTCAAATCTTTGGGAATGAAGAACTTGAGTGCACTCTCTTTCAACTTGGTGCTAAAGTCTTCAAATCCTTTGATAGTGAGCTTGAGTTCCTCATTGGTTTTATCTATCTCTATGGATGTGGCATTGAGCATGAACACATTTATATTCTCCAATTCCTTCTTAAAGGCCTCAATACTTGCCTTAGCTTTTGTCACTCTTCCATCTAGGATTTACCCTTATTCATAGTCTTGAGTCTGTAAGTCATGGAAGAGTGCTTACATGTTCTATTCTTGGTATTTGATTTGGGTGATTAAGGTATTAACCTTCACCATTGTTTGGGTGTGCTCCAACCTTCTTGCAATGTATACATGTGCCATCATATCTTCCTTCTCCCATTTTACCTACTTGAGGAATGTGTCTATGATTGACACTTGGTTGGATAAGATGTAGAAGATGACATCAAATACATTTATGCCCTCTTGGAATTTTGAAAATAGGTCTTATACCTATTTGAGATTTGTATTTATCTCCTTTTTTAGTATAACACATGAGTCCTCCTCTTATTCTTGCGTTGACTCTACCTTCAACCTTTTGAGCATTTGATCCATTATCATGCATACTTTATTAACCTCTAAGATGTTTTTTGTGTCAATTCCATCCAAGAGGGATGCCTCAGTTATTTATATGATCTCATCAAGTTTATACTACTTAAAATTTATGGCATGTGTTTCTTTCCCTATATCTCAAGAAATTTTCTTCCATTTCTTTGACCTAACATCATTGATGATGTTCTTTCATGTGACTTTATTAGACATCTAGATGAGTGCATTTATAGACCTGATTGGGTTCATGATGTTCATATTAATGATAAGGGAATCATGCCCTTATTTAGGTTTATCCATACCTAGTATGGCTTTCTAAGGCACCTCAAAGTGAGGCTCATCCATGTAGCTATCAAATACAAATGACAATTACTGGTGTGTCCTCATTATGGTAGATTCAAGGGGCATGAAATTAAACATGTACAAATCTTCATCTATCCACCCCTTATGTGTATTTTATTTGAGTCTTAGTTCCACTCTTTCCTCTCCTATGATGGCCTACTTTATTTGTTCTTCTTCCTCTTCATCGACACTACTATTCTCCTCAGTGCTTTCCTCTAATTTTTTTTCTTCTTATTCATGTAAGGATTCTTCTTCAAACTAGTCCCCTTTGTCTACTTCCTCTTATTCCTTAGTGATAGCTTTTCCTTCCTCATATTTTTATGAAGTTTCCTTGTCACCCTCCATTTATTGTTCTTTCAAGGTACCAACATCACCTTCCTTGTCTCTAGGCACCCCTTTGTTACTTGGGTATGCCTATAGGGCAACTTAGTTTGCTATGTTGGTGGGGGCACTAGGTGCCTTTTCTACCACTTCTTCAATTGGTTTGGCAGCCTCTTTCTCTTCCTTATCTTTCTTGGCCTTTTCTTCTTGGGATTTCTTCTTATTTTGATCCTTCTTATTTTTCTCTCATGATAAGGCCTTTTCTTTCTCATCCTTCCTTTCCTCAGCCTTAACCTTATCAATCTCCTCTTGGGTCATGCCTTTTTTCCTTCATGGCATTCTTTTTATTATCTAGTGCCAACACCATCATAATTTATACCTCATTCATCCCTAATTTATTTCATGCCTTTATGTTTTCATCCTCAATTTGTAGAGGCTATGCAGTGGGTTCCTCAGATAAGGCCCTAATTGACTTCCTTACCTCTCCAAGCACAATGATAATACTACCTTGGAGGGCCTTTAAAACTTCCTTCATGATGGGCTCCTTTTCCATCTCTTCTTCTTGGATAATGTAAACTCTTATCCCTAATTATTATTATTCCTCCTCCATATCTTCATGTACTTCTTGTGCCTCCATCTCCTCATGTGCCTCTTATGCCTTGATCTCCACCAAGGTTATTTTTGGAATCACAATGGGCCCCTTAGACTTATTCTTCTACTTCTTACTAGAAGACATAGTCCCTAATGTGAAGGTCATGTGATTATTCTTTGGTGTTGAAGGAATTTCTTCCTCATTGAAGGCAATCCTTAACTTTATGCACTTTTAAATTTATTCAAGTGTTTCTCCCCACTTTTTCTAGGGATACTTTTTATGTGCTACTAATTTTGGTTTCCCTTCATCATTGATATATAGGGAGATGTTATCATCTTTCTAAGGGTGTAGGACCTTATTTTTTGGCTTCATCTCATAATATAAAATGTATATGTGACCTATTAATACTTCCTTTTAGAGGGGATGGAGGTCAGTTCAATTTGATTCATACTCTTATTTTGTATCTTTCCCTCTTAGGTACACATATTAGTGTCATAACCTACTCCTTTATAGATCCATAACCTTCACTAGGATCTCCAATTATTTCACATTAGGAATTATCTTTAGCACATCCCTAAGTTAGTTCATGGAAAATGTTTAAGGGAGTTTTAGCTAGCTTGAGGAGTTGTCATCTATGAGCGTTAGGTGTACAACACAAAAGTGTTGCATGATGGTGAAGGTCTCCATTCCAAACATATTTTGGGGGAGATCTTTGGGGATGTAACATTCCATTTTGAATGCCTATATGTATTTGGTACACCACACCATAATTCAAGTCTTGTATTTCTAAGAGAAGAAAGGTAGGTAGGGGAAGTCCTGGTACTTCATTGTTAGGGAGTAATTATGCATTACAAAGATCTAGATGTTGTATTCATTACCATTAAGAATGTGAATATCCTCTATGACTATTAATATTAGTATTAAACCCAAATGAACGTTATCTCATACCTTGTAACACTCAATCACATTCTTTACCATCTATTTAATAATGAATTTGGCAATCTTAAACTTGACCCCTTATGCCATGTGATAGGCGATGCACAAGTAGGCCTTGATGATGTCCATCCATCTCTCATCAAGGAAAATATTGAATCTCATGAGGCTTGCCATGAAACTCATGATAGGTTCACTTATATATTTTATTAGGAACATAAATCCTCCTTTGTAATACCCAATGAGTTTCATGGCCCTTTTTACTTCAATATCATCTTCATCATCTAGTGGATGTCTGCATCAAAGTTTGAAATCCTAGTGATTATACCAATTAGGTTTGCTGAAAACTACATGTGCCTCCATAAAAAGTATAATTGGTCCCCATGGATGCATAAAAGGAGGAACTTCATGAGTTCCTCTAGCTTTCCAAAACATGTCAACTTAGAGCTGAGTTGCATTGAAGGTTGCAATCTTGTCTCAAATGAAGACATCAAAAAATTTTGTGCCTATATTTATCTTTTCTCCTATGTCAACCATCTAATCGTGTGTTATATATTTTATATTACTAGGGGTGCATTGGTAATATTATTTTATTCTATAGGTGTGCATGAAAGATTCCCAATTTTCACCCATTAGGACCTCTAGGGGAAACTACATTTCCTTGTATGACATCTTAGTGAGTGCCTCAAGATTAACCATTGTGATGCTAACCCATTCAATTGGCTATGCATTCTTATTTTAAATGGTCATCTCTTCTATAATTTTTACCCAAATCGCATCCTTCTATGCCTGTGGTAGAATAAAACTCCTTCATTTCTTTCCCATCCTAAATTGGCTAGTGTTGAAGTGTGGTCTATTTATTTTATTGAAGCCTCTAATTCTTTTTGGAACTTCTCATAGTTGTGGGTATATGTCTATGAATTTGGATTTTGATATTCATTCACCATTACTCAAAACCTAGGCATCACTCAAGTTTTCTACTGTCCTACTTTTTTTCACAATTTGTGCCCCACACTCCTCTATTCCAATCTCAAAGGGAACATAATTTCACTCTCTTTTAAATAGTTCTATTTTTGTGTTTATGGGTGTTTAGGTCTCTCTATGGTAAATTTTTCTCATGATTAGATCTGGTTCATCTTTGCATGTTTGTTTAAAATATAATTAAGGTTTGTAACCTAACCCAATCAAAGTTTCACTTCTTTATACCTTGATTTTTATACCATCTTAATTATAGGTGAGTAATGGTATGATAATGCCTATCTTTCTTAAAATAAATGAAAACCTATGAAATCCATGAAAATCCATTTCCACCTATGCATTCAATGTGTATCTTTGTGGTTCCACCATCACCTCATTAAATTCTCTAAATAGTATTTTTGGGGAAATGATAGGTGTTTTCAAATAGTCACTTCCCACCTACCATTGGGTAGATGCTAACTTGTGTTGATAATATTTATTCTAAACTTTGTCCATCTTTGTGTGACCTTTTCCCTATTTATGGTAACCTAGGCATAATACCTCACATGCACATGATTTAGCCTTAATGGTTCCACTTTTCAATGTTGCACTTTCTACTAAGCATGTTTCTCTTTCACAAGTCAATTTCTCTACACTTTCATCTTACTTTGGCCTTCTTACCCCACTAAAATTACTACATCAGTCCTCCATCACTTCACTCTTTATGTTTCTTATACATTTAGCATCTTTTGTACCTTAATTTTATCTCATGCACACTAGGATCATGTGCACCTCCCCTTGTCAGTAGTACTCATATTATTAGAAAGTTAAGGTCCAATGAACTCCACCTACCCAAAAACTCAGGTGTTTAGCCTTAGGTACTTATAAATTAACCTTAGTCAGTTCACCTGATTGACATTATGTGTGAAAGCACCAAAATGGCTCTCTTATGGGCCTGAAAACACCTTGCTTCTTGGATTTTGCATGCTAAGATCTTGTGTGCCTATTTTTTTAATCTAAAAAATTTTACACACCCATAACTTAGGTGTTTGGCCTTAGTTGCTAAAAAATCATCTATGTTCAACTCACCCAATTGGATTTATGAATGGAATTTCCAAAATATTTCATCGACAAGCCTCAAAGCATAACTTATTTACCCAACACAAAATATAAATAATCATTTGGATTGTGCCAAATGTTATTTTAATCATCATAACACAACTAACTTGTGACTGGGAAGTTAATGTTTGATGGTGTAAGTTACATCCTCTTGATTATACTTATTTAATTAGTTGTCATTAAAATACCTAGGGAGAATTTCACGCGATAATATGTGTATCTTGCATGCACAAGTTTCCAATATGTTATGGATGACATATGGACCCATCCACATAATCTAAAACTTGCCTAGGTGGTTGAGGTAATTGTATTGATAGACTAAGACAAGTTCTCCTTTAGTTAGTACCTTGAGATTAATATGATTATCATGCCATAGTTTATACCATGCCTTCTCTTTCTATTAGCTTCACCTTGATAGGGTGTTCATCTCATCCAAGTGCTCAGATCTTCCAACCTTTTACTTAATATTGCCTTAACCCACTTAGTAAAATAGTTCATTGCTGCTAGAATATACTTTTTATCTATGCACCTTGATGTGGGAGTGATTGACCTAAAAAAATCAATTGCCCATTTTAAAAATGGTACCTAGGAAAGAATGGGGATGAGATGAATCTCATCCCAATGGTTGGTCTTCCCTATGAGATAGCATATGTCACATGCCTTGGCATAATATTTTACATCTTGGAACATATTTGGACACCAAAAGTCTTACTATAACACCTTGCACACTAGTATATCTCCATCATAATGGCATCCTTTTATCCCATTTTACACCTCACATAAAATGGAGTCCCTTTCATATCCTAAGACATATCAACATAAGACTTCATCTTGACCTAGTTTGTATAGTTCCCTAATAATGAGCTAAAAAGGGGTAGCATGAACTTTGAGTTATTTCTTCTCTTTAGTTGTTATAGTCTAGGGGTGTAGATATAAATCTTAAAAAATCAGCTATCGCATCCAAGTCCTTAGGGGCATGCTTGAATCTTTATATTTGTGCATCTAGCATTTCATCCTTAATTGCATTGCCAGAGTTGATGTGGGACAAATGTTTTAGGCCTGATTTTTATTTTCCAAGCTTGATGATAACTAAGAACTAGAATTCCTAAAACAAAGCTATCCATCTACAAATGTGACCATGGAGAATGGGCTTATTTAAAATTTATTTAAATGCCTAATGATTTGTGAAAAAGATCAATGGGATAGCCAACAAGTATAGCTTGAATTTTTGAATAGATTAGACCATGGATAGTACCTCACACTTAGTTATATAGTTATTCTCTACTTGGGTCAACTTTATGCTTGCAAAAGAGATGGGATGATATATTTTTCCCTCACTAGGTTTTTCTAGAATATCACCAATTGTAAAACCAAATGCATTAATAGGACATGGAATGGGGTCATCTAGTCAAAAAATTATAAAATAGGTGTGCTAGCCAACTTGAGATTTAGAGTTTCAAAGGCATCCTTTTATGTTTTACCCTAATAGAATGGGCCATTATTACACAAGAGATCCTATATCAACACCATAATCTTTACATAGATACTTATGAATTTTATATAGTAACCGTAATGGCCAAAAAAGCTGCAAAAATCATTCTACATTAAAGGGGTCTAGAGCTGAATTATTATTATAATTCTCATGGGATCGATTACTAGATCACATTTATAGATGATATTCCTAAGAAAAGTTCCAAAGGGTGTTATAAATATACATTTATTAAGGTTCAAAGATATCTATATTTTCATTAATCTTTCAAACATCAGGCATAGGTTATCATAATGGTCCTTTATGAGATCATACACAATCCAATCATCTAGGTACACTTAGAGGAACTTGTGGATGAAGTCCTTAAATGTAGTGATCACCACTCTAGATAAAATGACTAGTGAATTCTTGAGTCCAAAGGCCATCATGTTTTAAGAAAAATAACCCTATTCAGTCATAAAGGTTGTTTTAGGCTTGTCCTCCTCTTCAATTTAGACTTGATGGTATCTATAAAACCCATTAGTGAAGGTGTAAATCTCACACCCTATGATGTAATCTAAGACCTAATTGATTAAAAAAGTCTAGATAGGGTCAGTGATGTAGGTGGCATTTAATAGTTTATAATCATCATAGATATTAATGAACCCATCCTTATTGATGATAATAACCATGAGACTAACCCATTAAAATTATTTCATGTGGTAGATGATACATGTGGCTAATATACCATCAAGCTTTATTTTTACCTTAGTGTGAACATTAAGATTCATCCTATAAGGTCCTTCTTGATAGGTCTTGTATTATTAACTATATTTATGCTCATATTTCCAAGGGAGGGATATGTGACTTTCATGCCTTAGTAATTTTGAGGAAATAAATGTTAAAATTATTTTAGGAGGTCTATAATGCACATAAGCTCTTAGTTAGAACAATAGGCACCCATGGTAGCAATCTCTAGCTCCCCTTTCAAGCTGATATCTAGCTTGGTAGTTTTTAATAGTGTGTGGTAGGGTTAATTTTTCATATGATGTGAGTCTTATAATTTTTGTCTTCCTTAAGTTATTTCTATCTAAAGGTGGGTAGGGTCCTCATAATCAAGGGTGTTATATTCTACTTAGTATACTAACTTCATTTTTCCTATTATGGTCATCTAATTATGACCTTTCAGGTTTCATCATCTTTTTCATTAGAGTTGCTATTGAGCACTTTCTCTTCAAAAAAAGTTGGGAGTAACAATCCCTATTACCCAACCATGTCTTTTAGGCACTCCTCTAGGATTTTGGTGTCTTTAAACACTGACCTTAATACTACTTGTAGTGGCTTGATCTATTCCAAGTTCTTTAAAGATAAGGAGAAGGTGTGAAAAAACCAATCCTTAAGTACATCATAATTGGCCATCTCATATACAACATAATTGATGATCTACTATGCATATGCCCATGTCTTTAGGTTCTTATAGAAAGCGTGTACCCATAGGTTCCTCAGGCATTCTCACTGTATGCAGTTTACATTTCTTTATAAAGACACACATGTGTTATAGGGTCATAATTACCAAAGTAATTAGAGATATCCAAGTCTTCATTACTCTTCCCAAATCTAGTCTAGATAACCACTTGCACATATTTCTAAGTTGGAAAGCGAGGCCATTGTGCTTCCCACCAATGAGTGATAGTGTTCTTTATTGTATACACTAGTTTACCCATTATATCTACCTCTTTTAGGACACATTATTTGAGTTTGTGAACATAATCTTCTATGATATTTATCCCCTTGTATTATGGGTTCACCAAAATTTTACCCTTACTTAGGAAAAACACCCTCTTACACTTTTTCTTGTCACCTAGGATTTATTTCATTGGAGTGTGATTAATCTAGACACAACCTATCTATATTAATTTTGGAACCTTCACATTCACTAACCAACATCTTTGATCAGTGGTGTCATATGCCTCTTTGAATTAGTGGTCTCAAGAAACATTGGTGTTATCCAAGGTGGATTTTCTAAATTTCTAATAAAGCACTCATTGGTTATTAGGGTCTAGTGTCTCAGTACCTTGAACATGATGTTATATATATATGGTTAATCTCATCTTCTAGGTCCACAATCTAAACAAAAGGGAATCCTTGGTCTTGGGAGAGGGTATGACTATCATTTTATTTACATTCTCAAATTTTATATATCACTTCTTAAAGCACATATCTACATTATTTGTATAACACCATGGTCTTCCCAAGAGTGCTAGATAATTATCTTATTCTGCTAAGTAGATCACTTTAAAGTTAGTATACAACTTGATACCCATGATATTTACTATGTAATTCTATAAAATTATTATTGGTTATGTTCAAGTCTTGTTGGTCATGAAAATAACATGAGGGGAAGGTCCAAGGCTGGTCTACCCACCTTATTCCATGCATTTTTGGTCAAAATATTAGACTCTATGCTTATGTATACAAGGACCTCAATTATAATCCATCCATCAAGGTGAAATTCACAAGGAGATCTTGATCATACTTTATATTCTGTGTATGCCTCACTTCTCATGCCATTTCCATTTGTGGCATGAAAACTTTGACTAGTTTTTGCCCTACATGTTCGAAGAGAAAGATTTTAAATAGGGGAAACATTCCATCCATTTGGAGGTATAGGATATATATTAGCTCATTTATTTTAGCCTCATATATATCTTTCTTCTTGTGGGAATTATTATATTGCACTTTTAGGTCTCATACTAGTTAGAGTTCTTGCAAATTTTGAATGATAATCATGGCCTATTGTGAGACATCCTTCTGATGCACAAGATTAGGGTAAGCTTTACCTTTGGTTTCAAGTTTCTTTATGTGCTTAGTATGGATTTATTACCCATACTCTATGTGTAACTCTAGTACTAGCATAACTAATGGCTAAGTGGTGAATCCACTCCAATTAGTTACGTACACATTGATTAGCTCTATATAGGTTAGTTGTACCTTCATAGTCCACTTCTCCATTTTTGGCTCATGCCTGATCATTCCTACACTCTTATCTATTCCAATCCATCCTTGAGTCAATTGTTTATACAATTTAGGGCATTCCTCAAACTTATGTGTCCCTCAAATATACCTACACATTAAATGTGTAGGGTAGTCACACTAATAATGCTCAGTCAAGCCACACTTGTAAAATGAGCATGGTGTGAATCTTCCTCCATCATGTCCTTCACCTCACCCTCTAGCACATATTTGCATCCCATATCCTACATTATATTGGCCATATATCTCATTTCCTTGGGTCACCTACCCTCTAACTACTTTAGTTTCTTGTCATACACCTCTCTCCATATTTATAGGCATCTCATCGATTGTATAATAATCTAAAGTGCTATGAGTGTAGGCATCACATAATCAATAATAGATGATTGTGTTAACCTAATTGGCACATTATAATAAAGGGTAGCTATAAACATCATGCACTTTGTGACAAACCTCATAGCTTAGGACCAAAGCATGCACATTTTTTTAGGGTAGTTATTCTTATTAGGGCCCTCTATTTCACAATCAATGCTCCATAATCCATTTCAAGTGTTTTGTGATGAACTAGCAATAAATTTTTAGAGTTGGGAGGCCATAGATGAAATATTCACCTTTATGAATGGGTTGATCTTAGTATAGTAACTTCTAACTACCTTGACCCTAATCATGTCTTCAAGCACTTCATAGGGGTCTATGAATGTTTTTATGGAGAATGCTATTTTGAAAAACACTAGCAACACTCCAAAAAACCATTATGTGTGTTGGGAGGGGTGAATGTCATAAGGAAACTTTTAAAGGAGAGTATTGAACCCTACATCATATAGGTGTATGCTCTCTAAGAGTCCTTGGTTAATTTTCTTGAGCATAATGATGCTCTTCTATTAAAACTTAGGTATATTGAATTCCTTTATGAATGCTTCCTTCAAGGTTTCATAGTCAACCAAAGCATAGTTAGGATGAAATTTCATATACTGGGTATGGGTGTGATCTAATAAATTTGTCATGAACTATGTTATTTTACATTATAACTAGGTTATACCTTGAGCACATCATTATATCTCACATTTTAGCACATTCCCTATAACATTTTCCATGATATGATACTTCAGAAAGTGCATATCCATCTTGTAGTATATTTATTATGGGGGGTGTTAGCATTTGAGGCACTTTCCCCTTGGTACTTATCTTGGTGGTGGTTCTCCAATGCATCTAACCACTAGGTTAGGCATTGGCCCCATTGTTATTGTTAGTTTTGAGGATGATTATGGTGTTGTATTGTTGACTTGTGTCTTTGGGCCACTTTTTATGGGCTAATACCTAGTCTACACAATTGACATTAACTAAATTAGAATGCTTTCACTCATGTTCTATGTTATAGATCTAGTTCTCAAAGGTTTAGAGGTATTTTTACTTACCTTTTTGTAAGGAATAACTTGTTTAATCACAAAATTACACTCTAAGTCTTCAAAACATATAAAATTTATGTTAACAATAGAGTTAATTATCACTTCTATTCTTTCTTAATGTTGGGAATCCAATGCATGGATTTCACCATAGGTTTAAAAGGGGTAAGCACACATAATGCATCTTTAGTGGTCAATTGTTATAAGAACCTAAATAATGCTACATCTATCAACTATTGAGCTCAAAAAATGGACTCATTATCTCTCTCTTCCTAGTGTACTGTACTTCAAGAGATCCTTCCCCATGCCCTTCCTACTCACTATGGGTTTTATCATCACTTTTAAGTTGTAGATATTCTATCAACCTATGACTTTTTGTAAATATGCCTCCTAAGCTCTTTGGATTCAATCTATTCATTCCCTTTCATTTTCACTTCACCGACACATCCCCTTCTTCCATGTTATTCTGCTCATACATGAAGGAATTTAGCCTTCCATTCTAATAGTCTCAAATCCATAGTCTACCATCATATTCTTAAGTTCTATTCTGAACACTTTCATAAATGTACCTCTAAGTTCATGAAAAAATTGATACTCTACTTCCTTAGGGTAGGAGTATGTCAACACTACATGATCAAGCATGTAACTATTCAACACTCCTTGCCACCTTGTCTATAGTTCTAGTTCAAGTGGAATCTAGGTTATTAAGCTTTTATAAGAACTCCTTCATCCACTCAAGGTGATGTCCATAGCCTCAAATTCTATGAGTCACATAGGAAACTAACCTAAGGTATACATGTTTAGTTAATTGGAAGAAAAAGACCTCATATAGAGAATTGTATAGGTTATTTTGGACCCACTTTCACATATTTTTCCCTCTATAGGTTTTATGCTTCAATGCAAAGATATCTTCCACCTATTAAAACTAGCACTTGAAGTTATCAAGAGATATTCAAAGCATTATTCTTATGCACTATTGTATCAATATAAATCCACATGGGTCCCAAAAATAGAACTAAATTATTTTAGAAAAGGGGGTCAATTCCTTCATGGAATTAGGCACTTATTTGGTTGTTCCATGTTATTTCTTGACTCATTACAAGGTATGTTTCTATAGAGACCAACATTTATCACTTAATTTCACTAGCATAAATTCACATAAGGCACAAGACTTATGTACTCACCTAAAGTGTAGCAGAGAATAAGCTAGGGTTTACATTGGGATAGTTGTGCCGTGGTGTAACTCATTACTAATAGGACATGGTCATTTCCATAAAGGCTTTGGTAGGTTTACTGGTACAAGCCTTTTATGGGGTGATTAGTTTTCTTCATAGGGGTGTAAGCCTTTATTGGGTTGGTTCTATAACCTCAAGGGCACAAGTTTATTTATCACTAAACTTGGCACCATTCAGTTTCTCTAAGGGATCAAGGGGATGATTTCACTTGAAGGCTCATTCTAGGCTCACACATCTGGCTAGGGTACTAAATTTTGAGCACATGATCTTATCCATAATTAGGATATTTCAAAAAATATGTTGATGTTATATTATACATAGGGATGCCATTAATGACTTAGACTAGATATTACAAACATTATGCTTGACATAACTATATGGAAATTAAAACATTGCATTCACATTTTAATAACATTAACATGACCATATAAACCAAATCAAGCTTATTTAGATGAAACACCATTCTTCATTAAACTAGATTTAAGTAAACCATGTACATGATACACAAAGTAGATAAAATGTTCATCTATAGTTACTAACAGCTCGAAGGCTCATAAGTGAGCTTGAGAACTACATTATGGAGTCTTAAAGGCATCCATGCTATACCTAACACTAATGGTGGTTCTAACACTCCATATTTATTTTAGTAGAGCTTCACTGCATCTATTCACCTCCTTTTCTACTTGAAGCTCAGATTTATAGCATATAAGAACATCTTTGTGCCAAGGTGGAGGGCACACATTGGGTGTTGAGCTAGAGATTTTGTTATTATTTTGTTGGCTCCATCACCTTACACCCCTTACATTATAGTCACCATGTGTTACCAATCCCAAAATATTCCTTCAAGATATGGGTGCTAGTTAACCACCTACCAGTTGGTTTAATATATTTGTCAATTCTTCTAGCTAGCATCAAAATACCAAAATGGTAATCATCCAAAGTGATTGCCTCATGTTTAGATGTCTATTTTTATGGCATGGATCCATACTTAGAAAAATTAGGGGCTTAATAGTGGTTTTTAAAAAAAAACATAAAAAGTGGAGTTTAGATTACCCTAAATGAAGATCTAGAAGATGACTTGTCAACTTATTATTTTAAGATATAGGTTATCAGGCATAGTAATAGCCTATAGTAAGTCTAAGCCACATGTTTATGGTCTAGGCCATTTATTTAAATATAGAAATCCATGAATATAATTTTTAATACTAATGAGAATGAGTTTAATTAAGCCAAAATGAAGACCAAATAATGGTACACAATATTCTTAAAAATCATTTGAAGGATTCATGAGGTGAATTTGTTCCATCAGGCATGACATTTGTGATCATATGAATCCAAGAAGTGAGGTTAGTAACATGTTAGTTTAAACAAAAAAAACTCAAATAAATACACTAACACTAACACTTACAAGCCTACATTTTAGGGATGAGCTTAGTAACGAAATAAAAATGAAAACATAACTAAAATGCAAAAGACACATAATCTCTTACCTTCTTTGAGAGTTCTAAATTATTTATTGAGTGGCTTTCTTGGTTTGTACTCAAAGGTTATTAGGCATAGTAATAGCCTACAGTGAGTCCAAGCCACATGTTTATAGTCTAGGCCATTGATTTACATATAGAAATCCATGAATAGAATTTTTAATAATAATGAAAATGAGTTTAATTAAGCCAAAATTAAGACCAAATAATGGTACACAATATGCTTAAAAATCATTGGAAGGATTCATGAGGTGAATTTGTTCCATCGGGCATGCCATTTTTGATCATATGAATCCAAGAAGGGAGGATAGTAATATGTTAGTTTAAATAACAAAAACTCAAAGAAATACACTAACACTAACACTTACAAGCCTACATTTTAGGGGTGATCTTAGTAACAAAATAAAAATGAAAAAAAAATTAAGATGAAAAAGGCACATAATCTCTTACCTTCTTTGAGAGATCTAAATTTTTTATTGAGTGGTTTGCTTGGTTTGTACTCAAAGGTTATCAGGCATAGTAATATCCTACAATGAGTCCAAGCCATATATTTTTAGTCTAGGCCATTGATTTACATATAGAAATCCATGAAAAGAATTTTTAATACTAATGAAAATGATTTTAATTAAGCCAAAATTAAGATGAAATAATGGTACACAATATGCTTTAAAATCATTGGAAGGATTCATGAGGTGCATTTTTTCGATCGGGCATGCCATTTGTGATCATATGAATCCAAGAAGGAAGGTTAGTAACATGTTAGTTTAAACAACTAAAACTCAAAGAAATACACTAACACTAACACTTACAAGCCTACATTTTAGGGGTGATCTTAGTAACAAAATAAAAATGAAAACATAACTAAAATTCCAAAGACGCATAATCTCTTACCTTCTTTGAGAGCTCTAAATTCTTTATTGATTTGTTTGCTTGGTTTGTACTCAAAGGGTCTCTAGCAATGGATTTTATGTATCTCCCTCTCTCCTTGGCACCATTGTGTCTTATGTTGGCTTGGATTAATATTTGGGCATTATAACATTATTTATATGAATATCATGTAACAAAACCTACATTCTAACTCTACAATATCCAATCTTAGAATTCAATATGCAAGGGCTTGTGTTTATAGGATCAGTAACTTAACCTTTACCCAAGGTGAGTCAAGGTGTATTTTAAACATGGAATGGGTTCATACCTAACCTAGGTGAGTCAAATATAACTTCATTATAGTTAATATTTTTCAAGTAATAATGATTTGTAATGAATAGGCATGGGTCTCCAAAATGAGATATTTTGATATATTTCCAAAATTATTGACAACTCACAAAAGGCAATCATGAAATCCTATGATATTTTATATTTTTGAATTTACTTATTTGTTTATTCATTAATTATACATGGATAATTTAAACAGGCATTTAAGCTGGTTTATCTTATTAATTAATTTTGATTAGCCATTTATCTTTTTCAAGATTTGATTTATGTGTGCAGGTGCCCCACTTAATAGGTTCATAGGCCATTTCGACAATTATGATGCTACAAGATGACCAGGGATGAAATCATGAGAGGTTATTATTGTGTATGATAGGATACCCTAATTAGGGATGCCTCAATGTGATTTTGAGCTTTGATGAATGATGCACAAGCAAATTTGGGATGTTCACTGATTCCTAGGCTTAATTTGCAATGGTTAGTAGAAATCAGTCTGAATTTTGATTGAGGGATAGTTATGGATAGTTTTAGGTGTCTAAAATACTATTAAAAAAGTTTCCATTATTAAAAAATCTATGACATACAATGAAAGAATGAGAACTCAAGCTTATCTCCATGGGAAAATTAAAGCGCATAACTAGATCAAGTTAAGCTAATAAAATTTATAATAAGCCCCCATATAAGTTGAGGTCCACTAAAAACAATAATGATCACAATATAATGATTAATGTAGCCTTAGAGCTAGATCTTCACATGGTTTTATTGGATTTTCCAAGGAGACCTTTTGTTTTATTCTTTTTAGGAATTAGGTGTTTAATTCCTAAGTAAATAAAGGTCTAAGTAAATGTAAATTAGTAATTAATGTGTCTCAATTAGCCTACTAATTTTTTTAAATAGATATGTATTTTAAATTTTATAAAATATTAAAAAATGTAATGAAATTAAAATTATCTTATTCTAAGTTGAAACAGATGACGTAGGGCCTAGAAATTGTTGTGTAAAGATGGTAGACTATCATAAATAGGACACATAAATCTATTTATAGATTGGATAAGAGTGCCAAACTTAAGACACCCTACTACTTGGCACTATAGTCCAATTTTGGTGATGTTTTACACTTCCAACACTATTGTCTTGGTGGTCTAGCTTTTCTAGGTTCTATTTGGCAATCTTGTGACACCTTAGTAGTGAAATATTGAAGCTTGAGTCTTGTGGATCTCACTGTGTGTCTAATTTAATATTCAAAACCATTAGGAGCTCTTGGTACTTTAAATTGAGTATAAAATTTGGGAAGGAGAGGAGGGGTTAGTGTGTAAAGGATATGTTGGATGCACTTCACACCCTATGTGTGGGCATGCTACGTACATACCAATACTCTGAAGAAGGATCAAGCTAATGTAGCTCTCCCATTTGAAGTACTTGGTGAAACTATGTGATGTATACATCTATGATGTGAAACTATAATGTACTTTTGATGACTAGGGACTAGTATGAGTGATTGAATAGGCATGAATTAGTTTTAGAAGGCTGTATGCAGAGAATAGAGAAGAGTGCTTGAGTGTACTTGCTTGTATTCTCTCTTATTTATTGTGAATGAGTGCCAACCCTTATAAATGGAAATTTAATAGAATTTTATAGGGAAAATTATGATTATAGGTGTTATTATCTTACATTAGGTTGATAGGGGAAAAGATAAGGATTTGGGAAAATTTAACCATTTGATGCTAAAGTGAACTTAGACAATAACACCAAAAATGAGACACCCCTAAGTTCTAATGCTCATGTCAACATTGGGTGATATTTTCATAGGAGGATGAGACCTAGGGGAATGGATCTAGGTCTAAGAGGGTTACTTGTGTCTCAAAAATCTAAGTCCAAAAAGCTACAGGTGATTGAGAATCAGTGAAATTCTAGCTAAGGATGGTTGAGTGAGCAAGAAAGAGTACCTATAGGTTGGGTGCTATTATCCATGCCTAAATCATCCAATTTCACATTTTATATTATTACATTTGTTCCCCCCACTTTATACTAGTGATGTAACAAAGTGAAATATTAGGATAAAGGAAAAATAGAATGCATACCTAAACTTACCTGTAAAGGAAAAACTCACGAGGTTGTGTGATGATAGATGTGCATAGAGAGAGAATGTTATGATGTGTGAATATGTAAATAAAAATATGAATTAGATTAGTTCTTAATATATATGATATATCTAAAATAATAAACTATAAAAGTTGAGTAAAGGAAGAGAGGAATGAATACACCTCATCAGATTAGCACATGCATGTTACGATAATTTTACTTAGTAATCAAGAGTAATATCATGAACAAAGCTAATTGCTCAATTCCAAAAAATGTGTCTCAAGAATTAAAATGTTATCCCTTTGGCTCCATCATCTCCAAATAATTAAAAATATTGAATCATGTGTGTGTTAATCGATATTTAGACTATGTGTCCAACCCCTCTGAATATGTGTCTCAGGAATACAAAGGGTAGCTCTTTGGATCCATTATTTCCCCATGAAGTGAATATATTAAGTGACACTAGTATAGAATATATTCCATATGATATCACTCATTTATCCCACGAATGTACTATAAATATGACACTATAGCATGGATAGCCAAATGTGTGCTAGAAACTAGGCCACCCTTGACCATTTTGAAAGATGGAGATTAGGATTATATGAAAGCCACTCCTAAAATAAAGGCCAATTAAGAAACTTACGTACTAAGAAAGATAAAATTATATGAAATTTTAACTTGAATTTGATTTCAACCACCTATAGATAGAGTAAGGTACACAACTACTGAGAATGCTTGGAATAAACTAAACTTAGAACAAAAGAAGATAGATGTGTCATGCACATTTCCCCCAATCACTAATGTTTGGAACATGTATTTTGATATGGAAGTTATGCCAACTACCCAATCTAAAATGAAAGTGAGAACCATCATACCACATATGATAACCCCCTACATCTAAGAAAATTGTGTTGAAACTATTGAATTTGAAGGATCTAGAAGTGCAAAACTATCCCTAAACTAAAAATTTTGCCTTTTTTTAGAAACCCTAACTATTTTTATACTTGGATAGAAGTGCCAAACTATGGAAACCCATATTTTTAACACTATTATCCATTTTTGGCACTATTGTTTAGTGTGAAAATTAACTACTGATTTGACCTTTTGATTCTATGTTGACTATTCTAAATGTTGTTATTTTGATTTCTAAGAGGTTTTATCTCTATGAAAAAGACCCTATTTTATGCCTCCTCTTTTAAGGGTAGGAATGATAAACTTGAAATGACTACCCTCAAAATAAAATAGTCCTACAAGTGTGTTAATATATAGGATTTGATATTTAAGAATATGTTTCAAGATATAGTAAATTTTTGTATTGAGATATTGTTAGATTAATAGGGGTATGCTTAGATAGATATAACAATGTGAAAGCATGCATAAAGTACTAAACTAGAATTGGAAATGTTAATTGGAGGGATGGAGCATGATTTCCATCATGGCATCCAATAAAGCAAAGAAAATGCATGATATGGATCATGGCATTGCACACATTTGACAAGCAACAAACAAACAATAAGCATGAAAAAATTATAATAGATTGGCCAAGGGGCCATGAAAATAAGGGACATGGGCACATGGTATTCAAACTATAAACAAGCATGGAAGACATTTTCAAATTCCACATACACATACAAGTGAAATAAGCAAAGTTGGCACATAGGCCATAGGCACATAGAGGAATACAAACAAAGCACATTGACAAATGTCCTAAGGCACACATAAAAAAAATAAAGGACATTGCTAAATTTCCTAAGGCATATTCAAGAGACAAGATATAATTGAAAATATAATCACACAAGCTATGCTAAGTAAGAATAAAAAACATGTGATAACTAGAAAGAGATAAACACCTCCAATTGATCAAAACAAATGTGAGAATATATAAAACATGTGTAGTACAAGACTAGGTAGATGCTAAGAAATACACAAATGCTAGATACTAGTAAGATGTTGATATAGTATTTTTTGTAAGCTATAAAGTAATATAGATCAACATAACTTAGAGTGTGTGGTGTAGAAATGACATAACTTGGATGGTGTAGTCATGTAGAATATTCCCCCAATGGGTGTGTATAATAATGTGTATCTCAAACATAGAAGTAGTAGTCCCCCTCAATGGGTAGAATGAAATAATCAAGGAGTTGGATGTCACTGTACATACTCAAAGAAGATCAACTGAAGCATGGTAATGTAGAAAATTGACATATAATAGCATGAAACAACAAATGTAAGTCCTAGCATGATAATAGTGATGTAAAGCATGGGTGATGTATAAAAGCAAAATATTTGTGGAATTTTTTAAAATTTTTGTATTTTTTTAATATATTTGAACTATGTACAAGAAGAACTAAGAAGAAATGATTCTAACTGATGAGTCTTAGGTGAGACTCACTGTCCTAGTGTCCTAAATCAAATAATTGAATCATCCATGTTTATAAGGCACAAGTGTATGACTAAGATTGTAAAGCTAAAATGTGTGTACATTGTAACTACTCTAAAATATCTAAAGTGGAAGTTGAATGAAGGGTCCCCTTGTAACTCTGAGAAGTAGATGCAACTATAGGGATCTTAAGGACCCATCTAGAAGTAGTAAAAGGTACTCACTAAACATGTGCTCTCTGTCTAGTTGTATGATATCATAATGTAACTAATCAAGGTGTGAACATTGTAGGTAGAAGCTATTTAGAGTCCTAAAATTGTGGGGGTGTATGAACCCTTAGTACTAGCAATAGGTGCTATAACTATGGCTATTTTTGAAGTGAAACTAGAATATAAACTCAAGGAGAAGCTAAAACTAGTGAAAGAATTGGATTTAGTGACTAAAAGCTAGTAGATGTCTCTGAAGAGGGGAGTGGTGACTCATAAGGAACTCCACCAATTTTTATAACCTGATTAGTGTGAATGAACTTCATGCATCTACAAATAGTATAAGGTACTACCTTGAGTTTTTTAATCCATGGTCAACCAAGTAGTATGTCAAAAACTCCTACACTAGGAACTATAATGAATGGTGTAGCCACATGTGTAGGACCAACCTATAATAGAAGTACTATCTTGTGTAATGAACTCTAAACATGCCTAGTAAAACCAATAATAAATATGTCTATCTAAGAGATATCCTGATCTAAATAACCCAAATGTTGTATTAGTGTGAAGGTATACATATTAAGATTAGAACCATTGTCAATGAGTACACTATAGATAGGTTGATTATAGATATGTGCTCTGATAAAAAGTTCATTGTAACCTATATCATCCTCCATAATCTCTTGATCTAAAAAATATATTGAAGGCCTAGATAAAACTCTAGACTCATACACACCTATCGTACCCCTCAATGGATGTGCCTCAACTGAAGGGGCTTAGTATGTGACTGGTGGAGGATGTGTATGGTGTGTATGATTAACACCTGATGTGTCCTCTTTTTCTTATTTTGAGTTTTTTTGAAATAGATATAATAATATTTTCAAATCCTTATTTTCTATTGTATTTATCTTTGGAGGTTCAACGGATGTGCCTAGATCAAGTAGCTTATCATCTATCAAATCCTATATCTTATGTTATAAATTGATGCATCTATTTGTAGTGTATCTTGGTACCCTATGAAAATCATAAAATGGATGTTGATCATATCCCTATGGAAGAGGATTTTTTGTATATAATTCTCAAATAGGTGGGAAAGTGATGATGTTACATTATAATAACTATTGTAGAACTATGGATAGAGAAACTGGTAAATTGGTAAATGCACATTGAGGAGGTGTTGATAAAACCACACACTAAGGGGGATCTGAAGTTGCATTGACTATTTGTTGATTTTATTCTTGTTGTCACAAATTTTGACCTTGTATGGGACTTTGATATTACTCTTGTTTGTTATGTCGGGAGTACTTAAATACTTGAGTTTTCCCATTGAGATTAACTTGAGTTTCCTTCCTTTGAGTGTATGACATAATTTAGTGAAGGAAGAGAATATTTTTAACATAATTGATTCATGCCATGATGGTAGAAGACTCTATTTGAAGATGTCTTATAGCTCTTCATCAACCATGGGGATAGTTAACTTAGCTAGAATAGTCTTGTATCAAAGAACATAATCCATGAGGGGCTCATTTGACGTTTGTTTATGTCATGCAATCTATGCATATGAAACCTTATGACTGATGTTGATATTGAAATGTGATAGGAACATGTTTTCTAAATGATTGAATGCCATGATTGAATGATTTGGTAGACTATAAAACCATTTTAAGGCATAATCCTTTAGGCTTCATGGAAAAAGTTTGGTAAGTATCCAGTCATTGGGTACATAATCCAAACATGTTGCATGAAAAGATCTCAAATGTGTCTCTATATCACCCTTTCCATCATAAAGAGTACGCTTGGGTTAAACATATCCTTATGGCAAGGGTGTAGAAGCAATGTGATGTGCCAATGGTGTATGTAGAAGAGAAAAATAATCCAAAGCCTATATAGGTCTAGTGGTACCTTTCTCAAGATGTTGCACCTTGGATTGAAGAGATTAAATCTCTTGCACAAGGGCTGCCACACTAGGAGAGAGGGATGTAATAGCTACAATTGGTGGCATAGAAAAAGGTTGGGCCACTATAGGCATGGTTGAGACATAGTTACCCCTATAGTGTCATTTTTAATTGGATGCTCTATGGTTTGATAACATTGCCCATTAGATACTTTTAATTTTTGTTCTTGTAAAATTCTAAGCATGTCATCTTGCATATCTAGATGTTTGGTTAGGATTTCTTGAAGTTTTCTTTTATCAGTTTCATCAAAACTAGTATATTGGGCCATTGGTAAAGTAGAAAAGCAATTTGAAATGTGTTTCAAATTTTTTCAATGTGTTTTAATAGGCAATATGATAGAAATGGAAAGTACTAAATATAATAAATGCAAAGTCCAAAAAATGGTGACTTGAGATTTCCGCAAAAAGGATATTGAGATGCCAAACATGGAAGGTGATACCTCAAAAGCAAGTAGGTGCTAGTATATGTAACTAAAGATTTTTTAGAAATACTTGTGAAAAATACTATGAACTTTTGAATTGGAAATTGAGTTTGTAAATTACATTTTGAACTAAAAATGTAGAAAATGATTGGAAAAATAATGGAAAAATAATTGGGAACTAGTTGATGTAACTAGGGTTTTGAATGATTTGTTTTTTAAATTACTGAAATAATTTGAAAAATTTAGACAAAATTTATACAATTTTTCTTGAAAAATTTAGGAAGAATTTGAAAATATTTCTAAAATTAGCAATATATTTTTCCTAGTGGTTTGAAAGTGTTTATGTGCAAATAGGACCTAGTATGTGCAAACTAGGGTTTTAGTGAATTTATTGAAAATATTTCAATTAATTTGTAGTTTTATAGTTTTTAAATTTAGGAAAAATTAGGAAAATATTGCAAAAAAATAGAAACAATTATCCCTGGGATTTTTACGATTTTTGTTCAAAAATTTGAAGTAAGTTGGGTTCACCAAATGTTTTATTCTTTTTGGGAATTAGGTGTTTAATTCCTAAGAAAATAAAGGTTTGAGTAAATATAGATTAGTAATTAATGTGTCTCAATTAACCTACTAATTTTTGTAAATAGATATGTATTTTACTTTTTCTAAAAATAATAAGAAATGTAAAGAAATCAAACTTAGCTTAATTTGGGCTAAAATGGATGATGCTTGGTCTAGAAATTATTGTGCAAAGATAGCATACTATCATAAATAGAACCCAAAAATCTATTTCTAGATTAGAAAAGAGTACCAAACTTAAGATACCCTACTACTTGACACTGTAGTCCACTTTTGGTGTTGTTGTCCACTTCTGGCACATTTGTCCTAATGGTTTAGCTTTTTTAGGTTTTATTTGGTAGGCTTGTGACAACCTAGTAGTGAAATATTGAAGCCTAGGTATATGTAGAACTCACTATGTGTCTAATTCAATATTTAAAACCCTTTGGAGCTCTTAGTTCCTAAACATGAGTATAAAACTTGGGAAAGAGAAGAGGGCTTAATGTGTAAAAGATACACTAGATGAAGTTCATACCTTGTGTGTAGGCACACTACCTACATACCAATACTATGAAGAGGGATCAAGCTAATATAGTTCTCCCATTTAAATTTCTTGTTGCGATTGTGTGATGTATGCAACTATGATGCAAAATTATAATGTACTTTGGATGACTAGGGACTGGTATGAGTGCTTAAATAGGCTTGAATTAGTTTTGGATGATTGTATATAGAGAATCGAGAAGAGTACTTGAGTGTACTTGTTTATATTCTTAATTATTTCCTATAAATGAGTTACAACCCTTATTAATAGACATTTAATAGAATTTTATATTGAAACTAATTATCATGGTTTAGATGAGCTTGCATTAGGCTAATAGGAGAAATGATAAGGAATCAATAAAATCTAACCATTTGAGGCTAAAGTAAAGTTGGACAACATCAAAAATGGGAAACCCCTGAGTTCTAGTGCTCATGTCCAAATTAGGTGCTTTTGTCCTAGGAGGATGAGACTTGGCGGGATGGATTTGGGTCTAAGAGGGATATCTGGGTCTCAAAAATCTAAGTCCAAGAAGTTACAGGTGATTTGGAATCAGTGAAAGTCTATTCAAGAAGGGTTGAGTGAGAAACAAAGAGGACATATAGGTTGGTTGCTATTAGCCATGCCTAAGTCATCCAATTTTGAATTTTATATGATTACAACTTTCAAAAATCTTTCTGAATCACCAACACATTTCTTCAACAAATCTTAGAATGTAATATCAGATCTCTCCCTCCCATTAAAAAGGTTGATATAACTAAGCCTCTTCTAAGGAATTATGATTCTAATGAATTCTATGATTATCATAGGTCACCAGTCCATACTACAAATATATGCATCAAATCATGACATACGATATAAGATTTGATAGATGTTAATATCATTGATGTTATCACTCCTACAATAGCACCTAGAGCACAACCAATGGAAGTGAAAGTATTGAAAATATTTGTAGATCCATTTTTAACGCATATGACTAATGAGATAGTAGACAATTAATGTGTTAATTATACTTATCAAGCACATCAACCAATAACATCCTATCATACTCATACAATGGACACACACCCTCCTAATAATATCATTGATGTGTATATAATAAATTCAAGCCATTCCATCCATTGTACATAAATGTCTTAAGTATATACATGTTAATCAAGTGGTTAAAGTTAAGTGCCATCCATATGAGTATCTCTTACCTATTCTATAACTAGTTACACAACATATACTAGTAATATCTAAAAACACAACTTTTATTAGCATGCCTATGATATTAGTTGAACCAACAGTGCAGGTGAGGTCTACTTTTATAAAATTACCATGTATACATAGTCTCCCATAAAGACCTATAATAGAGAGACCCCTACGTAAAAGACATGTTGTGGATTCCAGAAAGCCTTTCCCTACCCCATTATCATTAAAGTCATTTTTACATCATAGATCACCCATGCTAGTCATAGCTTCTTCTACTAGATGGGTCATCAAGAACCTCATAGATCATAGTCCTATTTAGTCAGATCCATAGATTTATATCCACACTTCATAGGTAGTTTTGAAAACGAATTACTTAGTACATCTAATTAATAGATCTCAAATACCTTCTCACACAACATGAGTTCTCACTCTTCCCTTATTTGATACATGACACATTGATAGTGAGTCTCTTATGAGACTCATCGGTTAGTATGTTCCTCTCTCCTTGTACATAATTTCTCTTCCCTTAATTCTTGTATATAGTTCCATTTTTATGTTGATTATATATAGCTTATACTTAGAAAACACAAAAAATGATATAAAATACTCAAAAAATATTAAAATATTAAAATATTTCCTTAGAAAATAATATTTTTAGATTGTATGCATTTCCATGTTTGCATTCCTTCTATTTTCTAGGTACTACATATTCTATCTATGTTAGTATAGCCAATTTTATCATACATATAGGCTTCACTTATTCTCTTTGAGTGTTTATAGATCATTACAAGACTTAGGTCCTCTACATAGATCCATATTCGATATTATCTACCCATTGAGAGTACATATATAGATACATAGATTCAAAATTGATGCATTCGCCCATTAGGCTCATCATACTACACAACTTATGATTTATCAAGTTATATATTTATTTACTCCATATAATAGATTTAGAGTTAATTATATCCTTATATTAATCATCTTATACTTCATAGAGTTTTTTCTGACTAACACTATTATATGCTCGTCTTCTATACATTTTTTATCTTATATGTACCACATGTTCATGCATACTTTAATTTCTAGCTTTACTAGTTTAGATTTGATTATATCTCTATTCTTCTACATCTACTCAAGGGCACTTGAATATGACATTATTTTATGTCTCTAAGCCAATTCCTTTCATTATGTGTATGATTTATACATATGCCCTTGTCCTTGTGTGTACCTTCTTGATTTTGTATATGTACATTTGAACATGTTCTTCCATGTGTCTATAATCTAGCCTTTCTTGTTATATGTATATATGGACATTTAGACATGTCATTGTATGTCTGATCTTTCTCAAAAATAGTGACATGTACCCATGTCCATTTTATTTTGTCCCCTTGTCCTACTTTGTGTGCTTTATGTTTTTGTATGCATGTTTTCATGTATGTATCATGGACATGATACATTTCTCTTATTTATTGCTTTCACACTCAATTTTCAATGCTATGAAAGAAGTCATGCATCTCCCCTTCCTCTTTGGATGCCTTGATGGGCATCATGCCCCATCCCCCTGGGTAGTTTACTTAGATTATACTCATATTTGTTTAAATACATGCTTACATTTTTTATCTATCATGACAACCTTGTGAATGCTAGATTTAACATACATAGTACTTAGCAATTTATGATCATATTATTTTACATTATGATGTCATGTATACACATTATATTGGTTTGTCATGTAGATATCATATGATTTCATTTTAACATAAAAGATGCATAGATTTTCTTTCAAGGATAGTTATTTTAGAGTTTCAATAACTCCCCTCAAAAGATATGGAATTCATAGGGATTTTTTTATAGATATTAGTCCATCCTAATGCACTCAAAACTTAATTTTTATCACACAAACTTATTGTCTTGAAATTTTACCTTTGTGACAATGCCCCCAATTTTCATCATACAGGCAATTAGAGGTGTTTTAAAGATAGGGATGGTAATTTTTTTTATAGAATTGGACATCAACTCCATAGTCCAATAGAAAAGGCTTGGGTAGAATAATGAAATATAAGTATCTCTCAAGCTTCTAAATAATGTGTTGAACATATCTCAATAAGTTCTCGTTTAGTGCAAAAAGATTCTTGTCGTCATGAAAATCATACTATGATAGAGAGAAGAGAAATAAATTCATTTGATATTATCAACACTAGATTGAAAATTTAAGGTAAAATAAAACTTATCTTAAAGTTCTTGATTTTTGTCCTAATGTAAAAACTAGATTTGAGAGATGGATTTTGACTATAAACACTTGCTATAAAAACTTCATCTTGAACATCAAAAATCAAGGGGGACAATCATATTTTCAAGTTTCAAGTCATGAAAAAACAACACACTTTTATAAGTCGTGCAAATTTGTTTTTGTAAATCCCAAGTTGTGAAAAAATCCCCAATGCTTTTCCAAGTCATGCAATTTGCAAAGTCTTTTTTCCACTTGGTGCTATTTGTAAATTCTTTTTTCCACTGAGTGCAATTTGAAAATTCTTTTTTCCAATTGGTGCAATTTTTAATTTTTTTACACTCAATGCAATTTTCAAATTTTTTTTCCACTTGGTGTAATTTACAAATTATTTTTGTATTTTCTCTTCCAATGCAAATTAACTTTTTTATTTTTTATGGTTGTGCAATTTCAAATTTCATTTTTCCTCACTGTGCAATTTGAAATTATATTTCCCTAGGTTGTGCAATTTGGTTTTTCAATTCTCTAAATTCATGGTAAATGGATAACGATGGAGGTTTCAATAATAAATTTGTATTATTTTGAAAATGAAGTGGTTTTATCAATAAAACCCATGGGTTTGAGTATTTAAAAGGTTTATTTGGTCCCAAAAGTCATGGTATTCACTACAAAAGCATAGTATTGGTTGAAAGTTTGTAACTTTCACTATAAGAAGGCAATTTTAATTAAACAAAGTTTTTTTTACATGGGAATATCCAACATTAATTCAATTTCTAGGTGGATATATGTTTGCATGTGTCCATTAGTATTTAGTTTTGGGTTTCTAGATGTGGGCATAAGTTGTCAATCCAAAAATTTGGAGGCCAAATGCAAATTACAAGTGTAAGTTAAATTTATTTACCATTAAAAGCACCTTCTCAAGCCTTAAATCTATTCAGTGACTTGATAAGGTTAAATATTGATATGGAAGAATTCATAAAATATTAACATGAAGATTATGCTATTATGAAGAAAATGTTTCTATGGTGAACAAAAAGGATGACTAGAAAACATTAGTGGTGATTAAAAATTCTCAGTCAAGTAAATTTTAGATTACTGAGATAGATGTTAATACAAAATACAAACAAAAGAAAGACGAAATTCCCTAACAAGTGTAAATTAATGACCGAGATAGTCTTCAATAAAGGATGAATTAAATGAATTATTCATCAAGTTTATGGTCTTTTCATGTTAATGTTGGATCTCATTTTGTAATTTGTAGTTACATATTTTATGTAATTACAACCTTGTAAATACAATTTTTACAAATGCCCTATGTCACTTTGTAAGACTCAAATTGTGTAATTTTGATTTACACATTTCAAGTGGTGTAAAAGTACCAAAGCATTTTTTCACCATTCAAGTGGTGGAATTTTATAATTTCACTTTTTCAAGAAGTACAATTTAACTAATGCATCTTTATATCATTTAAGTGGTGCAATGTTCTAATTTCACATTTGAATGTTGTGTAATTACACCAACTCACTTTTACACCACTTAAGTGGTGTATTTTTACAAACTCACTTTTGAACCATCTATAATGAAAAAATGGTGGTTAGACACCGTAGGCACCTTCCTTCACTATAATTATGAGTGTTAGGCTCATTTCAAAAGGGAAATTTTGGTATTGAGACTCTGTAGATTTGTTTTAAGGATAAGATCATATTTTTGACTCAATAAAGATTATAACAGGGAGATTTTATAGACTTTGTGTTCAATATTTCTTCATGAGTTATAATGATGTGTATGATTAATTTGTATCTATATCTTTACTTTCAAATTATTTTCATAATCACTACCAAATTTTTTCAAAATAAGAATTTCACATTAAGTATTTATTTTGTGATCTTTTTGTGTTATTTTTATGAATGTGAAATCTATGAATGTGTTATTTCTATGAATGTGGGGTTTAAGAAATATTGTAATTGTCTTTTATGGGTAAATATGAGATATAATTTTTTAATTTTGTTACTATTAGTAGATAATTATATCAATGTATGCTTTTTAATATTAAGAGTACATTATGTCTTTACCACCCATTGAATCTAAGATATTTCCATGAATATAATGTTTTATCCTTCTTGGGCTATTCTGGTAAGTTTTCATATTTAGCTACCCAAAGTTGTATTTCATTTTTCCTAGGGTAATCATGGTAGTTTATTGGATATAATTATCCAATTATTCCTTTCATATCTCATTTCCCTCCTTTTTTCTATCATTCCTCTAATTTTCCTTTCTAACTCCTTTCCATGCTTTATGGTTAAAAGTATGAAACCCATAATAGAAAGCACTTTTGTTGTAAATATATGTGAATAAATTTTCCCTAAATTTTCCCTTTTTAGATTTCAATAAAGGTATTTTCACTTTATAATAGGATAAGTACTTTATCCATTTGTTGTTGACTAATATTAGGATTTAATTCCCACACTATTGACTCAAAGTCGCCATTTTACCCCCCTAATAAAATTTTTAGCCAACAAAAATTTAATAACTTAAAAGTGGTATTTGAGTGGTAAGAGTGCTACTTTAGACTAAATATCCATATTTTAGCCCTAAACCTATCCTACACCCTATTTTCACACTTATGCAACCTTTGTATGGGCCACAGGCATCCTTAGTCATCCCTAGAGTAGTATGAGAGCCTCATTATTACATCCTAGACCTTTATGCCTAATGTTTTACCACTTGGACACTATCACCATAATAGGGATATTAGTGCCACATGGTGTTATTGTCCGAATAATAACATTATTATCCTTTCCCTCCTTTTTACACAAATGGATTTCTTTTAAAATTTGAAACCTTCTAGGGTTGTCCTAAAACTCTTTTTAGCACCCCCACAAGCATGATAATAGTATAAATACATGAATTTTATCCCCATAACCACTAGATGGAAATTAGATGAAAAATACACATTCAAACATAGAACGAATTGTGTACAATTAAGGTTATCAATCCCTATTATGCCCTACTTCTACATACTACCATGTATAATAGTCCTAAGCTTAGATTACCTAGATTTACACTCTCGAGCAAATTCAAAGAACTCAAATCAATTATGATAATAGATTCACTTACACTTATACATGTACTAGCACTTAGGTGGGGAAAACTACATTAGGCTTGATTCTTCCTCAGAGTTTTGATATGTAAGAAACTCTCATCACAATGGGGTGTTGAAGATGTCCAACCTTCCCCACTAACAAACATACTTTTCAACTTGTATCAAATAGATGAATAGTAATATGGAGGATTAGGGTTTTCTCATAAATTTAGTCAAAATTGGTAATATATAGTGTTTTAAATCTTGTTCATGTAGGAACAAATCTCATAGATTTAAAAATAGGTGCACCTAGAAGCTCAAGACAATCTTACATAGAGGACACTAATGTTAAAATAGGGACACTATTGCCACCTGTCTAATATTGGTTCCATTCTATAACTAGGGAATTATTATCTAGGATGGGTTCTAACATTGAGATCCTATTTGCAATACTTAGACCAGCCTTTACCTTAGTTTTTGGCATCTAGATAATCCATCTCAGTTATTTACCCACTAAGCTATTACTTACATTATTTAATGTTATTTTTAGAAATGTTAAAGTTAGTCAATTATATAATAAATCAATAGTATTAATTGCATATTATTACCATGATTTATTATACTCAACTCCTTAAAAAACATGAGATTTATACTTTTTAAGTCCTAAAAGGTTAAAGTGTTTGGTGAAATTGACATACTTTGAACATTTCTCAAATCTTAACCCTAAATTTTCTTAGGGTTTGTATCTTTATTTTTTATATTTTCATTAGTTGTTTCAATCTTTCTAGATTTAACACATTTTTCTTTAGGAGACTATTTCACTTTGTTTATTATATACCATCTAAAAAATCTATCTCTCTTGCATTAATAAGAAGTGATAGTCTAAGTGGCAATCTTATTGATCATATTCATACTCCTTCTGTTAGAGCTTATACCATGGACAAGGGACTTATTGAGTAATTTACCCTTGATAAAATTAATCAACCCCTTTATAATTTTAAACTTTCATAGGCTCTCTTAGGTCCTAAAATGTTCATCATGGTCATAAATGAGGTCTCATACTATGTTTTTATTCTGATCACATTTGCCTAGGTTCATATTATGTCATTTTATGCCCTTTTAGGTCATCTTAATGAAAATGTAAAATTTAATACTTAGGACATATGTGTCAAAGTTTTATCTAGCATTCAAGATTTAAGTTGAGTTTCAAGGAATTATTTTGTAACTGACATGATGTAGGTTCAATGTCTATCTAAGAGGATCAAGTAGTTTTAAGTAGTTTTAAGAGTTGTATGGATAAGTCTAACCACTTAACATGTGGGGATAATTTATGAGGATATATATAGGACCCCACAATCATATTTTAGGATTGAGAAGCTATATCAGTTCTAAACATGGAAAAAATTGGTCCATCTTCCCTATCACTCTCTTAGACAAGGTCAAACAAGTCAATCAGTTTGTAGCTAATATAGATAAGAGAGGAAAAGTTAGGATGAATGTATATACACATAATATATGAAATCAAAAATTCATCATGTATATAAGTCAATCCTATCTTAGAGAATATAGAGCATAACTACACTTTTGATTGGAAATATATTTGTTAAACATGAGCATGACCAATATGGGGATATACTAAACCTGATTAGTGGATCACCATGTGAGGAAGGGTTCCAAAGCCTAAATTATAACACAATCATGTAATAACCTTAAAGAATTACTAGGTTTAATAGTTCACCTATGCTAATAAAAAATAAAGTAATTATAATCTAGTTCACACCAAAGCTTATGTCATAATAAAGGGGCTAGTAAAGAGATCAAAGTATGTATAAGAGAATATAAATTAAGCTAAGTATGAGTAATACCCTCATACATATAATATGAAGAGTAATATTATTTGAGACAATACTTATGCTACTTCTATCTACTAAAGAGAGGAGAACAAAGTTAGAATGTACTTACCTAAATCTGAACCCATCGAGATTCAATCTCTTCCTTGGAAAAAATGGATTCTCAAGAGGTTTTGGTTTATAAATATCACTTAGAAAGGCCAAAGCATCTAAGACTCATCCATAAGACTAGATTATCCAAGTAGAAACTCTAAACTAAGACTCTTTAAGTAGAATGGTGTAAGAATAGATTATGAAGAAGCATGAGCGCATAATAACTCATTATTGCATATATGAAATAATGATGAAATGATCTCATATTTATAGGTGGATATTACCCTAAATCCTTCAAAAATAATAAATTTTATAGGCTCATCCATGGTCAATCCAGTATGTTTTTAGAGATAATTCACTAGGTCTGACTAGGTCAACTGAAAGGTAACAAACCTAAAAACTTAAAAATACCCATAAATTATATAGGCTCAGCCATGGTTGACCTAGTAAAACTAACATTATAAAATGGAATTAAGGAAATAAAATGAGGATGGAAAGATGAAAATACTATAGGAGTGTGCAAGGGAGGAGTAATAACTTAGGGAACAGTTTTAAGATCTAGTTGGATTGGAAATAAGTGGCAATAAGGGATAACAATCTTGAAAAGAACCAAAGGTCTACCCACCCTTTTCATGTTACACCCCTTAGGGTATGCACTTAGAGATATTAAGTCTTGATAGGCTCCTACAAGATGTAAATAATTAGTATTTGATAAAATATTGAAAATATTATGTGTATACATATGCCCCACTCAAAGCTTATCACATGTCACTAAGGTGTAACAAGGGATGGTGCATCATGAAAGAACATAGTAACACATAATGTTGATGCTAAAAAAGAGTTACAGTATGTTAAAACATAAAATAATTTAATTTGAATGAATAAAAAGTAAATAACTAAAAATTAAATGCAATGCGTACCTTGACTTACCTTTATCATAGAATGGTTGTATACTATGTTGTTAGTTTTGATTATGTAGGGTGTAAAGACTACTTTTGACAAACCCAAGAATACAAAACTAAAGATAAAAAACAAAAAAATGCAAGAAAAGCTAAGATATATTGTGCTATGAGGATGGGATGTACTTTGGAAATTTAACAAGTTGGGGTGATAGGTAATATGTTAGACCAAATGACCAAGTCAAAAATAAGAGTAAATCAGGTAACTAAAAATCCAAGCCACTAAATATTGAAAAAATCAAATAGGTTATCCTTATTCTAATTCAAACCAAGGATACATTTCAAACAAGATGGTAATCAAATAAATGAATGGTAAAAGAAGAAATAAAATGGTAAAAAAATATTGATGAGTGAGCAGTAATAATCCACATCTCAATCATAAATGGAAAAAGGTGCATAAAAGGGAAAACAACATTGATGATTAAGAAGTAACAAGACAACCTCACTCAATAATGTAAAAAGGGTATGAAATTAGATGTCCATAATATTAGGAATGTTCAATAATGATAAATGGTAAAAGTAAAGTAAAGTAAGTGTATAAATGTAAAACTATGGTATAAAGAAAGTAAGAATCCAAAGTTTCTCAAATAGGTTATTTTAATTTAAGGATAGATAAAACTAAAACAAAGTAGTGCTAGCACTTTTTTAAGAGGTGAAGAAGAAGTAAGTAAAGAAGAAGGGGAAATAGATTTGAAATCATAATTTTTCTATCAAGGGGGCAAATGAAATGGGTGGAGGGGTGAATAAAGGAAAAACCAAGGTAGAGGAACCTCTTTATCGAAGTCAAGACACTCAAATTAGGTTTCTCAAAACAAGAAGACTTTTAAACATAAGGAATCTGAAGATCTTTTCTTAATGACACAAGTCTTAGGTCAATAAATGGAGTATATATAGCATCCCATGAAGGATGTATTCATGAAAATTAAAATGGACCTACCTCTCCACAACATGTTCCTCATTCATTAGGACCCCTTATAGAGCCATCAATCTACTGTGAAGATTGGGTACTTACATGAAAAGTAGGTAGCACCATAGATTTTTATTCAATTATCCTATTCTAATCTACTGACCTACCATACTCAAAATGACCTCACCTCTATGTGAGGTTGACTGTGGAGTTTGATATTTGATTGGATATAAGAGATGTGCTTGTAATCACATCTTTTAGTCTGAATTCGACTTTTGAGATTTGTATGTTTACTTTTAGATATCATTACCTTTTATTTCAAATGATTTAGATTTTAAACTTCTTGATGGATTTTTCTATTCCTTCTCTATATGGATTTGGAAGACCAAACATGGGTGATAAATATGACTTTCATTTGAATACTTGGGATAAGGTTGCTAAGAGAAATAAACATCAAAGAGAATTGGGTCTAAGATTCTCATAAATCTAGGTAAAATAAAAGTGTTATCTTGACTGTGACCTTATTTTATCTAATGAGGAGTGAAAAAAAAGGAAAATCAAGAAGAATGAGACATGGAATAATTAGAATTAATTTAAATCATAAAAAATGTGACAAAGGGCAAAGATTGATAAAATGATAGTAACATGTGATTCCGTATCATAAGAATGATGGAAATGGAAGAAAACATGTTAACATAGATTATTTGCACAAATTTCATCTAACAAAAGAAGTAAAAGATAAAGTTGAGAATAAGGATCAAGAACATGAAAAGGTGATAATTTTATGAGGAGGGTTGGGTCTTATCCACAGTCTTACACTACAACTTCATAAAATAAGGAAAAGATAAAGCAAAGAGATGGTAGCTTTATGAGGGATGTTGGGTCCTATTCCTAGTCTTATAAAGCAACTCACAAAAGAAAAACCCAAGGGATGCTATAATAACATTAAAAAGCAAAAAATGTGTGAAAAATAAGTAATAGATGGTGGTTTTGTGAGGAATATTGGGTCCTATCTATAGTATTATACTAAAACTCACAAACGAAAAACCCAAGGGGTGGAAAAAATAATTAAAAATATAATAAGATAAAGAAGACTATGTTACATCAAGAAACCAAAAGACCAAAAAAGAGGAGTAAAGGTTTGTGAAAGGAATTTACTATAGAGGGAGATACCCATGTAAGTAACCTACAAAAAATGTTAGATAGATGTAGATAGAAATAATGAAAATAAGGAAATGTTTAGGAAAAGTAATTTTTGAGGAATTGTGGGTTGGTGGGCTCTTTGAAAACATGTCCTTCATTAGTCTGAAGGTGATAGGTGCTCAGACCAAGAATATCTTTAACTAAAAATGGGCCCCACTATTTTTGGGTGTATTTACCTTCTTTGTCATGTGTGTAGTCTAATTTATAGATAAGATCACCAACATTAAAAGTGCAAATTTTAACACATTTGTTATGGTGTCTAACAATGTGAGCCTTGTATTGGTGGTTATGTTATAAGGTGAAAATATGATGTTCATCAATTAGATCAAGGGAATGAAGATGATTTTCATGCAATTCTTCATCAAGAACAATACCATGAAGATATGTATGAAGAGAGGGAAGCTCAAATTCTAAAGGAAGAACTGAATTAGAACCATAAACTAGAGAAATGGAGTTGCCCTAGTGGTAGTGTGTATGCTAGTCTAATAGGCCCAAAGTACAAGATAAAGTTGAATATGCCAATCTATGTGAGTTTCATGAATTGTCTTTTGGAGTAATTTTTTGAGAAATTTATTAGTGGCCTTAGCTTGACCATTGCATTGTGGATGATAAGGCATGAATTTTTTCTTACTGATTTTGAATTTATTATAAATTTTTTCAGCTTGTTTGTTTTTGAAATTACCACCATTGTATAAAATGATGATATGGGGAAAACTAAAGTGATAAATGATTTTATTAAGAATAAAATTTTAAATGGTAGGACTAGTGATGTTAACAAGGGTTAGGAATTCAACTGACATGGTAAAATATTTGGTAGTGGTAATGATAAAGACATGTCCATCATTAGAGCAAGGAAGTTTACCAATGAGATCAAATCCCCAAGTTGAAAATGACCAATGAGATTTGATAGTTTATAGTTAAAATGGAGGTGAATGGACTAAAATATCATGAAGATCACAAAAATTACACTTTTTAGCTTATTTGATTACCTCATTTTCAAAATTATGCCAAAATAAACCCATACATAGGCATTTTCATGTTGTAGCATGTCTACTACAGTGACCACCACAAATACCCCCATGTGATTGTTTATGAAGAGGAAGGAAATAATATTTCATAAAATAATGGAGCAAGGTACCTTTAGCATTGAAACTACTAAAGGATTTTGTGTTAAAATACATCTTTGAAATCTTGTTTATGAATAAATGTGTTTTCATGAGAGTCTAAGTTAGGAGGATAATTTTGGTGTTCTAAAAATTTAATGATATCTTCGTACCATGGGCTTTGTCAAATGGTAGTAGCCTCAACATGATAGATAAATGAATCTTATGGTTGAGTAAGATGATTTTTTATTTATTTGAGGATAAGATGGAGTACCATATTTAATACTAGTGTTTTCTTCAATGATCATGGCATTACCATTTTGAAAATGGCAAGGTGCATTAGGTAAGGATGAAATTGGATTTGTTTTAGGATCAATTATATCAACAAAGTTGTTGAAGTAGGGAGTTTTAGTTTTGAAATTTCCAAGTTTATGATGTTGCCAAGGAAGTTGAGGTTCTCAAGAACAAATTAACTCAAGAATAGCTTCATCACTAGGTAAGGTAGGAATATGACCATGATACTTGAAATATAATTTAATAGCTAAAATTTGATTGCCATGGAGATCAGATTCAAAGTATATCTAATGAACATCAGTTACCTTGGCATAAAGTGTAATTTTGAGAGTAGAATAAGTAGATGAATAGAATAGATTGGTGTGTCAATGCATTTGGTGATAAGATAAGGATAAAATATAATTATTGGATCCAAAGGTGGTAAAGGAGATGTAGGAACTTTCAAATATTTAGAAGGCATAATTTTCTCTACCACCCAAGGAGTATCGATAAGAGGAAGATTGATAGGAGGTACATGACCCTTAGGATCTAAGGTATGATCCCCCAAAATGGTATGAACATCCTAATTAAAATAACAAATTTGGGATAAGGTTTTTTGATATTGTTGGACATCCAAATCTCTAGATTAATCTTGGGCCATGATATAGTTATTGTCATATGTTGAAAAAATCATACATGTTTGAGAATCTGAGGGAGTTTCATAAGATGAAATCTTGATATTACTAAATATATAAGGAGACATTATGGTAGGATATTAAAGTAATTAATCCACTCCAAAATCATTACAAATGAAGGCATTTTTGGTAAATAAGACTTTTGAGCATTGCATGGAGGGGGAAAATTGGTAATCTCATCCATGAGAGAAATAGTATAGTTTGTTTTTAAGAGAGGAGGAATCCATTGTGAAATATATGGAGGAAACTTAGTGGTATTGGAAGTATATTTCAACTCATTGGGCTCAACATCATTTAAATCTATAAGAGTAACTTGTAAATCAAGATTCATGTTGATGAACTTAGGTAAAGGAGCACTATTGATCTTAGGGATTGTAGAAACATGATATTATGATTTAGTATTAGGTAGTTTGATACTCCATGGGTTAGGATAAACTTTATGCTTATACAATTTTCCATTATGTAAGAATTTTATCATTGACTACCAAAGAAACAATGGCCCTCATTTGATGAGTTTGTGGATGGCCAAGGAGTATGTTATAAGATAAAGGAAGATCAAGGACCATAATCTTGGTTTGAATAGTGTTAGGTCTAATGGTTAATGAAATCCAAATACAACCAAGTGGATTTAGATTTGTCTTATCAAAACCATGATAGCTAAGATGAGTTTTCTTAAGGTGATCCTTGATATAACCAAGTTATTATGGAATCCATAAAGATGTGAAATTAATACTAGAGCCTTCATCAACTAGAACTTTTTGAAAAAGAGTCGTATTAATGGATAATTTGATATAGAGTGGTAGATCATTGGCATGGAAAAAAATTCATCATTGATCATGTCCTCTTCAAAGAATTCAATAGATGGATTGGAAGGACACATAGTTTTAATGGTATTGATGTTGGTAGGTTGAGATTAAATATAAGGTGGTTCTTTATCTATGGAATATGGATCTTCAAGCTCTTGAATTTGTTTCATAAGGAATTTATGATGATAGGGTGAAGTTAAAACCAACTCCATAGGTGGAATCTTAAAAGGCATAGAGTTAAGTTCTTCAAGAAATTTCCAATGAGATTTAGAAGAACCAACATGAGGCTTAGGAGGTAAATTAAACTTTGTATAAATATATGTGGTTGGAGGATTGGAAGGAGGAAGTTATTCTAAATTTATATTTGTAGTAGTATATTTAAGAATTTGTTACTCTAAAGATGGATTTTTAGGCTTGGTAATAGGATCTTTGTGAGCTATTTTATGATGATAATTAACCCTATTAGTGTTGAAATATTGATAATTATTAAATTATTGGTCATAATCAACATTAATAGCACAAACATCCTTAGAATTTGATTGATTATTTTAATAATTTATTTGTCTATTTGAAGTATAAGCTTTAGAAGATTGTCATTTTTGAAAGGTAACAATATAATATTGATGATGAAGATTAATCATAGCTTCATGATTGAATGAATAACCAAACATATAAGAGAGAAAATATAGTGATCCCTCTACAAGATTCATGAGAATTACCATTGTTGGCATGGAAACAACAAAATAGATTTGGGTCATACCACTTAGGCGGGGCATTAGGATAAATGAAAGGTTTCAAAGGAGGTAAAAATTGTTTCATTTTCTAAACCATAATAGGTGTATGAGAAGGTGAAGGAAGATCAGTTTTGGCAACTCCTTATTTGGTTTGCAGAGCATTACTAGTGATAAAATTAGATTTTTGGAAATATCCTTTAAGGAATTTAGGATTAGGTTCAAATTTCTTCATGAGAAATTATTGATGTTTAGGTTGATCAAGAGCTTCATTTAGTGTTTGGGGAGCAAATGTTTGAACCTTATATTAGAGAGTGGGAGTCAAAGTGATGATAAAGATTTTGAATAAGTTATCATAAATCATGTTATGATTAGATTTATGGGCCAATGATTTCCATCTTTTGATAAATTCATGAGTTTATTTAGTGAGAGATTGCTTAGCATTGATGAAGTGGCTAAGATAATTTTCAAAAAGATAATTGTGTTGAAACTCTTTAACAAAGGATTAACCAAATATTTAAGTTGCCAAATAGAATGTTGGGGAAATTGATTATACCATTCTGATACATCACTGGTAAAAGTTTTGACTAAGATTATAGTTACATCAAAGGTATCAATTTGGATCCACTATTTATATAGGTTACCAAAGGCTTTGAAAAATGAAGCAGGGTATTTAGTCCCATCATATTTGATATTTAAAGACATGTTACCAATATCAATGTATATAATAAAGGGGGATAAAGGATCATTTTGAATAGTATTAAGCATCTTTTTATTCATTATAGGTTGATGAATAACATTCCTTGAGGCACCCCTAAGAGGTGGAGGAATGAAATTGGGTTTAGCTTGAGGATGCATAGTTGGACGTAGATTAGATAGATCAATTAGATGTTGTTGAAGTTACATCATTTGATGGGTGTTATAATTTTTCATAATGTTCATTTGTTAGATAACTTGGGATAAAATTTGATTTGTATCAGGAGCTGGGTTGGTGTTTATAAGAGCACTCCCCAAATTGGTGTTAGCGGGAGGATTATTAGAAGAAGGATTACTAGTGCGATTATTAAGTAAACTTGTATCAATCACTCCCATATTAGTTTGAAGATTTTAAAGATGAGAAGTTTCTTGATAAGTAAGGAAGGGGTCATATCCATCAAATTTATCTTGAGGTGTTATTTTCACCATGTTAAAGTTTATGGATGAAGGAGGAGAAGAGGTGCCTGAAGAGTGATGGTGCTCTTGGGAAGAAAAGAGGGAGAAATGAGCATCCCATATAGTATCTATATGGATTCAAAATATCCAAGAAGATTATGATAGGATACTTCATTATGACTAAAGAGAGATGAACAAAATGCAAAATTAGAGAAATAAGGAACTAGATTGATGAATAAGGAAATTAAAAAATAGACAAGGTTGATTGGGTCAACCTAGCACATAAAAAAAGGCCTAAAAACAATATAGGGTTGACTAGGTCTATCTAGTACAATAAAAAATGTAGGAAAAAGAGGTAAAAAGGATCTTCAAACTCTACAAGGTTGACTAGGTCAATCTAGTATAATGGATAGGGGCTGAAAAAGGTACAAGGTTGATTGGGTTAAATTAGTACAGCAGATAGGGAAAAAGAAAAGGTTGATAACAAGTTATTAATTAAAATAAGTTAATTTGTTTAGCTAATCTAGGAAATTATAAGCTAAAGGGAAACAAATATTTAATTTGATCAATGTTGTTTAATCCAATTGAGGTACAAAAACAAAACGTTGTACTAATACTAGTTAATGCAAGTTTGTGCACACATAATTAAGCAAAGAGCAACCAATCAACTTGGAAAGGAAAGTGATAACCAATTAGTTAACTTAATACTTTTTATTAGATTATTAATAAATTATTTTAAATGTGATGGGAAGTTGGTTATAAGTAAGGAACTAAATAACAATCTAGGGATGGTTTTAGGTAGTTTGGAATGAAAGGGACTATAGTGGCAATGATACAAGCTTGGTATTGGGTCTTAACCCTCACTTCACACACCATAGTGATAAGGGTGTTGGGTGCTTATTCAAAATATACCATTAATCATGCTTTATACTTGACCTGAATATCAAGTTGACTTCCCCCTTAGTTATGAAATCTGAGTAGGTTGGCCTAGGGTAGACAAATGTTATAGTGCTTGTTTAGATTATGTGATTTGGCTGTGTGTGCATAAAATATAAATAGTGAAACTAAATGGTTAATTAAAAAACCCCTAATTAGACTATGTGAACTATTCTAATCATGAAAATAATAAGAAAAGAAAAGGTGTGAACTAATTACTAATATATAGAGTTTGATTCCAGCTTGAAATAAGGTATAATGTTGACACTATATGCATAAAATATAGAACAAGGTTGATAGGGTTGAGCTTGTAATATAGAAACAAAGTCTAAATATTTATAGGGTTAGTTAGGGTTGACCTAGTTATTTTAGATAGCATAGAGAACACAAAATTAGGTCAACAAGGTTAATCTAGTTGACTGTGCAAGGGCAGTTTTGAAGACTAAAAAATTTAAAAGGAAATATATATAAAAAATAGATAAAGAGATAAAAAGGAACCTTGGTGGATTAAAGATGCTGAGAATGAATATTACTAGTCAATAACCTTGAAGAATGTTGATGAAAATTGCTAACTAGGTTAACTAGGTTGATTAAACTATGCAAGGACTTGTTGTATAAGCCTAAAAATGTATAGGGTCAATCAAGGTTAACCTAGTATTTTTTTTGGATGCTTGAAAGTGTACAAGGTCAATTGGGTCAACTTAGTAGTCTGAACTAGAGTTTATAAACCTATACTAAGTCATTTAAGTTGATCTAATTACCTATTCCTAAAAACTTGTGCATAAAGATTAGAATTGGTTGACATAGTTAATCTAGTATGATAGATATATGATAAAAATAATGCTAAAAAGAATTAAATAAAGTGAAATAAATCCTACAAGGGTTAGTTTCAAATTGGGTTCAGTAGAATGTAATATGAAGGTGAAGCAAAAGTGAAGCTAATTTTCATAAGAAAAAAATGGGAACATGAAGACTATCCAACTAGTGGTGGGATATGATTCATGTTAGGTTTACTAGAATGTATGTAATAAAAAATACATCTTGTCTATAAATAAAGTTTAGTTTGGGGAAGATAAAGCATACCTACACTTTTGATTGGGAATACATTTTTTAATCGAGAGCATGGCCACTATGGGGATCCACTAGACCCAATTAGGGGATCACTCATCACAATACACCATGCAAGGTTAGGTTTTAAAGCCTACAATATAACATAATCACATAACAACCATGAAGGAGTCATGTTTTTAATATTTCACCTATGCTACTAAATAAAAAGGTAAATATAATCTAGTGCACACCAAAGCTTGTGGAATGATAAAGGGGTTAGTAAAGTAATTAAAACATGTATAAGAGAATCTTAATCAAGCTAATAATGTGTAAGACCCTAATACATGGAATATGAATAGTAATATTATTTGAGCCAACACTTATGCTACTTCTATTTACTAAAGAGAGGAAAACAAAGTTAGAATATACTTACTTGAATGTGAACCCATCAAGACTCAATCTCTCCCTTGGCCAAAGGGTATTTGCAAGAGGTTGTTGTGGTTTTTAAGGATCACTAAGAAATGCCAAAACATCCAAGAGTTATCTACAAGACTAGATTCTCCAAGTAGAAACCCCAAGCTAAGACTCCTAAAATAGAATGGTGGAAGAGCAAATTGTGAAGAAGAATGAGTGAATAATAAATATTTATTGCATATATCAAATAATGATGAACTGATCTTGTATTTATATGTGGATATTTTTGTAAATCCTTCCAAAAATGTCATTTGTATAGGGTGGTCCATGGTTGACCCAATATGTTTCTAGAGATAATTCACTAGGTCTGAGCTAGGTCACCCAAAAAGATAACAAACCTAAAAAGTGAAAACTACCCCTAAACTGTAAAGGGTCATCCATGGTCAAACTAGTACAACTGATAGTCCAAAAGGGAATTAAATCAATAAAAGGAGGATGGAAAGAGGAAAATATTATAGGAGTGTGCAAGGGAGGAGTAATAGTTTAGGGAATGGTTTTAAGAGCTAGTTGGATTGGAAATTAGTGGCAATAAGGGACACCAATCCTATGAAGCACCAAAGTTCTACCCACCCATTTCTTAGTGCACCCCTTAGGGTATGTTCTCAATGAGATTGAATTTTCATGGGTTATTTCAAGATGTAAAATATCAATATTTGATAAAAGGTTGAAAATATAATGTGTATACAAATAATATTTTCAAACTTTATCAAATTACTAACACTTTATATCTTGTAGGAACCCATTGAGTATTAATCTCTCTGAGTGCATGCCTTAATGGGTTCATCAGGAAAGGGGTATATATACCATTAATGCTTCATAGGATTATTGTCCCTTATTTCCACTTGTTATCAATTCAAATAGCTCCTAAAACCATTCCCCTAATCTTGTCCTTCTCTCTTGCATGATCCTTTAGTCTTTTACCACTTTTGATACCCCTTTTCCTAACCAAAAACCTATTTTTATAGTCTACATAACTATGATAGGTATGTCATCCTTGTACTCTTACCGAAAAAACTTATTTAGGGTCTAGGTTGGCTTATCAATAATAATACTAGGTTGATTAGGTTGACCCTATCAACTAAAACTTTCAGAAGGGTTTAGGGTTAGATTAACCTATATAAACATATCCATTTTTCCATTCTTAAAGAGACATGAAGAGTTATTATTCATTTGTGCTTCCTTAAAATATGCTCTTCCACCATTCTACTTGAGGAGTCTTATATTAAGGTTTTTACTTGGAGAAGAATCTAGTCTTATGGAGAAGTCTTAGATGGTTTAGCTATTTCTAGTGATCCTTCCAAACCATAACAACCTCTTTGAAAACAATTCTAGCCAAAGGAGAGATTGAGTCTCTATGGGTTTATCTTCCAAGTAAGTATCTCTAACTTTGTTCCTTTCTTTAGTAGATAAAAGTAGGATAAATAATGGATTTTTAATAATATTACTCTTCCTCTCCATCTATTAGGATCTTACCTATGCATAACTTAATTAGGATTATCTTATGCATGTTTACTTTCATTTATTTACTAACCCCCACTTTGTGCCACAATATTTGGTTAGCACTAGATTAGATTTATTTTCTTTCTTTTTATTAGTATAGTGAACATGAAAACATAGTTATGGTTATTGCATAGTTTTGCTTGAATAAATGCTTTAGAACCCTCCCTAGTGATATTATTATGGTAACAGATCCACTAATTAAGTATATTAGATCTATATTGGTCATGTTCTTGATTATCTAATGTATCCCCAATTACAAGTGTAAGTAGGATCTATCTTCTCTAAGATAGGATTGATTTGTAGAGCTGATGCATTTCTAATTGCATACATTCTAGTGAACCCAAAATGAATCTAACCCTTGTAATTTTTCCTTCATGCTTTTCATTTCTATTATTTCATTATTTTTATATATTTTTTATACTAGGTCGATTGATCTAGTATAATTTCTAACTTTTCTGTGCAAATTTAACACATAATTACATCAAAAAGACTTTGTTCTTTCTATGTAGGTCTTCATCAAATATAGGTTGTTGGATAAAATAGGTTGGCATGGTACTCTTATTCAATTATAGATAATAAACTATGTCAAACAGGTCAACTTAGTCTCTTATTCAGCTTTAGAATAACAAACTAAGTTATTTAGGTTGCCTTATTATTCTAGATAGATTCTAGATAACAAACTAGGTCGACCAGGTCAACTCAATCATCTTAAATAGGCTTTAGTAAACAAGGAATTATATAACTAGGTTAACACAATTAGTATAAATTAAACAACATTCAAGGTACTTCATCAAAAAATACACAACCCTCAACATCTTCCAACCCACCAAGGTTCCTTTCATTCTCTCTCTTTTAATTTAGTAATTCATTGAAATTTTGTTTTGCACAAGTTTGTAGTCTTTAAAACTTCAATCCTACAATAAACTAGGTCAACCTAGTCAACTTAGTTCTTAAGGGATCTTGTTTCTACATTTTATTAGTGACTTTGTCAACTCTATTCTATAACGTTTGCATATAGTGTCATCTAAATCAACTTTATACCATGCTTAAATTGGGAATCAAAAACTATATTCTATTAATTAATTCACACTTTAATTTTCATTTATTTTCATGATTAGATTAACTCACATAATATAATTAGGTGGTTTTTTAATATACCATTTAGTTTGATTATTTTTATCTTTCTTACACACTACCAAATCACATAATTTATAAATTCATTTAAACATTTGTCTACCCAAGGCTTACCTACTTGGATTTCATCAACAAGGGGGAATCTAAATTGGTTTTCTAGCTAAGTATAAACATGTGGTTAATGGCATATATTGGTAAAGCACCCAACACCCTTATCATTATGAGATTGTGAAGTGAGTGGGTAGGCCCTAATACCAAGCTAGTACCATTACCAATACATATCCCTTTAAGCCTAAATGTCCTAAAACCATCCATATATTATTTTCTAGTTATATATTTTTTGCCAACTTCCCCATCACACTTAAAATAACACTTTATACTTATATAACAACATTCATAATGACCACTTAGTTAGCATTTACTTTTCAATTGACCACTTGATCTTTGTTCATTGTATGTTGTATTCTAAAAAATTGCATTGGACAATGTTGGTATAAGGTTTTGTGTTGTGTGCCAATTGGATCATCCTCATTGATCCTATTATTTTTGTGTTTAATTCCATTTTTTTTTTTGAATTACATTGCAAAATTTTTCCCTATTTTCAATACATTATCTTTTTGTTCAACATGATTCTGACAAATTATTTTTCTTCCTACCTATAGTACTAAGTTGACCTAGTTGACTTTGTATCTTTTTTACCAATCAAGTTATATTACTATATTGACTTAGTTGACCCTATATCCTTATAAGACTATGTTTTCATAGTTTACATTACTAGGTCAACTTGGTTGACTCTGTACTCTTATTTTTGTCCTATCTATCTGATTTATTTATATGTTTCTCTTTCCCTAGAATTAAATTCATTTACTTAAATCATCATGAGGTCCCCATTATGATCTTATTAGACAACCTAAATCCGTTTAGACACTATATGGGATATTCATTTCTACCTCTCTTTTCTTCACAAGAGAACCCTCACTCTTGGAGTACCTCTTCCCCTCCATCTATAGATTGTAACATGGTTTGAATCACACATCAAGATGAAATCAATGGATTAGATCCTTTTTTTACCTATCATGGAAATTATCATCTTCAAAAATTTCAACATAATGTGGGAGAAATTGACACAAGTATATCAAACAACCCCTTTAGTGATCCACCTTCTAAAAACCTTCCCCCTAATACCAATTTGGGGAGTTCTCCTAAAAAATCCAACCCACCAATTGATATGACTAAACTTATTTCACAATTAACATAACAAATTAACATAATGAAAACTTCTAAAACCTCTCAAATGATGCATTACAACATCATTTTATCAATATGGCTAATCAACCTCTAGATCTCAATCCTCAAGCCAATCCAAATTTTATTTCTCCACCTCTTAGAGATGCCTCAAGAAATGTTATTCCTCAACCTATAATGAATAACAAAATGATTCAAAATATACAAAATGAGCCTTTATCTCCTTTCATCATATGCATTAATATTGGTAATATATCTCCAACTATCAATTATTATGGGACTAAAGACCATGCATCATTTCTCAAAGCCTTTGACAATCTTTATAAAGAGTGGATCCAAACTAATACTTTCACCACAACTAAAATTCTAGCTAAAAAATATTCACTAAATATGTATTGGAATGGTATAACCAAGTTTCCCAGTATTACATTTGGTAACTTGAGCATTTATTCAATCCTTTAGTCAAAGAGTTTCAACATAATGATCTTTCCAAAAGTTACCTTAGCCATTTCATCAATTCTAAGCAATCTCCCACTGAATTAGATAATGATTTTATCAAACAATGGAAATATATGGCCCATAAATCCAACCTTAACATGACTAGTGATAATTTGTTTAAACTCTTTATAACTAATTTGACTCTTTCACTTCAATATAAGGTTCACACTTTTGCTCCTCAAACACTTAATGAAGCTCTTGATCATGCTAAACATCAAGACTTCCACAAGAAGCAATTTGAACCTAATACCAAATTCCTTAAAAGATATTTTCAAACTTATACTAATGCCATCACTAGTAATACACCTCAAACCAAACAAGGAGTTGTCAAAGTCTAAAATCCCTCATCTTCTCACCTACCACTCATTGTGCAATAAATAAAATAATTATTACCACCTTCTAAACCTTTTACTTATCCTAATAATCCTCCTAAATGTTATGAATCTAACTAATTTTGTTGGTTCTACATTGACATTAGCCATTCCCATAAAAATTGTTGAGGGCTTACAAAATTTTATATTTCCTACCTACTTGGTTATTCCTTCAATCATGAAGCCATGATTCAACTTTATCATCAAGAATACAACATCATTTATCAAAAATTACAAGCTTACAAATCTTCTTCTTCTAATAACCAAATTTTTTTTACATAACTTATAATCAATAAACTAATAAGCATGTTTGTGCTATTGATGTTGATTATGACCAATATTAAAAAAATTATCAATATGTTAACATAGCTAAGGTCAATTGTCATTACAAACCAACTTACAAAGATCCTATCACCAAACTCAAGAAACCATATTTGGAGAAATAAATTCTCAAATACATAACCACTCATTTAGCTTTAGAAGCCTATGAAGAATCACCTCTTTCTTTCAAACCCCAAACACATTCCTTTCTTTAAAAATCTAACTTACCCTCTAAACCTCTAATGGGTTCTTCTTTTGAATCCCATTAGAACTTTCTTAAAGAACTTAAATCCATGCCTTACAAGATTCCACTTATGGAGTTAGTTCATATTTACCCTTATCATCAGAAGCTCCTTATGGTAAAATTACAAGAAATTGAAGACCCATATCTTAATGAAGAACCACCCTCTATTGAGCCTTCCTACAAACATGCACACCATTAAAACTATGTGTCCTTATTTCAGGATTTCCATTGAATTTCTTAAATAAGACATGATTAATGATGAGATCTTTTTTCACACCAATGATCCACCACTATTCATTAAATAGGCATTAATACTACCCTTATCTATACAGTTTTAGTTGATGAAGGGTTTGGTAATAATGTGACATCTTTGTGGCTCATCTAATAACTTGGTTATAATAAGGATCACCTTAAGAAAACTTACCTTACTTATCATGGATTTGATAAAACTAATCAAAATACACTTGGTTGTATTTGGCTTCCTCTAACAATTAGACCTAATACCATTCAAACTAAACTTATGGTCCTTGATTTACCCCTATATTATAAAATACTCCTTAGGTACCCTTGGACTCATAAAATGAGGGTCATTACTTATTTTGGTATCAAATGCATCAAATTATTACATAATGGAAAATAGTATACACATAAGCTCAATCCAAACCCTTAGAGTATTCAAATTCCTAATCCAAAATATCAATATCACATTCCTACCATTCCTACCATCAAAAATGCTCCCTTAGCTAAGTTCATTAACATCAATCAAGACTTACAAGTCACTCTTACTGAGTCAAATGATGATGATGAACCTAATGACATGAAACATATTTACAACACTACTAAGCTAACTATTTATATTTTAGAGTGGCTTGCTCTTTATTTATTATCTCATGATCACACTATTCCTCTTATTGATGAGATCACTAATTTTCCCTCCATATAATGATCAATAACCTTCTTACCCAGAAGATGCCTTCACCTACAATGACTATGGAGTGGCCAAATTATTCCAAGATCCTTGAATAATGTCTCCACAAAATTTCAATGACATCAAAGTTTGACCTTCTAAAACTCCCCCTAAATCTTAAACATGTACCATTTCTCCAATCTATGATGATAATTACATCATGGCCCAAGCTCAATCTCAAAACTTGGATATTAAACATTATAAAAAACCTTAGATCAAATACATGGTTTCAATTAGGATGTTCACACCATTTCTATAAATTATAAATTAAATCATGAAGGTCATGTATCTCCTATTAATTCTCCACTTCTTTATACCCCTTGGGTTGTAGAACAAATCCTACATTATGAACCTCTAAAAATCATTACATATTCTCTACCACCTATAGATCCCATCACTACATATAAATCTTTCCTTTTAAAAGAAACTAACGATATATCAATCCATTTCGATCCATCTACTCCTCATACTCCTGAGATTACACTAGATGTTAAGTCCATACATGTCTGTCAAATATATTTGGAATATGATCACCATGGTAATATAATTATAGATATCAAAGTAGATGCTAAGTATTTGGGTCCTCTTCCCACTTTTCCTAGTACTTAAGATATTCTTGAATTACTTCATGCCCGAGAACCTTAGCTCCCTTGGCAACGTCACAAACTTGGGAATTTCAAAAACAAATCCCCTTGTTTCAAAAACTTCATCACTATCATTGATACTAAAACTAATCCAATTTCCTCTTTACCAAATGCACCATATCACTTCCAATATTCCAATGTTATGATTATGAAATAAAATACTCACATTGAATATGGTACTCCATAATGCCCTTGACTTATTATAGTTTATCATGAAATTTTACCTACCAAACATGATAAATTTAGCTTATTTTATTGCAAATATTGTGATATATTCACTTGTTCCTATGAGGAGATGCCTAGTATTTGACCCCATCATTGTGGTGCACAATACCATCACTTATCCCAATGACAAACTTGTGCATCAGAACCAACAAAAATTTCCACTCGAGGTTTCCACCTTATGTCACAAAGAAATTATCAAACTTATTAATGGTAAATTTATCAAACCAGTGGACTAATCTGAATGGGTTCTAATATATTTCTTATTTGAAAAATGGTAACCATGGTTATTCACATCTACATTTATTTTCATAATCTTAATCTTGCTTGTCCCAAGGATAATTTTCCTCTACCTTCAATAGATATCATCATCAATTCCATAGTTGGTTATGAAATGTTATCTCTCATGGATGGATTTTTGATCTATGGTCAAATTCACATTTCTCTTGAGGACCAACATAAGACCATTTTCACCATGGAATAGGGTACCTATTAATACATTAAAATTCCCTTCAAACTCAAAAATGTTAGAGTTACTTATCAATGGAAAGTGAATCATATATTTCATGATATTATACACAAAATTATATAAACCTATGTGGATGGTCTCATTTTTAAGTCTAAATATTTCAAGACTCATCTTTCTAATATTTAAATCATCTTTGACCATCTTCTCAAATACAAAGTTAGACTAAATCCTTACAAATGTGTTTTGGTGTTACATTTGGTAAACTATTGGGATTCTTAGTCTCTCTCCATGGCATTGATGTTAACACTATTAATAATAATTCTATCATCAACATGCTCATCCTTCAATCTATTTCAAACATTCACACTTATCTTGGTAAAGTTGGGATAATTAGATGATTCATCCCTAGAATGGCTTACTGTATCCACTCTATAAACTCTCTTATTAAGAAAGGTAATGCTTTATCATATATTGATCCTTGTCAAAAGGATTTAATCACAGGAAAGAATCATTTCTTCAACCACCCACTCTTTGTTCCCTTTCAAAAAAATTAATTTTAATCTTATATACCTCTTCCACACCCATATCAGTTGGGGCAATGCTTTCCCAATAAGATGATACTAAAAAAGAGTATGCCATCTACTACATTAGCTAAGGCCTGATTAACTATGAGAAACATTATACAAAATTCAGACATGATTGCCTTGATATATATCTTTAAACTAATTTTTTTTGACATTATCTGATTTATCAAACAACTTATGTTATCATTCATTTTGATCATCTTCATCACTTCTTCTCCAAAGCCTTTCCTCCTTGAAATAGAATTTTCAAGTGGATGGTTCTTCTCATGGAATTTGATCTCTAAATTATTATTCAAAAATATATCAAAGGACAAATAATCATTAATTAACTTGTTGCATCTCTCATGCCCTTCACCTATCACCTTTAATATAGTCTTCACATTAACAATATTCTCTATATTGAAGGTCTCAACCAAGCCATATATCATAAATGTTACACCCATATCAGTTGGGGCAATGATTTCCCAATCAGATGATACTAAAAAAGAGTATGCCATCTACTACATTAGCTAAGGCCTGATTAATTATGAGAAATGTTATACAAAATTCAGACATGATTGCCTTGATATATATCTTTAAACTAATTTTTTTTTGACATTATCTGATTTATCAAACAACTTATGTTATCATTCATTTTGATCATCTTCATCACTTCTTCTCCAAAGCCTTTCCTCCTAGAAATAGAATTTTCAAGTGGATGGTTCTTCTCATGGAATTTGATCTCTAAATTATTATTCAAAAATATATCAAAGGACAAATAATCATTAATTAACTTGTTGCATCTCTCATGCCCTTCACCTATCACCTTTAATATAGTCTTCCCATTAATAATATTTTCTATATTGAAGGTCTCAACCAAGCCATATATCATAAATGTTACTTCCATAATTTCACTTCTGATCTTAAATAAATTAATCTCGATGAATCTATTATTCTCCTTGATACTACTAAAACAATAGTAATTATCAAATAACTTCCTCAAATTAATGTTGGTATACATGAGGATACTTGGACCCTTCACTTTGATGGTGTTAAATTCCTTCAAGGAGTTGGGGTAGTTTGTATTCATATGATCCCTATCATAAAAATAGTCCCTTTAACTTTTGTCTTAACATATAACATCACTAACAACATGGTAGAGTATGAAGCATTAATCTTAGGCATGAGAGTTTCCCTTGATTTAGATATCTAATACTTGCATGCTTTAGGTGATTCCTAGTTCATTTGTCACCAATTCAATGGTGATTAACAATGCAAAAGTGAGAATATCATCTCTTATCATCAAATTGAAATTTTTCTCACCAAATATTTAATATATTTTACCATCGTGCCTATCCCTATAGATCAAAATTCTATTGTTGATTCGCTCACTTCTTTAGTATCTCATTTTTATCCACACCAAGTTCTTACTGATTCTAATTTTCTTATCTAAATAAAAAATCTCCTTATATTTAACCACAAGATTCATTTATCTATAATATTGAGGTTTTGACCATTTAACAAATCTCATTATATAAAAACATCATTCAATTTATGGAACACCAAACTTATCCTCCCAACATATATTCTTGTGTAAAGACTCGCATTCAAAAATAAGATTTTAAATATGTATTTTGATATAGCATCCTATATTATCTTAATGTTGAAGGTACCTTACTCCACTATGTAATGAAATATGAGGTCCCTCCTCTTCTTGAATAACCACATGGGGGAATTTATGGTGGACACTATAGAGGACATACTACAACCCATAAATAAGTATGTATGGGATATTTTTGGTGAACTCATGAAAATGATGTCATGGAAGTTGATAAAAAGTTTACTCCTTGACAACTTAATGATGATTTAATTCATTCACCTCTAATTAATCTTTAAACTATACAATATCCCTAGCCATTCTCCATGTGGGGATTAGATCTCATAGGCAAATTACATTGATCTCAAGATGGGAATGTTTTTATAATCATAGCTATAGAATATTTCACTAAATGGGTATAGGTTATACACCTTGTTAATGTCACCAGTACCACCATTTCCAAATTCATACTTAATCAAATCATTTACCACTTTGGTTTACCTCATACTATCATTTTAGATAATGGTGGTAATTTCAAAAATAAATATGTCAAACAACTCTATGTTACATTTAAAATTGAATCACAAATTCTCCACAGCCTATCATCCATAATGTAATGGCCAAGCTGATGCCACCAAAAAAATTATTAATAAAATTATCTAAAATATAATTCATGAAACATGCATGGATTGACACCTTTATCTCCATCCTAATCATTGGGCCTATCTCACTAGCATATGTATTGCCACTAGGTCAATGCCATTCTCTCTAGTCTATGGTTCTTGTTGGCCATTTTTGGCCCACACACTAAATTTGTCTGAATGTAGTTTAGTTTCCTGAGGATCAAGTATGGAACAAAGTTTGGATAGGATTTCTAGATGAAATTAATGGACTAAAGGGATCATAAAAATTTCAAATCTTTTGAAACATATTAAGATTGCTTAAAAGTGTATCTTGAACATTAATAAGGGATAGGTCTATAGTTACAAAGAATATGTATCTGAATAGATTTTCATAATGTCAAATCCTTTAAAGATTAAGCTATAATTCAAACATAAGTTTAGAGGAGAATAATAATAAAATATAAGTGTCAAACCTTTTTGGGTAAATCCTTAGATAATATTTCAATCTTTCCTTTTGCTAAGTTCATTTATTATCAACCTTTTTATTTGGATAAGTGTTATTTATTTTAGGGGATTTGTTTTGGGTCTTTTGGGTCAAGTGTCAAGAATTTTTTCAAATATTTTGTCTAAAATAAAAATCCTGAAGGGTCATTCTCTCAAAAAGTGGTCCATTTAAAAATATTGAAAGGTATTTCACAAACTAAGTGTCAAATTTATTTTGATAAAATTGTCTACATAATTTTCTCAAAGGCTTAATTCTTTCAGGGAAAATGTTTGAAATTTTTTCTAAGGACATGAATTCTTTCAAACAAAATGTTTGAAGAAAAAGATTAAGACCTATTTATTTTAGATAAATTGTTTACATCAAAAAAGGCTAAGTGTGAATTTTTAGACATTTTATCCATAGTAAAAGCCTAAGGATCATTTCTTTTAGGAAAATTATCTAAACAATTTTCTTGAAGGGTAATTTTATAGGAAAGTAGTTTAATGCAAAAATCTCAAAGGTTATATTTTTCAAAAATAGTGGCTAAGATAATTTTCCCAAAGGTTATTTTATTAGGAAAGTGAACCAAATATAATCCCTAAAGGGTAAGTCTTCAACAAGGTGGACTGAACAAAAATTTTGAAGGGTCATTTCTTTTAGGAAAGTGCCACAAATAAAGTCTTGAAGGGATGTTCTCCTGATACGTGCCCTATACAATTTTTTCAAAGGGTCATTTCTTAGGAAAATGGTCCTACACAAGGGTCCTAAAGGGTCCTTCCTCAAGGAAGGTACCCCAAATAAAATTTCCAATAAAAGGTCCAAAGAAAATAGCCCATAGAATTTGTGATCTAGATGGCCCTAAAAACATCAAATTCAAGTACAATAAATAGCTGTTGGGGTAAAAATATCCCATGATAGGCACATGAACGTCAATTTTGGGCCCCTTAAAGTAGTGTTTTAGATTTTAAAATCCATGTATGTTCATGCAGATGTCAAATTTGGTCCTCAAAAAGTAGCCATTGGAATTTAAAAATCCATCAAAGAGTCCCTAACTAAATGTAGGCTTGACAAGTGTCTAGATTTTAGGAGCCTACATCAAATCTAGTGATGACCAATGACTCATAGGTCAGTGTGTCTAGGTATATCTAATGGATCATGATTGAGTGTACAAATATAGATCAATAGCACACAAGTAGATTTAAAGAGTCAATGAGTCAATAGGCCACCATGTGGTATAAACATGAGAATAGATAGACTAACGAATAAATCCAAGGAGCGAACACACAAGTACCAAGTATAAAAAACAAACTAGCTTGGGTAGAGGATCTAATGACATGTGTTCAACCTATTAGAGGTATCGAAAGGTGTGAGCAAAGGTCAATAAGTCAATGGGGCCCAAGTCAGTTTTTTGATAATCAATGAATAAAGGACCAAGGTGGGACATTTTTGACTAAGGTTGATCGAGTAGTTCAACTTAGGCAAAACAAATGAATGGACCTAAGATGGTGGAATATATATGAAACTGAGTTCAAGCAACCCAAGTTGAACTAGGATTGATAATAAGGACAAACATTGATAGTAGAGCTTGATAGAGGTGAAATAGGTCTTTTAGACCTAATATAGATAAAAATCATGGAAATTTAATGTAAAAGGGACTGGACATCAAGTAGAATGCCATATATTTAAACTATAGGAAAACCAATAATCTTAGATTGGTTTTTGTCTATAGTTGACTCAGGTCCAAGTGTCAAATCAAAGGTAAAATATGCTTAATTAATAAAGGAGCATCTTGAACTATATATTCAACTAGTAGCTACCCAAAACAAGACATATCCATGGCTATGTCAAAATCATAAGCATGGTGATATTGTCCTTTCGTGAATGGAACATTAATATGTAGGAGATTGAGGTATTTAAAAAATAGTTGAATGTATAAGTGACCACTAGACATTAGAATGCAAGTTCACACCACTCTCTAAGGTTGTTAGGTAAATATCCCTCATCCCCATGTGCACATAAGGTTCCTACTATTATTTATAGGCTTAACTTGTTAGGAAAACTTCAAAAAGTATGGTTGTGGCATTGGAAAATAATTAAAAGTTGTACCCATTTCCCCAAGTGGTGCATTAATTGTAAAATAGGCTTCTTCTCTATAAAAGCTTGGTTTTCTATTATAAAAATGTTGACATATTTTATCAACCTTACACTACTATAACTTTCCCTCTATGAGCACTTGTATTGACTAAACCTTGTCAATTAATGAGAATCAAGTTCACCTCTTTCTATTATTTTTGTATTTTTTTTACTATTTGTGTTTGTTGATCTTTGACTATGGGTAATGTTTGCCCCTATCTATTGTCCATTCCCTAAAAATCTCCATTTAAATTAAAACTCAATTATAGATGATATCTTGTGTGCACTAGGGTCTGTGTTGATGTTGTATGTGGACCATTTATCATCCCTATAAATTTCACACTATGTTCATGTGCCCTTATGTAAAACATTTATACATTTGGAGTGACTTGGAAAAAATTATGTGACATTGTCTTGTTCTCAAAAGTTTATACTATGTTTATGGTAGTAGAAGTGATCAATATACTATGAGTGCATAACCTCTTACTTTCAATATCTCCTACTTTCTCCCTCCTTTTTCCTCTTAAAGATCCTACGTTTAGGCTAGTAGTAGTTTACCTTTTGCTTGTTAGGCTTGTATGTTGGTCTTAAACTAGTTGTGATTAGAGTAGAAGGAATCCAACCTACTCCAAAGTTTCATCACAAGGAATGCAAGGGTCTCAAAACCTTTAGGATTTTACCATTGTTTCACTAAACCAATCCTTTTGATTTAGTGGGCACAGGGTTTTAGTGATAGTAGTTTCTAACATGCTTGATGGGACTAGGTTTGATGATCCTTACATCATCAATTAAAGGATTTTGTTATGTTATTTAGTGCATATTGCCATTTATATAATATTATTGAACACCATGGTCACTCCAAAAATCAAATCTATTGGTTTAAGCAACCCATTCTCTTAAAGATTACCAAAGTTTAAGATTTAGGTGATATTCTTGGTCTTTTTCATTCTTTTTAATTAATATAATCACTTGGTGACTCTATTGGTATATGTTTATTATTGAAAGGAAAACCTTATTATTCCTTATTTTAATTCTCTAATATGTCAATCTATCTTGGAAAATATATCGTTTCCCCTCATCCTTGTCAAAATGCATTTTATATGCCTTCATACCATCCATACAAGACTAAAAATGTTGTTAGTTTTATTCCAAATTGCCCAATCGTAGTAAGATATCTTCATTTTCATAATAATTACCTCCCTCCCACCATAGTTCAAGCTTCTTGAAAACTTGTTCATACCTATGACCATACTCAAGAATCCTACCTTGATCCCAATCTACATTATTACCCTCTTAATCAGCCCCAAAAGAGCATCAATTATATACAACTAATGGAGACTAAAAGAGAGGAATATAGTAGGTAATAATAATATCTTGTTCATAAAGCATACACATGGAGTAGGAGGCAATGGGATAATGCATGTATGAATAAAATTGCTTAGCTAGGCAGATCATAGCTAAGGAAGAACATATGCATAAGTTGCTTATGAAGATGCAAGAAATTAAATCATATCCAACCAAGTCCATTCCTCCCTTTTTAATCTTCATGAGAGATAAAATCTCTACACTTTCAAGTAAATCGCTTGATTTTAAGATTCAAAGTTTTAGAGGCCCTCCTTCCTTGAAATATACTACCCTCATTCCTCCTAAAAAACCCCAAGCACAATCATGCAACCTTCTTGGACCATGTATCCTAACTTCACAGTGTCTAACCATGTAGAATTCCCTTCCTCTATGCTAGTTGAAACCTCTTACCCTCCCACCATATCTATTTTCAAAGGAGGAATAGTTGTATAAAAGGCAAGTGAAGACCATTTGGATGAGGACGAGGATATTTCAAGTGAGTATGATGAGGAAATCATCATTAATAGCCCTCTTTATGCCACTAAATCAAATATTTAAGAGCTAATACAAGAAGAGGATGAATATGATCAGTTAGATTAGTAGGGTAGTGCACAAGGGAGAGACAATGATGCACTCTCTTGGATAAATGCACTTTCATTTACTATGGAAGAAGATGAAGTCAGTCATACAACTATAATGAGGCCTCTCATGTAGAAAATTTAATATTAACTAGAGGAATATTTCTTTTGGGATGAGCTAGAGGGCTTTTGTTTGATCATGGGCATTAAACTATCATATATTAAAGGGGAAAACCATGAGAAAGAAGAATAATAAAAAGAAGTGAATGTGTTTTCAACTCAATCACTTAGGTAGGTGCATCTCAATCAATAGAATTATGGAGAATCAAAATTCCTAAGGGAGGGATATTCTAATTTCTCAAACTTTGTCTTCATAAGCAAGTACCCTATTAGGTAACTAGTCCATTTGAAATCCATCAAAGAGGAACCATCACATGTTGTGATATATATAGAACACAAAATTGAGGATCAAGAAGGGTAGGATCAACTTGCTTATTTACTCCAAGATAGTTTTATGTTTAGCCAATTAGATTGGGTAAGTGAGTTTATTTATGTTCTTATAATTATAGAAGTATATCTCCAATTTTTTGAATATTCACCCCTCATCCATATTTCCTTAGTTTCCCTCAAGCATGTAAAGCATATTATATTAGTATGAAAGGGTAGATATTTTGTACAACTAGTCAATGGCTTTGTTTAAATGGACTTTTAACTGGTTGGCTTAGGGTAGGTTAGATGTTTAATTTCCTCCAAGTGCCTATGCACACATTTTAAATAAATTTTAGTAGTTTTTACCTTCATATAGGTTCATATGGAATAGTTATGATATTTTATTTCCTCATTTGTGGAGATGCACTTTTAGTTTTAAAGGATTGGCTCAAGCACAAGGTTAGGCAGGTTGCAGCTATCTTACATTTTTAGAATGTGAGAATTTTTGGATGCTTATATGACTCCATGCCTAATGGATTGATCATGGAATAGGTTTTAAAGAATATAAAGCATGCTTCCCTATGATTCACTAGAAAGGTTGGCCATTTTTTGCCCACACACCAAATTTGATTGAATGTAGTGCAGTTTCTTAAGGATCAAGTATGGAACAAGGTTTAGAAAGGATTTCTAATTGAAATTAATAGACCAAAGGGATCATATAGAGTTCAAATCTTTTTAAAAAAATTGATCTTTCTTAAAAGTGTATGTTGTTAATTTGTAAGGAACAGGTCTATAGTTGCAAAAATCAGGTATCTGAATAGATTTTCATAATGTCCAAGCCCTCAAAGATCAAGCTATAGTTCAAGTATAAGTTTGGAGGAGCCTAAGAAGAAAATATAAGTGTAAAAACTTTTAGGGTAAATCCTTACTTGAAAATATTTTGAGATTTCCTTCTGCTAAGTTCAATTCTTTTTAATCTTTTTATTTAGCTAAGTGTTATTTATTTTGGGGGATTTGTTTTCGGTCTTTTGGGATAAGTGTTAAGAATTATTTTCGACATTTTTTTGAAACAAAAATCTCAAATGGTCATTCTCTCAGAAAGTGGTCCATTAAAAAATCCCAAAGGGTATTTCTCAAGCTAAGTGTCAGATTTCTTTTAGGAAAATTATCTGCACAATTTTCTTGAAGGCATAATTCTTTTAGGGAAAATGTTTGACAAAATTTCTAAAGGCATGAATTCTTTTAGATAAAATGTTTGAAGAAAAAGATGAAGAACTATTTTTTTTGGATAAATTGTTAGCATCAAAAAAGACTAAGTGTGCACTCTTTCAAACATTTTATCTATAGTAAAAGCCTAAGGGTCATTTCTTTCAAGAAAATTGTCTGAACAATTTTCCCAAAGGGTCATTCTATAGGAAAGTTGTCCAATGCAAAAATCCCAAAGGATATATTTTTTAATCAAAGTGACCAAGACAATTTTATCAAAGGGTATTTTCTTGGGAAATTAAACCAAATAGAATTCCCAATGTGTAAGTCTTCAACAAGGTGGACTGAATGAAAATTCTAAAGGGAAATTTCTTTTGGAAAAGTGCCACATACAAAGTCCTGAAGGGTCATTCTCTTGACAAGTACCCTATACAATTTTTACTAAGGGTCATTTATTAGGAAAATGGTGTAACACAAGGGCCCCAAAGGGTCTTTTTTCAAGGAAGGTGCCCCAAATAAAATGTCCAAAAAAAGGTCCAAAGGAAATAGACCTCAAAATTTGTGATCCAAATGGTCCTACAAATGTCAAATTCAATCACAAAAAATAGCCATTGGGATTCAAATATCCCATGAAAGGCATGAATATATCAATTTTGGGCCCTTGAAAGTAGATCTTTGGATTTAAAAATCCAAAGATGTTCATGAAGACATCAAAGTTGGTCCTCACAAAGAAACTATTGACATTCAAAAAACTGTCAAAGTGTCCCTAACTAAATGTAGGCTTGACAAGTGTCTAGATCTCAAGAGCCCATATCAAATCCAACAAGTAGTGACTAGTAGGTTAACGGGTCTAAAAATATCTAATAGAGCATGATTAAGTGTATAAATATAGATCAATGGCACATGAGTAGATTCAAAGAGTCAATGAGATAAGAGTCCATCATGTGGCATAATTATTGGAATAGATAGACTAACAAGTAGATCTAAGGATAAAATACATAAGTACCAAGTGTCAACAATGTGATAGCTTTTCTAGAGGATTTAATGGCACATGTTCAACTTGTAATAGGGATCCAATAGAGTGAGAAAAGGTTAATAATTCAATGGATCCTAAGTTGGTTTGCTGATAATCAATAAACAAAGGACCGAGACAAGACATTTAAGACTAAGGTCAATGAAGCAGTTTGACTCAAGAAAAAAAATGAATGGACCCAAACTAGTGGAAAATATATGGAACTAAGCTCAAGCAACCTGAGTTGAACCAAGATTTACTATAAAGACCAAGCATTGCAAATAGAATATCATAGAGGTAAAATAGGTCTTTTAGACTTAATATAAACCAAAAGGGTGGAAACTTATTATAAAAGGGACTGAGCATCGATAAAAGTGACATCTATATAAGCTATAATAAAACCAATAATTTTAGATTAGTTTTTTTCTATAGTTGACTTAGGTTTACATTTCAAAGGAAAGGTAGAATGTGTGTAATTAATGGAGGAGCATCTTGAGCCATATCTTCAACTAGTAGCTACCTAAAATAAGACATTGCCATGGATCTATCAAACTCATAAGCATGGTTATCTTGTCCTTATGTAAATAAGACATTAATATGCAAGAGCTTGAGGTGTCACCAAAATACTTGAATGTATAAGTAGCCACTAGACATCAAAATTTAAGTTCATGCCACTTTTTGATCTTGTTAGGATAATATTCCTCCTCCCCATGTACATGTAAGGTTCCTGCTATGATTTCTAGGCCTGATTTGTTAGGAAAACTTTAAAAAGTGTGGCTATGGTTCAAAAAAATAATTACAATCTATATTGATCACCCCAAGTGGTACATTAATTATAAAACAAGCTTGTTCTCTATAAAAGGTTGACTTTCCATTGTAAAAGTGTCAACACATTTTAGCAACCCTATGCTACTAGAATTTTCCCTCCATGATCACTTTTATTGACTAAACCTTGTAAATTTATGATAATTAATTTCACCTCTTTCTATTATTCTAGTGACTTGTGTGATATTTGTGTTTGTTGATATTTGACTATGGGTAATGTTCACCCCTCTCTATCATCCATTCCCTGCACATCTCCATCAAACTTGAAACTCACTTTTAGGTTATATCCTATGCACATTAGGGTCTACATTGATGTTTTCTATGGAATATTTGTCATCCCTCTCAGTGTCACATTATGTTTCTATCTCTTTATGAGAAAAACTTATGCATTTGGAGTGACTTGGCAAAAACTATTTGACATTGTCTTTTTCTCAAGAGTTTGTACTATGTTTACAAAAATATGAGTACTCACTCTATTTTAGGCACATCACCTTTTAATTTTGGTATCTCTTATTTTTTCCCTCCTTTTTCATCTCAAAGATCCTAGGTTTAGATTAGCAATAGTTTACCTTTTTACTTGTTAGGCCTACACACTAGTCTTAAACTAGGTGTGTTTAGAATAAAAGGAATTCAACCTACTTTGGAGTTTCATTCCAAGTATCACAAGGGTTCCAAAACCTAGAGGATGTTTTGATTGTCTCATTGAACTAATCCTTTTGATTTGGTGGGTGTAAGGTTTGAGTCATGATAGCTATAAATCAGTCCTTCCCTTAGAATTTGAGCTTCCCTCTCTCTATATATCTCTTCATGGTATCATAGAAAATGAATAATTACATGAATCTCACCTTCATGCTCTCAATCTCCTTGATGAACACTATCTTTCTACTGAACAACATAATCACCAATACAAGGTCCATATTTCCAACCAACATAGCAAATGAGTCAAAGTTCACATGTTTAATGTTGATGATCTTGTCCTTAATAGACTACACTCATGACAAAGAAGGTAAATATGCCCAAAAATGGTGGGTCCCCTATTTAGTCAAAGATATTCTTGGTCGAAGTGCATATAACCTTCAAACCATTATAGGTAATATTTTCAAATAGCCCACCAACACATAATTCTATAATAATTATTTTGCCTAATCCTTCCATTCTTCTTTTTTATGCTTTATGTATGCTATTTATCTAAGACTTTTTGTATGAAACTTGTATGGGTCTCACTCTCTACAACAGTTTTTTAGTTTTACAAACCTTAGTAATTGCTTTTGGTCTTTTAGTTTCCCCTTTCTCATGAGTTTTATTTTAAAACCATAGATAGGACCTATTCTTTCTCATGATGTACTTTAATCCTATTTATTTTAATTTTTTTTACATAATTTTTGGCACCCCTTGGGTTTCTCTTTTATGAGTTATAGTTTAAGAGCATGTATAGGACCTAGCCTTCCTCACAAATACCCCCTTGTTCTTATTTCATTTATTTTTACAATACTTTTTGGCACCCTCATGGGTTTTTATTTTACGAATTACAATGTAACACCATGAATAGGACCTAGCCTTCCTCATAAAATCACGATCTTGTCATTCCTTTTCTATAATGTATTACATAATGGTTATAAGTTATTGATCCTTTTTCCTCAAATGTTAGCTTTTACTTCTTTTGATAGATGAAATTCACACAACAATCTATGTTAGCATGTTTTCCTACATTTCCCTCATTCTTATGATAAATAATTACACTTTTATGTCATTGTATCCTTTGTCATATTTTTTGTGATTTGAAGTAATTTAAATTGTTTCATGTTTCATTCCTCCTGATTTCCTTTCCTTTCACTCCACATTGGATAAAAAAGGTTGAAGTTAGGCTAACACTTTTATTTCACCTAGATTTATGAGACTCTTAAACACCATGCTTTCTAAGTTCTCTCTCTTAGAACCAAGTCCCAAGTATTCAAATTAAAGACATATTTAGCATCCATGTTTGGTTTTATAAATATATATGAAGGAGGAATAGAAAAATCCATCAAGAAAGCTAAAATCCAAATTATTTGAAATAAAAGGTAGTGATATAAAATGCAATATTAAAAAAATTTAAAAGTCAATATCACACCAAAAGATATGATTATAAGCACATCTCCTATCTCAAATCAAAGCTCAAACTCCATAGTTGGCCTCACACTAGAGCCAAGGTCCATTGGGGCATGGTAGGATAGTAGATTGGAATAAGAGAATTCAAAAAACTAAATGGTGTTACCTACTTTCTTATATAAGTACCCAATCTTTGCAATAGATTGATGGCTCTATAAGGGGTCATGAGAAACAATGAACATGTTATGGAAAGGTAGGTTCATTTTACTTTTCATGTATATATCCTTCATGGGATTATATATATACTTCATTTTTTGACCTAAGAATTGTGTGTCTAAGAGAAGTTCCTCAGAGTCCTTAAGATCAAAATTTATCTTATTTTGACAAACCTAATTTGAGTGTCTTGACTTTGATAAAGAATTCCTTTACCTTGGTTTTTCCTTAATTCTCCCCTGTACCCATTTCACTTCCCCCCTTGATAAGCATGTGTGATTAAAAATATATTTTCCCTCTTTTGTACTTCATTATTATTCACATCTTAAAAATATGATAGCACTACTTTATTTTAATTTTATCTATCCTTTGAATAAAATAACATGTTTTAGTGACTAGGATTATTTTCTTTACATCATGGCTCTACATTTATAGACTTTATTTACTTTATTTTACCATTTTTAGTTATTCTACTACCCTTTTTGTTGACACCTGAGTTCATTTCTACTTTCATGTACTTTTTACATTATTGAGTGAGTTTGGCTTATTACTTCTCACTCACCAATTTTGTTTTCCCCTTTATGCACCTTTTTCCATTAATGACTGAGTAAGGATTGTTACTTCTCACTTATCAATGTTATTTTACCATTTTTTCTTGCCCATATTTGTTTAAGTAAGGATTTTATTACTTTTACATCAATGTTTTATTACCATCCTTTTTTACTTGTATCCTTGGTTTGACTTGGTGAGTTTGCCTATCTTACTCAAGGATTACTTATTTGAGTTTTTTGGTCTTTCACAGCCTTGGATTTTTGGTTAACCAATTTAATCTACATTTTTTGACTTGGTAATTTGGTCTAACATATACACTTATCATCCTAGCTTACCAAATTTCCAAGTACATCTCATCCAAATAGCACTAATTATCTTGGCTTTCTTATGTTTGTTTGTTTTTTATCTTTATTTTTGTATTTTTGGGTTTGTCTAAAGCAGTCTCTATGCCCTACACAACAATAAATATAAACACATCAAAAAACCATACAATAATAAAGGTAAGTCAAGGTATGTATTACATTTAATTTTTAGTTATTTCCCTTTGCATAATTTAAATTTTAGTTATTTTTTATTTAAAATATTGTAACTTTTTTTAGTCTCAATGTTGTGTGTTAATATGTTCTTTCTTAAAGCACCATCCCCTATTGTACCTAAGTGACACATGATGAGATTTAAGGGGGGCATATGTAAAACACATAATATTTTCAAATTTTATTAATTACTGATTCTTTCTATCTTGTAGAAACCCATCGAATCTCAATCTCTCTAAGTGCACGCCTTAAGGGGTGCACCAAGAAAGGGGTAGATAGACCATTAGTGCTTCACAAGATTGTTTTCCCTTATTACCACTTTTTATCTATGCACCAAATTTCAATTCTAAGAAAATATTATCAAAATGATAATAAAAACACAAAACTTGATGGAACCATTAGGAATGGATAGAGGAGTTAAATTAGGGTAATTAGAACATTCTTACCATCCATCCTCTTTACTTTCTCATTCCTCCATTATTGGATTCAAATACAAGTGATTTGATTTAAAATGATTGATTATTAGATAGCTTGTGATACCTTGACAATGGCTTCCAATATGTGAGTGATGGAGATAATGGCTTAAAGTGGACTCAAAGATGTTATTATGGATGTTAATTGGAGTTTTTAAAGTCTTGTTATAAAATTTATCATTAGTCCTAAGAGTGGAGGGAGAACTTAGTTTTATAGGCTAACAATGGAAAGATCAAGGGACCAAATTCAAACTAGGGATCTTGAGATTTAGGGCTAGATAATATCTATCGATCTTTTAATTTTGTGAAAATCTTTAGAATTAGAAAATTCTAGAGAAGGGGAAAATTTGTAGAAGATTTATAGAATCCTCCAATTCTATAAATATCCTCATAGGTTTTAGGGTTTTAGAAAAGGCTAGTGGAGGGTGGTAGGTGGGTGGTTGGATTATTTTTGAATTTAAAATTGGCTAGTGGGATTAGGGAGTAGGTTAGTAGGTAATGGGGTTTATTAAGAGCTTAATGATATGATAAATTGATCTTAGGATAGGATAAGGGTTTTGTGGAATATAGGAATGGGTTATGGATATTAAGCTAATAATTAATATTGTTAGGAAATATATGAATTAGGCCAAATTAGCAAGAATTGGCATAATTAGTGGGGTGAGCATATTTTAGTGCATACATTTTGCCCCTCTTTAAAAGGGTAGTTTGAGTGGTTAATGTGAAATGAGTAATGGTATTTCAAAGAAAAACCATGTCATGGGTGATTTTTAGTAAATTATGTTAGGGGATATGATGCCCCCTTGAGGGAGCATGTAGGGAGGAAAGTTGACCTAGATGGTCACTCAAAATAGACACTTGGGGTGGGATAAAAGGCATAACTAGATAGGATTAGGATATCCCAATTGATTATATAAATTACCCAACAATGATGATAAAGTGGCTTGAGTGATGGTTCTAGATAAATGACCATTATCTAGAAAGTGATAAGTCATGGCTTAAAATAAGATGGGTTTGAGTGGATGATGGGTCTAGTAGCAAGGATACATGATACAAGAGGGTCAAAAAGGGATAAAAGGATAAATACAAGTGATTGGGTATAAAGAGACATTTTACATAAGAGTCAAGGCTTATATTATACATGATTGTTTTTTAACAAATCTAGATATGGAACATTGAGAAGAGAAATGGTAGATGAGTTATCCCTATGTACTCAAAATGGGACTACGTGATACCTACATAGTCTGAAAAGACTTTATGCTAATGTAGTTATAGATATGGGATATCGGTAAGGTTAATGATAATGAGCATGCCATAACCTAGGTAATAGATGGTAGGACATGTTGCAATTAGTTGTTAGGGATAAATCAATAAGGGGCGTTAGTAGGGGGCTAGTGGGTGGAGGGTCATATAGGACAAAAGAGTTGGTTTAGGGTTAATTTTTACTCTTCATATTTTGTGATTGTAAAACAAAAGTAAACAAGATGGACCTCATTCTCTAAGCTTCCTATTATGGAGAGACAGTCTAGGAGCACTAGAGAGATGCTAAAGCTAGACTTATATTGAGTATAAAATCCTTATTTCCATATTTTTTGTGATTTTGAATAGATTTTGTTAGGTTTCAAAGTTGATTTTAGTAGGGAAATATGCCATGTGTTGTGTTCTAACAATCCCACAACTAATTTTTTTTCCCATAATCACATGGTTATTAAAGAAACTAGTGGGATTATTAGGGTTAGTCACATGGTTAAAACCTCATAAGTAGGGAATTATAAGGTTAAAACCCTATAGGTAGGGAATAATAGGGTTTTAACCCCATAGGCATGGAATCATTAGGTTGTAACCTAAAATCAAGGAATAGTAGGATTTTAACCCCATAATTTATGACAAACAAGATTATAAGAATAGAAAAAATGGCTAAGTGTTAGGTTAGGATAATGTTAAAGGGGTTAGATAGGTAAAAAGGTAAGGTGGGATGTATTTAGTGAGTTAGATGATTTTAAGAAATGAGATAGGTGATTTTGAGGAGGGTAAGGGGGGTATTTGGGTAGTTTAAGGGAGGTGAACATAGGCTTAGGATGAGAGGTGGGATGAGGGATGGGAGAAGGGTGTTTTGGATGGACTAGGTTCTTAGGTGATAAGGATAATGATAGGTGGATATTGTTTTTGGCCTAGGAGGACTTGGGTATACTAAGATCATGATTATGACATCTTGATATATTACATGAGATATGGTGGGTGACACCAGACAAGTATAGAGCATCAAAGCTAGTGGGTCTTCATGACATGGAAATGGTGTTAGTAATTTAGATTGATCAATCATTGATCATAGCCTTGGTGGAGTGATGGAACTAGAGATGAGTACCTTTCATTTTGTTACTAGCAAGATGATTGTCATATCAAAGCATTTATACAATATTTTTCAACTATAAATGTAGGGAGAGAGGATCTATTGGTGGTCTTGTTTGTTGATGCAAACATTACTAAGACTGGGTGGGAGATTGCAAATGGGGATGTGGGATGGTTGTATTGATCTTGATTTGTGCTAGTGTTAGGGGAGTTTAGATAGATTAATCTTGGTGGTGATAGCTCTTGTGTTTGGCATTATTTTACTAGACAAGAGTAGGTAATGGTTTCATTTGGGTGATGTAGTAGTAGACTGGTGCATGATCATCAAGTATTCACATAGGTGCTTATTATATTGGTGCACTTGTACAAGGAGTTACACTTGGGTGTATATAGACATGCATGGAGCTTCAAGACATTTTTACTTGTTTAAATTTAGAGTTGGGAGCACATTATGATCTAGTAGCTTTTAGGTAGACTTGTAGGCTAGATCTTAGACAGTCTATGGTGTTCATATAGAAATTTATTTTGGGAGTACAACTAGGTCATGTAGGGGATATGTGGTATTATAGGGAGGTATTCAATAGTCCACACCCTAAACATATCACCTAGATGCCATATATGGGTATCAAATTTAGATGGGATGATGAGGAATGGACTTGATATATGCTTACACCCTATTATTTGATTGGGAAATGGGACTACATTATTGAGAGGTATAAACCAAATCAGGTGTAACATTAGTCTAGATTCATTCAAGATGTACCTAATCCCAATAACTATTCATACGTAGTGAGCAAAATAGGCCTTATTTAGGGAGGTTAACTGATAGAGGTGTTGCATGTTTTGATTATGATAGGATTGCACTAGTGTAATGGGATTTTTACACATTGAATCCATATCTAGGTGTTGCAATTACCTATGTAGCATGGTAACAACCTTGAGTGCCAACTCGACTAACATCGCCTTATGTGGTGGTTTAGAGGGGTTTGGTGAGATAGGTACTTTAGGCCTAGGTGAGGATTTATAACAGGGTAAGGTAGAGGAAACATGTACCTATGTAGGCAGTGAAGGAGGGAGGAGGGGACGAAGATGCGATGGATGTGGATGGTGATGGTGGGGATGTAGTAGTTGCATAGGTGGGAGCACAAGTTCTAATGTTGGTAGGGCCTTAGGTATAGGGAGTATCCCACCCATAGGTACTATAGTTATAAGATATATAAATGGGGTCCCAAACATAGGCACCATAGATACAAGTTATACTAATCTAAGCAGGTGATAGTGGTAGTGCAGATCCTTCTCATCCACTAAGATTAGTAGAGGATAAGGAATTGATAGTGCATTTGTAGATGGAGATTCATTCATGGTTGACTAAGATTTTAGGTATTACCCATAAGCAAGACCAACTACATTTCCATCTCAATATTTTGACTACCCAAGGAGATGGCTGATTAGCATGGGTATAGGGGCAAATCTCTATATTATAGTCCTACATTGCTTAGAGAGATGGGTAAGTGATGCAGTTGTAGTCACAAGTTATAACATTTTAGGCATAGGTGACACAATGAGATACTATATTATCACCTTAAAATCTCAGGTTATATAGTGGGATGTGCATCTTGGACATATTTAGATGTAAATTATAGCTTTTTAAAGTTAGGTTGCCATATTTCTAGGTTAGATTACACAATTAAAATCTCATAATCAAGTTTTGACTAGATAGTTAATGATCACTGAGAGTGTTAAAGATGAATATGATGAGTACTTGAGAGGGTACGGTATGACGAGAGTGATGGCCTATATTATTTTTTTGTCTTAGGAATCCTTATACCATAGGACTTTATATGAGGCCATAGAACCAGATGGGTAGTGTGTAGACTCTTTTCATGCTATTCAATCATTAGTGTGACAACCTTACAGAGGTGGTAGTGGTCCATTGAGGACACCCAAGCCATAGCCATGATCAAAATATTTATATGTACAAGGTATTTTTATATTATGGCCCATGTGATTATATTATATCTTTTGACATGGATTCCATGTGGATAGTGTATTCTGCATTGTGACATTTATATATGATGATTTTTAGTGATGTATGGATGTTATTTATTGTTTCATGGTTATGATATGGATTTATTTTTGTTATATGATGATGACATCAAATTTAAATGTGATGTGATATTTGATTTAACTTTAGATGTTATCTTGTGGCACTGTGAGACATGTAGATGATGATGTATGGATAATTTATGAATGTAACATTTTATTGATGACATATGTATAGGTGTTTTATATATTTTTTGATGGATGATAGATTATGTTATATATATGAGTTATTGTTTTGATTTTTTATACATGTTGTTATATGTGATGTGATTTTTAGATATTATATGGTTGATGTGTTATGGCATGCTGATTACACATTTCATCTTCATGGGGAGGTTACATTATAAAAGATTAATCCCTTGTGTAATTTATTTTATCAAAAATGTTATTAGTATAAATTATATCATGCCATGGAGGTAGGTTATGTTAGTTTTTATATGAGGATAGGTGGGATAGGATTGGATATAGGATGGGAGTTGACCTAGGATAGAAGGTTAAATAGGATGGGGTTGACTAAGATAGGATTGAGGAATTTGGAAGTTTGTCAGTGTGAACATGTGTAATACATTTTAATGTTGCATCTTGGTGATATGTACCAAGGACATGATAGGTACTAGGCATGGTAGCAAAGATGCATGGTGAACTCCATTTGAGAGATGACCCTTTCTAAAGAAAACCTTCAAGGGTCACCCATGTCATCCTTATTCCCATAAGAGCTAAAAATATAAAAGAAAATTATTCATGGAAAAATATTCTAAAATAAAAACATTCACATATGTACATATCATTCATCATACATACATAAAACATATAATTACACAAAATGGACTATAAGACAATGATTAAAGATGAGTGATGACATGATCATGAGTGATGATGGACAAGGAATTAGATGGTAAAGTTAGGATTGTATGCAAAAAACATGGCTTCTATCATGGTGAAAGGTCAAACCAATATTTCAAAAGGAGGGCTATGATGACCTCTCAGGTATTAGTAATCACAGTGTATAGATTTCTTGACCCTCCAAAATGACAAGTTTTTATGGGATGGTGAAAAATTTGAGGCTTAGTAATAGTAATGTGAGGATGGGTTAAGGATGTCACTTATGAGGGTAAGGGGAGATATTTATGTCAAAGAAGATTTAGGAGGGTATTATGGGATTGATGATAATATGATGAGACTTGGTGATAGATATACAAACCAAGTTTAGATTATTGATTCAAGATATCCCTCCAATGAATAGTTTCTAACAAGCCATGTCCCTTCCTTTATCTAAAGTTGCTATATTAGTGTCATAATTCTGATGATAGACTCCCACTATTGAGAGCAGGGTCATAACTATTCTACCATGATGTTAGAAACTAGTTTTCATTATGGTACTTGCCCAAGGTACCAACGAGCTAGTTTTCACCATTAGAAGATTTTTTTTGGACTTATTAGGTGGGGAAATGATAGGCAATGTCGATGTGAGGTGCCCCATAGATGGAGGATAAGGATATCTGAACTAGGTGTAAAAATTCTTAAGGTGCATAATATTCATGGGATCATCTAATTCTTCTCCCTCAAGTGTGGCCAACTTATACACTCCTAATCTAAACTTAGCAATAATGATATAGGGATCTAGCTAGTTGGCTTCAAACTTCCATTTCTTATCATGGTATATGTTGGTGATTTTTTAATTCTATTTTAAGACTAAATAACTAACCTCAAACTCCCTAGCCCAAATCTTCTTACGATATTCTCTCTTCAATTTGTTTTGATATGCTCAAAGGTGATCTAGGGCCTTCTATCATTTTTCATCAAGGATTTATAATTCTTGTAGCCTCTCTTATATGATATTATTATTAGTAATAATGCCTCTGAGTGAGAGATGAAGAGAGGGGAGTTCCACTTCTATTGGTAGTATGGTTTATATCCCATAGACCAATGTGTATGGATTTTCCCCATCAGGAATTCAAACACTTGTTCAATAAGACCTTAGTGGTGGATGTAATTGAATGTGATAGTTTATACCAACTTGATTTATGGTCTTCTTCAAAATCTTTATGAGAGTCTTATTAGTCTCCTATGTTTGTCCATTACCTTAGGGATAATATGGGGAGGAGAAATGTTGAGTGACATGATACTTCTAACATAAGCCCTCTAATTATTGATTCTTGAATGATTTTAGGTTATCTAATATTATATTTATTGGTATACCAAAATCAAAAATAATCTGATTAAGAATGAATTTGGAAATTTAGAGTCTTATTATGTAAGTGAGCATCATTTCTTTGACCCATTTCATAAAATACTTTGTAGCTGTGATAATGAATTTATGACTATCTACTAAAGTAGGATTTATCTTACTAATTAAATCTATTCCCCATATAGAGAAAGGCCATATAATAATAATAGGTTATAACTCTTGTGTAAGAGCATGGATGAGGTTGTTGTGCTTCTAACAAGCTACACATTTATGAACATACTAGCAAAAATCATGGTCCATTGTCAACTAGTAGTAACTAGTCTAGAGGATATTATTATCTAAGGCCATTCCATTGATGTTCCATCTAGAGATACCCCTATGGAATTTTTTGATTGCCTGGGATACCTCCTCTAATGTTAGACACCTTAATAAGGCACCATCATAACCAAATCGATAGAGGGTTTTACCAAGGATTTTGTATTAGGTGGTGTGATGGATGAAAGATTTTTGTTGATGGTAGTTAAGGTTGGGGAAAGGATATTGTTGTGAAGTTACCAATAAATATCATGGTACTAGGGTATACTGGGATCATTAATTGCATATATTTGAAGTGAAAGTAATGATTGATATGTTGAGATAATAAAATGTTTGATCAAGAAATTTCCTTCTAGGACATTTTTAGGGAGATCAATAAGTGAGCCAATAGTAGCCATAGAATTATCATCCTTATAATTCCTTGTGGAAACTATTCAAAGGTGATGGTCTAAAAATTAGTCTTTATCTGATCCACTAATTATTTTTAAGGAAGTAACTTTTCATCTTTTGTTTATAATTTTCCATCAACCTATTTGATAATTAATTATGAGTCCCCAAATACTTGTAATTATTATATATTCTATTTGATATCTAGATGAGGTCTAAATATTAAATATTCATACTCTAAAATATTGTTAGTACATGGAAAGGCAAGGTGAAATTCTTTTGGAATGAGATCACCCTGAGGGGTGTTTAAGAGGATACCTATCCTAGATCTATAGGTAGTAAATGAGCCATCAAAGTATAACTTTTAGCTATATGATTATAAGGTTTTCAAGATGGACTCATCTGGGAAATGGGTTACAATGGGCTCAGTTTCCCCTAAGGGTGCTTCTTCTAGTCGATCTATAATGACCTATCCTTTTATAGCTTTTTGATTTATATACTTAATGTCAAACTCACTAAGTAGTATTATCCATTTTGTTACTTGACTTGTATGTGCCATTTTGGATAGTAAATAATTTAAAGGATCAAATTTTATGATGAGTTATACATGATTATTTATAATGTAATTTTAGAGCTTCTATTATGTAAAAATTATAGATAAAAATGCCTTTTCAATAGGAGTATAATTTAGATCATAAGATATCAACTTGTGACTGAAGTAATAGATGGATTATTCCTTACCTTGATCATTTTGCTATTCAAAGAGATCACCAATGGTGCATGGCATTGCTAAAATTTAAATGAGCAAAGGATTTCTTAGAGTTGGTGATAAAATAGGTGGATTTTCCAAGTATTGTTTTAATCATTAAAAAGCTTGTTAGCATTGTTCATTCTAGTGAAAGTTTGTTCCCTCCTTTAATAGATGAGTGAAGGGGTGACACTTATCAGCTAACTGAGAAATAAAATGTTATATGGCTTGATATTTACCTTGAAGACTACATAGGTACTTGAGATTACATGGTGGGGGCATTTCTATAATTGCTTTAACTTTAGTTGGATGAACCTCAATGCCCCTTATTAAGACTATAAACCCCAATAATTTTCCTAAAGTTACTCTAAAGACACACTTTTTGGAATTTAGTCTTACTTTGTATTCTCATAATCTTTCAAAGATTATCCAAATAACCACATGGTCCTTTGATCTGAGATGAGACTTCCCTAGAATATCATCAATATAATCTTCTATGATGTCATGCATCATATCATGAAAGATAATAGTCATGGAGCTTTGATAAGTGGATATTACATTCTTGAGGCTAAATGACATGAATTTATAACAAAATTTCCCCCATGGAGTGATAGATGTTATTTTATGATGATCTTTAGGGGTTATTTTGATTTGATTATACCTTGAGAAGCCATACATGAGGGAAAGCATCACATATCTAGTTGTTGAATATATGTTCATGTCAATATTAGGGAGTGGGAAGTCATCCTTAGGACATGATTTATTTATATCCTAAAAATTAGTACATATGAAAATTTTTCCTTGTGGATTTATTACAAGAAGAATATTAGATATCCAATCTGAGTAATAAATTAGGTAGATGAATCCAACTTCTAATAATTTTTGTAATTCCTCCTTGAATAGTAATGCCACCTTAGGATGTATTTTGCATAATTTTTGTTTAATGGGTTTTGCATTGGGATGTACAACTAGGTGGTGTACCACTAAAGAAGGATCTAATCTTGGCATGTCAGAGTAGCTTCATGCAAAAAAAATAATAAATTCCTTTAGTGGCTCAATAAGGACTTTGTGGTCCTTTGTCATAAGAGATGGCCCTATTTTCAATATCTTGGGATTTTTTTGGTTTCAATATTAATTTATATCACCTCTTCAATAATAGAGGGTGATTGATCTTGTAAATAAGGGGGTAATGAGTCTTTTGGATTGTCAAAAGCGAAGCAACCTAGTAGTTTAGTGTCAATTTCAAAATAATCTTTTAATGTGAAGGAGCTATATAAAATTTCATCTAGGTCTTTGGAAGGTGATCATTCCTCTTCAGAATGCTCATCCTCACTCTAAATATAGGGTGTGTGTTATTCTCCAAAATATGTTTATTGACAAAGATTGATAGAAAATCCCTTTTTATGATATCTGGATGGCATGAAATATTCAGCTCCCATGAATTCTAAAATGGCCTCATCATTTTGATATGTATAAAAGGTGAGATCCTTCTTTAATTATTAGTCTATGAGGTATGGATAATGGAGGGAGACATTTATGGTGGATATTGTGGTATTGGGGAAGAGGTTGGTGGTAGCAAGCTCCTCAAAATGACTATAGATAGATCTTGTTTCAATGTATTCATTAGGGAGAGATGAATAATTTTTCAAAAGAGAATCATTAGTGATGTTAGTTAGGTTATCATCATATATTTTTTACCCTAAGCAAAAATTTTATGGATGTTATTAAACAATGATAGGTTCTAATCAGCTGTGTTCTTCTTTACCCAACCCTTTTCCTTTATATTGCATATTGTCCATCATTTTATGGACTCTAAGATAATTCTACACGGGAGAGATGAGGATTTCATCATCAATAATGAGCTAAAAAAAATCTCCATATTTAATGCACTCATCAACCAAAAATATAGCACTTGAAAAAATAATTGGCCCAAACTGACACTTAATGGGATTACTCTTCCTCATAGTTAGGGACCCATAACTTTATGGAGAGAAGGGGAGGTTACCATTGTAAAAAAAATTATACTCATATACCCCACATCTTGTGGATGTAATATTTAGTCATGTGACATTAGGTTTTAATGGGGGCATGGATCTAATTTATTTGGAGAGATATACTTAGCTATTATGGGGATTAGGATGGTGTTATTAGTGCTCAGATAAGGTGATAGAGACTGATCCATTTGGCAGCTATAGAGGTGGTTTATAAGTCTAAGAATGGTGATATGCATTCTTGAATGGGGGAATTTTAAGCAATAATGTAGAGTGGATGGTATAGATTTAATTTCATGAATCCATGGTCTATCAAGAAACATGTTATATGGTAAGTCTACACCCACAACATGAACCAAAGTTTGATGGACTACCAATCCCATGGAAATAGGAAGATATATAATACCAAATGATGGCCTCTCATTGTCATCATAAGATTTGATTCATTATTAGATTTGGCCTAGATAATATTTTAGAGTATCCCAATTTTTTTTAAATTCTATATTATATAAGTTAAGTGCATACTCTTCATCTATAAGGACATGAGATGCTTGATGATGGGAAACGGTGATTTCAATGTAAAATGAATAATTATGATATGGTCCAATAGGGGGTAGATCTTGGGTACTAAAGGTAACCTATTATGATGGGGATAAATGTGCCACTAGTTCTTAAAACTAATTAGTATCAAGGTCACTAGGCATAATCAAATCATTTAGCACTTGATTCAATATCTCCTTATGTTAAGTAGATGTTTTTAGAAGTTTTATCAAATATATTTGGGTACGAGTCTTTTATAATTGCTTAATAATGTCATAGTATTTGTCTAAACTATTTGATGGATTTTTACAACTATTTCCCTTATTAGTAGAAGATTAAGTGGAAGGATCTTAAGGGGGTACTGATGGAATGATAATTTTATTACATCGAGTGGTGACAATTCAATCAGTTGTATCCATATTTATTTTTTGGACTAGAGATAGAGGTGGAGTGGGTTATTGGATTTTGTGTATTTTGATGGTATTAATGTAATGATAATAAACATTATGATAATCAGTGTGATTGGAAGATGATGCCTAACCCTGGTCTCATTAGGGTCCTTGGTTCTTTTGATCATGATTTGGGAGAGGATATTTATAGATGCCAAGGTGATGATTTATTGATTGATTTGATGGCACTTATCCTTCAATCTTGATATCACTTCTTTCTATTAGGTCTTGTATATAGTTCTTTAATTACATACACTACTTAATATCATGTCCTTTTACCTAATGATATTTCAAAACTCATCTTCATGGTATGAATTAGGTTTAGGCTGACAATTTTCCACTAGTCAATTCTCAAGTAGAGTAATCATGTTGGCTGTAATCAATTATTCCAAGACAATTTTGAGTGTTACTACGAAGCTTGTAAGTGTTCTTTTGCCTATACAAGGCTTAGGCTTACCTCATGGAACTTTGATAGTAGAGACATTAGGGAATTGTGTGGGGCCTTTATTTGGATTATTTTCACATGTTGTGTCTTATAATTAGTTTATCCATCACCCACAACATTTTTATTCTTCTTGAAGACCTTAGGTTTCCCTGAAAAATAATTTTCTTGATTCAAAGTGTGCTCATTTAAGGAATATATTTTTATTGCTCCATTTTATATGACTTTTTCTATCTACATCGCCTTTTCAATGATTTCATCAATGTACTTAGCATAATATATTTTTAATTGATATTTAAACTCTATATTAAGATTACCTACCAAGATTTTTTCTAATTCTTTTTTAGGAAGTTTCACCTTAAGTAGCTTGCCAAGCTATGCCATATATGTAAAAAGTATACTAGGCTCTCACCACTTTGTTGATTTATATTGTAAAGGTCAATGATGGAGATGGTTTTCTCTATATTGTATGAAAACTATTGAAAAAATTTATCTATCTATTCTCCAAAACTATTAATTTACCCTTTTGTCAAGTGCATGAACCATGACAAGGCTAGCCTAGTAAGACTGTTAGGAGAGAACCACAATGAATAGGCATCTTCATAGGCCACTTCATGACAAGCCACATAGAAATATTGGATGTGGTCTCTAGTATCTCCTTTTCCACTATATTTTTCAAATTGGGGTATCTTGAAGTGTGAGGTAAAGTGGATTTTAAAAATGCCCATGTTTAATAGTGATGAGTAAAAGTATCCATATCTATACTTGTGGGCTTGTGATCCTGGATCCATTTGTTGGAGAGTCTCTTTCATCAGTTTCCATTCTTGGGCAAAAGAGGGATCCCTAAGTAGTTTAGTGGTTAAGTTTTGACTTCCTTGAGGGATGTGAGTGCTATAGGCATTATGAGTGTTATTTATGTTATTGGTATTATTAGGATTATCAATGGTGTTATTATGGGCATTGTTATTAGTATTATTACATTTAGGTTATGGTGGGCATTGAATTTGAATAATTAGGTTTATTTGATGATTCAATTGATATAAGTGGTATTTAATGATATAATGTCTCTAATTAGCCTCATTTTGGTTATTATGAAGTTGTTGTGGGTGTCCCTCTTATTCAATAAATCCATGGTATATGGCTTCTTCTCCTTGAGGATTATGATCATCATGTTAATGAGGTGAGTTTGGTCTTAATATATAGATGAGGTTTTGTAAGAGGGTGAGATTAAAGGTGGAAGGTCAAGTGCCCCATATTTATATAGCATGGGCTAAGACATGATCTCAATTATAATAAAGGTAGTGATCAAAGATATTCCTCACCTCATCATTTTGGATGAGATTGAACCTTGGTATATGCACATCACTATGGTTTTCATCATATTCCTCATTGGGGTCCATCATATTCCCCAATGGATTATTATCTTGGTTGGACCCTTGACCAATTCAGAGTTGAGCTTAGGCATGAATGATCACTATGATAAAGAGTGATGGATGAGACGAGAGTCTTCAAATACTATTTATGTTTAAAGACCAAAATATTTAGTTATCAAAGGGATGTTGATATAAAAGTATGGGTGATGAAGAATTATCATAATACAAATTCCTCCAAGTGACCAATCTAGAAAGGATGAGAGAGAAAAGTGATGGGATCAAATATTTTTGTCGACTAGAAAATGAACAAGTTGATGGGTGCTAGAGGAAAAAAGTATTTTATAGAGATAGTGATAATTAATGATTCAAGAATGATAGCTAACCACTTAAGAACTTGGTTTTAAATTGAAATATAATATTTAAAGATAATGTGATGTGATGAACAAGGATATGGACAAAACACCAAATCAAGGTACCAAATAGGGGTAGTAAAGTGATGGATTATTGGTGAATATATATATATATATATATATATATATATATATATATACACACATAAATATATACATATATATCTATACATAAATATATACATATATATATATGTATATATATATATATATATATGTATATATATATGTATATATATATATATATGTATATATATATATGTATAGATATATATATATATATATGTATATATATATATATATATATATATATATATATATATATATATATATATATATATATATATATATATATATATATATATTTGTGTAAGGAGTGGGTATGGGATGATGAGATGGAGATTATAAAAATGGGTATGAGCTAAGAGGATTTTCAATCTAACCTATAAAAATATGAGAAAGAATAATTACATGAGGATGGGGTTGAAGATGGATAAGAGGGAATGTATATGGATACAAAATATATAAATGTAAGTTTTTAGGTGAGTGATGATGGAGCGACTAACATAGATAAGAAAGGGTATAAATACTAGATGAAAAAAAAGAGGTTGATAATTGAGGAGATAGCTAAAGATATGGCAAGTGAATGAATATTATATGGGATGAGTGAATGGAGTGGGAGTATATATATTATTGGTGAATATATATATATATATATATATATATATATATATATATATATATACTCTTACATACATACATATATATGTATATATATATATATATATATATATTTGTGTAAGAAGGAGTGGGTATGGGATGATGAGATGGAGATTATAAAAATGGGTATGAGCTAAGAGGATTTTTAATCTAACATATACAAATATGAGAAAGAATAATTACATGAGGATGTGGTTGAAGATGGATAAGAGGGAATGTATATGGATACAAAATATATAAATGTAAGTTTATAGGTGAGTGATGATGGAGCGACTAACATAGATAAGAAAGGGTATAAATACTAGATGAAAAAAAAGAGGTTGATAATTGAGGAGATAGCTAATGATATGGCAAGTGGATGAATATTTTATGGGATGAGTGAATGGAGTGGGAGTATATATATTATAAAAGGATATAAAAGTGGATGGGTAATAAGTGTTATGAAATTTTCATAGATGGAAATGATGTAGGTAGGATGTAGTATAGAAAGGAGAGATGGATAATATTATAAAAAGTGGATGTGTGTGTTGGGTGATATCAGTAGGATCGTATCTAGAGGGTGAATATGAATATGATTTAAAGGATATGCAAAGGGTCATGGATAATATATGTTATGGAATGAATATAGGTGAAATGCAGTGTGAAATTAAGGTGAAAGATGGGCAATATGAATAAGAAATGATGTTATGGGAAGTGGGTATATAAACAAAGAGTATGTTCTAGATTATGTCACTAGAAGATGCATGAAACAAGAATCTGGTATGCATAAAAGAAAAAAATGTACAAAGGGGATATCTAAAACAAATATAGATAGGGATGAGATAGGTAGGGTGTAGTGAAAAATAGATAATTGTGAGGATGGATAATGGAAAGTATATGAATATTATATGTGATAAGGTTTGTTTCTATAAGGTGATAAATAGGAAAAGGATATGAAAAGGAGGTGGATAATAAGTTCTATGGGATGGATATAAACCAGGTGTTTAATGTAATGTATGATGATAAAGGTAAATAGGAAGAGGATATGTGGAGGTGTGATAGAAATTGGTCACAATGCAAAAAGGATTTAGGAAGGTGGCAAGTTATACATGTGAATGAGTGTAGATGGGATGGATGAATGTAGGATGAATTTGATGTGACTATATGATAAATATGGTGTTCAAAGATCAAAACACATGAAATATTGATGAAAATGAGGTAGTGAAATGGATGCAATGGATGGATTGAAGTTAATGGTCAAATTGTGATATTTAAAATAGAAATGAATTTCCAAGGTGGATAATGTAATGAGGATATGACCAAATGATTATTAAGGAAAAGGATCCTATGGAAAGGATAGTTATGGAAAGTTGAGTGGGAAGATAAGAGACAATGTGGTCAAAATATGTCACAAGATAATGTAATGAAGGTAGAGGAAGATGGGTGGATATGTCTAAATAAGGTGGAGGATGGATAGGACTAAGACACGAATAGACAAAGTCAATAGGTATAAAAAGATAATGAGATGATGACAAAATTAATATTACCTAAATGGATGATGAAAAAGTAAGATGATGATGGAATAATGAAATTTATCCTAAAGGCCTCTAAAAGGTATCACACAAGATAAGGGTGTGGTTGATTCAACTAGAATACAAGGCTTAGGCTTACCTCATGGAACTTTGATAATAGAGACATTAAAGAATTGTGTGGGGCATTTATTTGGATTAATTTTACATGTTGTGTGTTATAAATAGTTTCTCTATCACCCAAAACATTTATATTCTTTTTTAAGACCTTGGATTTCCCTAAAAAAGAATTTTTGTGATTCAAAGTGTGCTCATTTCAAGAATATATTTTTATGGTTCCATTTTATATGAGGCATTTTTATATCTACATCCCCTTTCAAATTATTTCATCAATGTACTTGGCACAATATACTTTTAATTGATATTTAAACTCTATATTAAGATTACCCACCAAGATTTTTGCTAATTCTTTTTAAGGAAGTTTCACCTTAACTGGCTTGCCAGGCTATGCCATATATGTAAAAAGTATACTAGGCTCTCACCACTTTGTTTATTTGTATTGTAAAGGTAAATGATGGAGATGTTTTGCTCTATATTTTATGAAGAATTTAAAATAAATTGGTTTATTTATTCTTCAAAACTATAAATTTACCCTTTTGGCAAGCTCATGAACTATTCCAAGGCTAGCCTAGTAAGACTCTTAGGAAACAAACATAAAAAAATAGGCATCTTCATAGGCCACTTCAAGACAAGACACATATAATTCTTGGATTTGGTCTCTAGGATCTCATTTTCCTTTATATTTTTCAAATTTGAGCATCTTGAAGTGTGACGGAAAGGGGATTTACAAAATGCCCATGTCCAATAGTGATGAGCAAAAGTATCCATATCTATAATTGTGGACTTGTGATACTGGATCCATTTGTTGGAAAGTCTCTTTTATCATTTTCCATTGTTGGGAAAAAGAGGGATCCCCAAGTAGGTTAGTGGTTTGGTTTTGACTTCCTTGAGGGATGTGAGTGCTATGGGTGTTATGAGTGTTATTTGTGTTATTGGTATTATTAGTATTATCAATGGTGTTATAATGGGAATTTTTATTAGTATTAATTAATTTAGGTAATGGTGGAAATTGAATTTGAATAAGTAGGTTTATTTTTTGATACAATTAACATAAGTGTTATTTAATGATAGAATGTCTCTTATTATCCTCACTTTGGTTATTATGAAGTGGTTGTGGGTGTTCCTCTTCTTCAATAAATCTATGGTCTATGGATTCTTCTTCTTGAGGATTATGATCATCATGTTAATGAGGTCAGTTTGGCCTTAATAGATAGATGAGGTTGTGTAAGAGGGTGAGATTAAAGGTGGAAGGTAAAGTTCACCCTATTTATATAACATGGGCTAAGACATGATCTTAGTTCTTATAAAGGTAGTGATCAATGAGATTCCTCACCTCATCATTATGGATGGGATTGAACCTTGGTTTATCCACATCACTATGGTTTTCATCATTTTCATCATAAAGGTAGTTATCCTAAAGGCCTCTAAAAGGTATCACACAAGATAAGGGTGTGGTTGATTAGACTAGAATACAAGCCTTAGGCTTGCCTAGTGGAACATTGATAGTAGAGACATTAGGGAATTGTGTGCGGCATTTATTTGGATTATTTTCACAAGTTTTGTCTTATAATTAGTTTCTCCATCACCCATAACATTTTTATTCTTGTTGAAGACCTTGAATTTCCTTCAAAAAGAATTTATTGGATTCAAAGTGTGCTCATTTCAGGAATATATTTTTATGGTTCCATTTTATATGAGGGATTTTACTATCCACATCCCCTTTTCAATGATTTCATCAATGTACATGGCACAATATAGTTTTAATTAATATATAAACTCTATATTAATATTACCCACCAAGATTTTTCCTAATTCTTTTTTAGGATGTTTCATCTTAACTGGCTTGCCAGGCTATGCTATATATGTAAAAAGTATACTAGGCTCTCACCACTTTGTTGCTTTGTATTTTAAAGGTCAATGATGGAGATGTTTTTCTCTATATTTTATGAAAAATGTCAAACAAATTGCTCTATATATTCTCCAAAACTATAAATTTACCCTTTTGGGAAGCATATGTATCATTCCAAGGATAGCCTAGTAAGACTCTTAGGAAAGAACCACAAAAAATAGGCATCTTCATAGGCCACTTCATGAAAAGCCACATAGAATTCTTAAATGTGATCTCTAGGATCTCCTTTTCCTCTATATTTTTCAAATTTGGGCATTTTTAAGTGTGATGGAAAGGGGATTTACAAAATGCCCATGTCCAATAGTGATGAGTAAAAGTATCCATTTCTATAGTTGTGGGCTTGTGATCCTAGTTCCATTTGTTGGAGAGTCTCTTTTATCAGTTTCCATTCTTAGGCAAAAGAGGGATCCCCAAGCAAGTTAATGGTTTAGTTTTGACTTCCTTGAGGGATGTGAGTGTTATGGGAATTATGAGTGTTATTTGTGTTATTGGTATTATTAGAATTATCAATGGTGTTATTATGGGCATTGTTATTAGTATTATTACATATAGGTTATGGTGGGCACTGACTTTGAATAAGTAGGTTTATTTTTTTATTTAATTGATATAAGTGGTCTTTAACAATAACATGTATCTTATTAGCCTCATTTTGGTTATTATGAAGTGGTTGTGGGTGTTCTTCTTCTTCAATAAATCTATGGTATATGGCTTCTTCTACTTGAGGATTATGATCAACATGTTAATGAGGTGAGTTTGGTCTTAATAGATAGATGAGGTTTTGTAAAAGGGTGAGATTAAAGTTGGAAGGTAAAGTGCCCCCTATTTATATAACATAGGATAAGACATGATCTCAGTTCTCATAAAGGTAGTGATCAATGAGATTCCTCACATCTTCATTTTGGATGGGATTAAACCTTGGTATATGCACATCACTATGGTTTTCATCATATTCCTAATCTGGGTCCATCATATTCCCTAATGGATTATTATCTTGGTTCGACCCTTGACCAAATCAGAGCTGAGCTTGGGCACGAATGATCACTGTGATAAAGAGTGATGGATGAGACAAGAGTCTTCAAATACTATTTATGTTTAAAGACCAAAATATTTAGTTATCAAAGGGATGTTGATATAAAAGGATGGGTGATGAATAATTATCATAATACAATGTCCTCCAAGTGAACAATCTAGAAAGGATGAGAGAGAAAAGTGATGGGATCAAATATTTTTGTCGACTAGCAAATGGACAAGTTGATGGGTGCTAGAGAATAAAAGTATTTGATATAGATAGTGATGGGTGTTAGATTAGAACATTACAAGACTATGTATAATAATAATCCAAAGTCAAGAGAGGTGATAATTAATGATTAAAGAATGATAGGTAACAACTTAAGAACTTGGTTTTAAAGTGAAGTCTAGTATTTAAAGATAATGTGATGTGATGAACAAGGATATGGACAAAACACCAAATCAAGGTACCAAATAGGGGTAGCAAAGTGATCAATGAGTGGTGAATATATATATATATATATATATATATATATATATATATATATATATATATATATATATATAGTGGTGTGACTAAGAAGTTTGGATGCTCAAATGGATATGGATGATGGATATAAGAGATTAAGAGATACATAAAATAAATAGAGGATCAAATGAAGTTTATACAAGTTTATTTATGTGGATGTGAAGGAAAAATTGACAATATATAAAATGTGATATGGTGTGGGGATTATAAATCAAGTTTTTTAAATGGATATAAGGATGTATATTCAAACTAGTTTGGATGATGCAATGGTGTTATTACATGATAGGAGGGTTAGATGGTGTCTGTGTCTATATATATATATATATGTATGTATGTATGTATGTATGTATGTATGTATGTATGTATGTATATATGTATATATATGTCTATATGTATATATATATGTATATATGTATATATATATACATAACATATATATATATACATATACATATATATATATATACATATATATATATATACACACACACACACACACACACACACACACACACACACACACACACACACACACACACACACACACACACACACACACACACACACACACAACCTCTTATTTTTCATCTAGTATTTATACCCTTTCTTATCTATTTTAATCACTCCATCATCACTCACCTATGAACTTACATTTATATATTTTTTTTCCATATACATTCCCTCTTATCCATATTAAACCACATCCTCATATAATTATTCTCTCTCATATTTTTACAGGTTAGATTAAAAATCCTCTTACCTCATACCCATTTTTATAATCTCCATCTCATCATCCCATACCCACTCCTTTTTACACACACACACACACACACACATATCAAATATATTATATATATATATATATCTATCTATATATATATATATATATATATATATATATATATATATATATATATATATATTTGTGTAAAAAGGAGTGGGTATGGGATGATGAGATGGAGATTATAAAAATGGGTATGAGGTAAGAGGATTTTTAATCTAACCTATAAAAATATGAGAGAGAATAATTATATGAGGATGTGGTTGAAGATGGATAAGAGTGAATGTATATGGATAAAAAATATATTAATTTAAGTTTATAGGTGAGTGATGGAGTGATTAAAATATTTAAGAAAAGGTATAGATACTAGATGAACAATAAGAGGTAGATAATTGAGGAGATAGATAATGATATGGCAAGTGGATGAATATTTTATGGGATGAGTGAATGGAGTGGGAGTATATATATTAAAAAAGGATATAAAAGTGGATGGTTACTAGGTATTATGAAATTTTCATAGATGTAAATGATGTAGGTAGGATGTAGTATAGAAAGGAGAGATGGATAATGTTATAAAAAGTGGATGTGTGTGTTGGGTGATATCAATAGGATGGAATCTAGAGGGTGAATATTAATTTTACTTAAAATATATGTGAAGGGTTATGGATACTAGTTGTTATGGAATAAATATAGGTGAAATTGAGTGTGAAATTAAGGTGAGAGATGGGCAATAGGAAGAATAAATGATGTTATGGGAAGTGGGTATATAAACAAAGAGGATGTTTTAGATTATGTCACTAGAAGATGAATGAAATAAGAATGTGGTATGGATAAAAAAAAAGGATGTACAAAGGGGATAGATGGAATTAATATAGATAGGGATGAGCTTGGTAGGGTGTAATGAAAAATAGATAATAATGAGGATGGATAATGGAAAGTATATGAATATTATATGTTATAAGGTGTGTTTATATAAGGTGATAAATAGGAAAAGGATATGAAAAGGAGGTGGATACTAAGTGATATGGGATGGATATAAATTAGGTTGTTAATGTAATGTATGATGATAAAGGTTAATAAGAAGAGGATATGTGGAGGTGTGATAGAAATTGGTCACAATACAAAAAGGATTTAGGAAGGTGGAAAGTTATAGATGTGAATGAGTGTAGATGGGATGGATGAATGTAGGATGAATTTGATGTGACTAAAGGATAAATATGGTGGTTAAAGATCAAAACACATGAAATCTTGATGAAAATGAGGTATTGAAATAGATATAATGTATGGATTTAAGTTAATGGTCAAATTGTGATATTTAAAAGAGAAATGGATTTCTAAGGTGGATAATATAATGGATGAGATAACCAAATGATTATTAAGGAAATGGATCCTATGAAATGGATAGATGTGGAAAGTTGAGTGGGAAGATAAGAGACAATTTAGTCAAAAGAGGTCACAAGATAATGTAATGAAGGTAGAAGAAGATGGGTGGATATGTCTAAATAAGGTAGAGGATGGATAGGACTAAGACATGAATAGACAAAGTCAATATGTAAAAAAATATAATGAGATGATGAGAAAATGATAAGTACCTAAACAGATGATGAACAAGTAAGATGATTATGGAATAATGAAAGTTATCCTAAAGGCCTCTAAAAGGTATCACATAAGATAAGGGTGTGGTTGATTTGACTAGAATACAAGGCTTAGGCTTGCCTCGTGGAACTTTGATAGTAGAGACATTAGGGAATTGTGTGGGGCATTTATTTGGATTATTTTCATAGGTTTGTCTTATAATTAGTTTCTCCATCACCCATAACATTTTTGTTCTTGTTGAAGACCTTGGGTTTCCTTGAATAAGAATTTGCTTGGTTCAAAGTGTGCTCATTTCAGAAATATATTTTTATGGTTCCATTTTATATGAGGGATTTTTATATCTACATCCCATTTTCAATGATTTCATTAATGTACTTGGCATACTATAATTTTAATTGATATTTAAACTCTTTATTAAGATTACCCACAAAGATTTTTGCTAAATCTTTTTTAGGAAGTTTCATCTTAACTGGCTTTCTAGGCTATGCTATATATGTAAAAAGTATACTAGGCTCTCACCACATTATTGCTTTGTATTATAAAGGTCAATTATGGAGATGTTTTTCTCTATATTTTATGAAAATGTCAAACAAATTACTCTATCTATTCTCCAAAACTATGAATTTACCCTTTTGGCAAGTGCATGAATCATTCCAAGGATAGCCTAGTAAGACTCTTAAGAAAGAACCACAACAAATAGGCATCTTCATAGGCCACTTCATGACAAACCACATAGAATTATTGGATGTGGTCTCTAGGATCTCCTTTTCCTCTATATTTTTCAAATTTGGGCATTTTAAAGTGTGATGGAAAGGGTATTTATAAAATGCCCATGTCCAATAGTGATGAGTAAAAGTATCCATCTCTATAGTTGTGGGCTTGTGATCCTGGATCCATTTGTTGGAGAGTCTCTTTTATCAATTTCCATTCTTGTTTAAAAGAGGGATACCCAAGTAGGTTAGTGGTTTGGTTTTGACTTACTTGAGGGATGTGAGTGTTATGGGAATCATGAGTGTTACTTGTGTTATTAGTATTATTAGAATTATCAATGGTGTTATTATGGGCATTATTATTAGTATTATTACATTTAGGCTATTGTGGGCACTAACTTTGAATAAGTAGGTTTATTTTTTGATTCAATTGATATAAGTGGTGTTTAATGATAACATGTCTCTTATTAGCCTCATTTTAGTTATTATGAAGTGGCTGTGGGTGTTCCTCTTCTTCAATAAATCTATGGTATATGGATTCTTCTCCTTGAGGATTATTATCATCATGTTAATGAGGTGAGTTTGGTCTTAATAGATATATGAGGTTTTGTAAGAGGGTGAGATTAAAGGTGGAAAGTAAAGTGCCCCCTATTTATACAACATAGGATAAGACATGATCTCAGTTCTCATAAAGGTAGTGATCAATGAGATTACTCACATCATCATTTTGGATGGCATTGAACCTTGGTATATGCACATCACTATGGTTTTCATCATATTCTTGATTTGGGTCCATCATATTCCCCAATGGATCACTATCTTGGTTAGACCAGTGACCAATTCAGATTTGAGCTTTGGCATGAAAGATCATTGTGATAAAGAGTGATGGATGAGACAAGAGTCTTAGAATACTATTTATGTTTAAAGACTAAAATATTTATTTATGAAGGGGATGTTGATATCAAATGATGGGTGACCAAGAATTATCATAAAACAAAGTCCTCCAAGTGACCAATCTAGAAAGGTTGAGAGAGAAAAGTGATGGGATTAAATATATTTGTCGACTAGAAAATGGACAAGTTGATGGGTGCTAGAGGACAAAAGTATTTGATAGAGACAGTGATGGGTGTTAGATTATAATATTACAATAATATGTATAATGATAATCCAAAGTCAAGAGAGGTTATAATTAATGATTAAAGAATGATATGTAACCACTTAAGAACTTGGTTTTAAGGAAAGTCTAGTAATTAAAGAGAATGTGATGTGATGAACAAGGATATGGAAAAAATGCTAACTCAAAGTAAAAAATATGGGTATCAAAGTGATGGATGAGTGGTGTGTGTGTGTGTGTGTGTGTATATATATATATATATATATATATATATATATATATATATATATATATATATATATATATATATATATATATATATATATATATATATATATATATATATAGTGGTTGAATAAGAAGTTTGGATGCTCAAATAGATATGGAGGATGGATATAAGAGATTAAGAGGTACACAAAATAAATGGAGGATCAAATGAAGCTTATATAATTTAATTTATGTGGATGTGAAGGAAAAATTGACACTATATAAAATGTAATATGGTGTGGGGATTATAAATTAAGTTTTCTAAATGGATAGGAGGATGTATACTCAAACTAGTTTGGATGATGCAAGGGTGTTATTGCATGATAAGACGGTTGGATGGTGTGTGTGTGTGTGTGTGTGTGTGTGTGTGTGTGTGTGTGTGTGTGTGTGTGTGTGTGTGTGTGTGTGTGTGTGTGTGTGTGTGTGTGTGTGTGTGTGTGTGTGTGTGTGTGTGTGTGTGTGTGTAATTGCGTAAAAAGGAGTGGGTATGCAATGATGAGATGGAGATTATAAAAATGGGTATGTGGTAAGAGGATTTTTAATCTAACCTATAAAAATATGAGAGAGAATAATTATACGAGGATGTGGTTGAATATGGATAAGAGGGAATGTATATGGATACAAAATATATAAATGTAATTTTATAGGTGAGTGATGATGGAGTGAGTAAAATAGATAAGAAAGGGTATAGATACTAGATGAAAAATAAGAGTTAGATAATTAAGGAGACAGATAATGATATGTCAAGTGGATGAATATTTTATGGGATGAGAGAATGGAGCGGGAGTATATATATTAAAAAAGGATATAAAAGTGGATGGTTACTAAGTGTTATGAAATTGACATAAATGGAAATGATGTAGTATAGAAAGGAGAGATGGATAATGTTATAAAAAGTGGATGTGTGTGTTGGGTGATATCAATAGGATGGTATCTAGAGGGTGAATATGAATTTTACTTAAAAGATATGTGAAGGCTTATGGATACTAGATGTTATGGACTGAATATAGGTGAAATTTAGTGTGAAATGAAGGTGAGAGATGGGAAATAGGAAGAATAAATGATGTTATGGGAAGTGGGTATATAAACAAAGAGGATGTTTTAGATTATGTCACTAGAAGATGCATGAAATAAGAATTTGGTATGGATAAACAAAAAGGATGTACAAAGGGGATAGATTTAATGAATATAGAGAGGGATGAGCTTGGTAGGGTGTAATGAAAAATTGATAATAATGAGGATGGATAATGGAAAGTAGATGAATATTATATGTTATAAGGTGTGTTTATATAAGGTGATAAATAGGAAAAGGATATGAAAAGGAGGTGGATACTAAGTGATATGGGATGGATATAAATTAGGTTGTTAATGTAATGTATGATGATAAAGGTTATTAGGAAGAGGATATGTGGAGGTGTGATAGAAATTATAGATGTGAATGAGTGTAGATGGGATGGATGAATGTAGGATGAATTTGATGTGACTATAGGATAAATATGGTGGTCAAAGATCAAAACACATGAATTCTTGATGAAAATGAGGTATTGAAATAGATATAATGTATGGATTTAAGTTAATGGTCAAATTGTGATATTTAAAAGAGAAATGGATTTCTAAGGTGGATAATATAATGGATGAGATGACCAAATGATTATTAAGGAAATGGATCCTATGAAATGGATAGATATGGAAAGTTGAGTGGGAAGATAAGAGACAATTTGGTCAAAAGAGGTCACAAGATAATGTAATGAAGGTAGAAGATGTGTGGATATGTCTAAATAAGGTAGAGGATAGATAGGACTAAGACATGAATAGAAAAAGTCAATATGTACAAAAATATAATGAGATGATGAGAAAATGATAAGTACCTAAATGGATGATGAACAAGTAAGATGATGATGGAATAATGAAAGTTATCCTAAAGGCCTCTAAAAGGTATCACATAAGATAAGGGTGTGGTTGATTTGGCTAGAATACAAAATAGACCTCATCACAACACACAAAATATCATGCACAAGCACAATCATAATTATTAAATTATATGGGAGTGTAACATGATTCCCACACCATCTAATGGCTATAAAAATGAGGCTATAGGTCGATGACCCATTAAAAAATTGATTGAATCCTCTTGATCTTGCTTGTTCTTGATGGCTACTTTAGCACTGATACTAATGCCTAAAGTGGAACACCTATTATGTCCAAATTCCCCTTATTTAAGGTATACAAAAGGATATAGGGGAGTCCTCAATATATGCAATGGTACATTGGGGCCCATGTATATGTAGGAGGCTATCTAATTTCCCTAGGTATATGGGCTTGATCACCCCTCACTCCATGAAACCCTTTATGGGGAACTCCACTTAGGCCATAATGATACATCTCCTTATATTTATACTCTACTAAAACACATAGTTTTGTTAAAGCATGGTGGTGAAATCCATGTCATTGACCCCTATGTACTAATTCATGTGCATGGTGATGAAATCCATGTCACATGTTATCCTAAGGGAGGGTTTAACAAATAATCAAGTACACAATATGATTGATTAACTAATCTAATTACATATGTGTGTTTCGCATGATATAAAAAACTATTTACAAATCAATACACTCACACAAGCAAACAAGTAATTATTTACAAGAAACTATCAAAGACTAACACTAAAATTTAAACCAAAAAGATTTTCCAATAATATTACAAAATTGAAGATAAAGATGAAAAGTATCACCCTTCCTTGCTATCACAAAGGTTAGAAAACTAATTAGGGTGACCAAATTATCCAAGAAACCTACAAAAAAGTGTTATAAACTCAAATTTTATCAATCCCATAAGTTACTATAACGTTGTGAATACACAAGGTAATCATGTGACTAGAATGCACAATCCCACTAGTGGACTTTCAATCCCATAAGTATCTAGTCATAGGTTTAAAAATAGTTAGGTAACTACTATGGCTAATGATAAAAACATGACTCTTAGATAATACATCTATTCTAAATAATCAAGATTTAATTTTAGAAAAAATCAAATAAAGGTATTACAATCTTCAAGAAAAGTAGTAAATATATATGTCCTAAGTACAGAAGAAGCCTAGAAAACTATAACAATAACAAGGCTTTATTTTTAAATACAATTATTTATGATAGAATGCTATCAAAATATAAGACTAAACCTAACTACCCATTACCACAAAGTCACTACTGGGAATATCAAAGCCATTATTTGTAGGTTAAATCTATGACTAAGTTAGTCATAGTATATTTGGATGGAACTAAAGAAGTCTGCTTGATGGCTTTCAGGTAGCCTCCCTTTTCTTTTGCTCTTTATAAGTCCTATAAGATAGATAAAATCACTTTTCAACACTTATTTATAGACAATAAGAGGTTAAATACTTTATATAAAGGAATTTTTTAAGTTTTGCAAAAGATCAAATTTACTAAATAAATTCACTTTTTAGATCATTGGAACCTGTTAGACAAATCCTAGAATTACTATGAATTATAATGTAAAGGAGATGATGGTAGTGTTTTACTATTTTTTGATGAATATGTAATATCATAATAGGAAATGACAATCTCACTATTACCAAGTCAAGACCACTATTATGAGAGTCATAGGTTTGTCGAAGAGATGCACAATCTTTTCCCCCTACAACCATAATTTCTAGATAAGACAAGTAGAGGACAAAAAGACAAAGCCTAGCTCTTATCTAGAATTAGTGGGATAGAAATGATAAAACTAACTCCCTAGTATTATATTTGGCAAGAAGGATAGTTACCTAAACTTAAGATAATTCCCCTTTCTACTTTACACATAGACTCAACAATAGTATACCAACAACCTATAGATGTAGAGAATTAATAAAGACAAATTATAATATAGGCCCAATTATTAGATTTAATAATACCACTATTAGAGTTGATAATATTACAATTATCATAATAATACTACCACTGAAGGAGTCACATGATAATCCAAGATATTTAGTTAGCCTGACTTCTTAATGTATTACTCCTTTTTGTACACACACAAAAATAACACATATAAGGGAAATAGAGAGTTATCCAAAAGCAGTCTTAAAAATCTAAGGCTTACTATGGGATTCCAAAATACTACCACTAGGAATGACAATATCACTACTAACAAGATAATCCCATAACTAGGGGAGTCATGGTATTGTCAAAAACCATATACCCTACTATAAACCTAACTACTAACAACTTAAGTGACAACATCACTAATGGCATTAATAATGTCATGATTGTAATAACATGACTGATAGTGCAATACTATGACTTGTATGAAACATGTCAAAAATTGAAAATATGTCTTGATTCGATGTATAGTTGATCCTAAAATCACTTAAAACACTTCCAAAAATTGTGTTAAGATAAATAAAGGAGGTTGCTCCCACTATGGTTGCCAAAATGTGCACCAAATTTCAAGTCTATGGAAACATTATCAAAATGACAATAAAAAACCAAAATTTGATGGCACCAATAGGAATGGATAGAGAAGATAAATCATGGAAATTAAAACTTTCTTACCATCCTCTTTACCTTCTCATGCCTCCATTCTAGGATTCGAATGCAAGTGATTTGATTTAAAATGTTTGATTATTAGATTTCTTGTGATACCTTGACAATGGCTTCTAATGGGTGAGTGATGGAGATAATGGTTTCAAGTGGAATCTAGGATGTCTTTATGGATGATAATTAGATTTCTTAATGGTTTGGTTGACAATTTACCATTAGTCCTAAGAGTGGAGGTAGAAGTTAGTTTTATAGGCTAATGGCGAGAAGATCAAGGGTCTAAATTCAAACTTGGGCTCTTGTGATCTAGGGCTAGGGAATTTCCATGGAAATTTTAATTTGATATAAATATCTAGAATTATAAAATTCTAGAGAAGGGGAATATTTGGGGAAGATTTCTAGAATCCTCCAATTCTATAAATCTCCTCATAGGGTTTAGGGTTTTAGGAAAGGCTAGTGTACGGTGGTAGGTTGGTGGTTGGATTATTTTTTAATTTAAAATTTTCTATTGGGATTATGGAGCATGTTATTAGGTAATGGGGTTTATTAAGGGCTTAATTATAAGATTAATTGATCTTAGGATAGGATAAAAGTTATGTGAGATGCAGGAATAGGCTATGGCTATTAAGCTAATAGTTAATATAGCTAAGACTTATAGGAATTAGGAAAAATTAATAAGTATTAACATAATTAGTAGGGTGTTCATATTTTAATGCATACATTATCAATCCAACCAGCTCCTAAAATCATTCTCCTAAGCTTATCTTTCACTTTTGCACACTCCTCTACTATTTTACCACCTTCAATACCCATTTTCCTAACCTAAAACCTATTTTGGTAGTGAACATGACTATTTCAGTTATGTTGACATTTTAATCTTATTGGAAAAACTTATTTAGGGTCTAGGTGGAATTTTAGCCAACTTAGTCCATGACCCTGTGATTTTTTATCAATAATGATACTAGGTCAACTAGGTCAACCCTATCAGTTGAAAATTTCAAAAGGTTTTAGGGTTAGAAACACCTATATAAATGCATGTATTTCACCATTCTTAAAGAGACATGAAGAGTTATTATTCATTTTCAATTCTTTATAATTTTCTCTTCCACCATTCTACATGAGGAGTCTTTATTTAGGATTTCTACATGGAGAAGAATCTAGTCTTATGGAGAAGTCTTGGATGCTTTGTCTTTTATTACTAATCCTTACAAACCAAAATAACCTCTTACAAATCACCTTTATCTAAGGGGGAGATTGAGTCTCAATTGGTTCATATTTCAAGTAAGTATCTCTAACTTTGCTCCTCTCTTTAGTAGATAGAAGTAACATAAATAATGGATTTTGAATAATATTACTATTCCTCTCCATGAATTAGTATCTTACCTATACATAGATTAATTAGGATTCTCTTGTGCATGTTTAATTTTATTTATTAATCAACCTCCACTCTGTGCCACAATATTTGGTGATTATTATATTATATTTCCTTACTTTACTTGTTATTAGTATAGTGCATATGAAAACATAGGACTTAGTTAGGGCTATTTCATAGTTTTTATTGACTAGAAGCTTTGGAACCCTACTTAGTGATATTATTGTCATAATATATCCCATGAATTGGTCTAGTGGATCCATATTGGTCATGTTATTGATTATCTAATGTATCCCCACTTAAAAGTGTAAGTATGATCTATCTTCTCTGAGCTAGGATTGATTTGTAGATTTGATGTATTTCTAATTGCATACAAAATGATTTTGGTGGATGAAATTAGTCTTCATGGCATTCCATTCCATGGAAATGGTTTTAAAATTGGTGGACTTTTAATGCCTTCAAAGTACCTACATAACCATAGCACCTTTGGTTTTCCTATTTGATTGCATTGGTTTGTGCAAAACAAGTGTTTTACGTGTAATTATAGATAATTTACTTCATATTTACACTGTTTCCAACTTTTATTTCATGTGTTAACATGGATTTATTGGAAATATTAGCCTCATTATGTTAAAAGTACGAATACATGGTCTGCAAAACATGTTGTTGTAGTTGTAGATCTCATTTTCTCATTTTCTAGAGTGGGTTTCGGTAAATAATGATATATGTTTTTTTAAACCCATTATAACCTATTTGATATATTATCTATGGAAATATCTAGATATTGGTTGATATAAGCTTGAGAAAACCATGAAATTTTGTACACATAATCCATTGTCTCAACACCATTAACAAATACTGTGAGAGAGAAATGTTTACTTGGATAGTGGTATCAAATTGTGAACAAAGGTAAGAATGCATTGATGAATGATTATATAATCTAAAGAAGAAAAGTAAAGATTGTACTATTTTAAGATTATTTGAAGGTATATAATCCCAAATCATAGTCAAATGTTTAAAAGGAACATCTATAGTTAGTTGTAAATAGGTTCTAAATAATCATATTGATGGAGAAAGAAATTCCAAGGTGTGAGGAGTTTTTCAAGATGAAAACATTATATACTAAGCCTTGAAAGGGAATTTGATGGATTTATCAAGTCATCAACATAGTTATAACCATTTCAAGCAAACTTATAGATGCAAAGTTGAATAATGTGGATTAAGGGGAAGACTTACCTTAACTTCTCCAAAAATATATTTTTCTCTAGATAATGTCATCTGTTGGTTGAAGATCATGAACTTTGTGTGAGCCTAAAAATTTATCTCTTGTAGAATAGACCTAATGTCACATCTTGACACAGTAAAGAGGTTGATAGGTTAGGAAAAATTATGGTAGAGTGAATTTTCACTCAATCATGTTCCTACTATAGACACTCAGTGAAAGCTATAGTGAATTGAGCCAAATGAACTTGTAACAATAGTGATCATATAGTATATTGATGGGAACATGATGTTAAGGCATGAGATGTGCTTAACCAAGTATGAGTTGATCACTAATGACTTTAGGAGAGAGAAAAGATGTGGAACATAGTACTCAAGGATGAAACAAGCACCTATAATAATCCCATATTCCTTAAGATGTACACCTACAAATTGGTATATACTATAGACTAGACTAAGCAATGAAGGATGCTAGGTGATTAATGAGAATATGGGTAAGATGGAGATAACTATGTTAAATCACTCTCATAATTATATATCACATTCCATGTGACATTAAGGTATAAAGGAAACATAAAAAGTATTAGGTTTTGAATCCTAACCTATAGTCAACTAAACACTATGCATAATCATCAGACTCAAAAGTTAGTATGGAGAGCTTATAGTGTTTAAGGCTCTATTAGTGTGATCAATAATTTAATCTTGGTATAAATCATAGTCATGATTTGTGATAGACCTCTATGGTCTTAGTCAGTCTACCAATAAGGGGAGTACCCTATGTTCTATTTTAAATAAAGGGAACTCTATAAGAAGTATAATCTATAGACCTAGCATAAGAATGTTGAATGGATGTAGGGAAGATCCCTAAAGACATCATGGAAGGATGTTAATGGTTTTTTTAGAAATGGATAAAGTGTTAGAAGGTCTTACAACCATTGGAGCCACTTAAAAGTGGTCATAAGCATAAAAATATAGTTTAGGCCTTTTAGGCCTAAAAATAGGCCTAAATCCTATAGGTTCCTAAACTCATTTCAATGACCACCAAATCTTTCTAGCCAATGGAAAAACTTTATGGGAGATTGAAGGATTATTTGGAAACACTAGTTTTTAGGAGATGACATATAGGTGGTCAATTTGACCAAACGCCATCTCAAAATTATCTAAAATATAAGAAAAAGATCGAGAAACCAACTTCAAGTGCTCATATCTATATGAACTAATTTAATGGTGCCTCAAGGAGCTATTAATATTTTAATTGGTTCCTACACTTTTTCTTATTAGAATTTGTTTATTGGTTGAGCATCTAGATTCTATGAACCATTGTTAATAGTCCAGGAGACCAAAAACCCTCCTAAAGGCCTTGCTTGGAACCAATGGAGTAGAAATGAATGGAAATGCATACATGAGGGGTAAAATGTCCATGAAAGTGTTTTAGACATGTCTATAGCTCACTTAAGATCCTCTCCATCCAATTAATCCATACTGTCATCTATATAGACATACCTAATACTATGTTTTTCTATGGAATTAAGATGTTTTACAAGTATATAGGAGAATGGATAAGTGAAAGTCATTGAGGGAGGTATGTAGAGACTTTTCCTAAATCCTAAGGCTAATTTCTAATCTTTGTGATGCATCAAAGTTTCTCTATTGAGTGATTCATTATAGACAGCCTAAACAAATAGTGAGAGGACAATATAACTACCTAATGTGATAATGAGAGAGATGACTTTGAATATTTTACAACCTACTTGATGTATTAGAAGGCAAATAACTCTTCAACATGTGTCATAACACCTTTTAAATGAATATCTATGATAATATTCAAGTCACTTAGCTGACAAGTGTGAAGACAAACCTAGAAGACTAGTGATGAATGATTGTATGCAATAAATAACAAGTGAAAAGGATGAGTCCATCTATTGAAGATGCATAGATGATGTGCATTATCATCATTTCCATCTTCTCATGTTAAGGGATATGTGTTAAATAATCCTATGGAAGTTTTAGACAATCAAGTGAACTCCTCATCATCATGAAGGTAGTTTCAAAGAAAGATAATCAAGAGTTATATGCCAACTTGAGGAATTGTTATATTTGAGATTGACACATGCTCATGACACCTTCCTAATCTATTTTTCAACTCATTCTCATAGTTTGAAAATTGGTCTTTTGACCCTTCCACTTATCTTCTTCTCTCTCCTCTCTTATGCTCTATTTATGCAAGTCATTTTGGTAATTGTATGGAGTACACACCTAGTATGATGAATCCATGCTAGTTCGACACCTTGTTTTGATTTTGAATAATATTTTTAAGTTGATTTGACCCCTAAAATATTTTTCCTAAGTGTGTTAGTTGGTTTATGTTATTGACAAGTGATGAATGTCTTCTCCTTGCATCCATTTTGCCCTTGTATGTTTTGTGTGAGTCATATCTCTTATAAAAGGTTTCATAAAGTCTATTTGTTTATTAAGTGTGTATTGAAGTGTGAGATGGACTAGTAGTGTCTAATATCAGAGCTTCTTCTCAGCCACCTCTAGAGTGCATAGAAATCAGCCTCTATGAGAAATACTTATCCTAGAAGGACAATAAGTTATAGTCAATTTTGTAAGTCTTCATTCTTAGTGCATATGCAAGTGTGTTTGTGGACTAATCTTTGGTGTATCACCTCTAGGTTACATTTTATCTCATTTTTCCCTTTTCACTCCTAATTAACTAGTCTAGTATAGTATGTGAGATTAAGAGATAAATCAAGGGAGTTATCCCTTTAACATAAATGTTTACCTTTACTATATTCAAGCCACAAGCTTATATGCAATCCCATGTTGTCCAAATATGGGAGAGGCTTGAATACCATCTCTTATGGTGCAATATTTGGCTACAACAGGACTAGTTGTAACTCCCATCATTGAACCTTCACACCCTACTAATGTGGATTTAAATGATAATGTATCCCAAGATGATCAATATAATCAATATCAATATGATACACAAGCTGAAAATTTGGACATTCTCCCTCCACTTAACAATGAAAACCAAATTGTAAATAAGGATGAGATTTTATATAGATTCAGAGATAGACTTCAGGTACAACCCCTTGATCATGCATAAATTTTACAATCCATAATAGAAATAAATAATAAACTAAACAATGGTAAATATTCTACTCCTCCATATAATAATAGTGTCACACCTACATTAGGGCCAACATAGATAGTGTAAAAACCAATTATAACTCAACAAGCTTTGGTGATAGTTACACCTCTTATGGATAGTCCCTCCACTTTATATGTAAAATACCTTATGCAAGAGGTTCATACTCTACAAGCTAAAGTGTTACATCTTAATTAGGGACCAACTAGGCCATCACATGCCTTAGATTTTCATGTTCATTAGCATACAATTTTGGCATATCACATAATAGCAACTCATTTTCCATCAAGATTAATTTCATCTAAGATTACATTATATGATTGTAAGGGTGATCCAAAGCACCATCTCTGATATTTTCACATAGCATGTTTAGAATATATGTCCAATGATTGTATCCTCACTACGTTATTCCCATTAAGTTTAAAGGATTGTGCCTTATAATGGTTTTATGATCTATCAAATCAGTCTATCACCATATTCAATCTATTGGTAGATATGTTTTTAGTACACTTCTCACTAAACATCAGTGATAGTATCTAATATGCTCAAGTTTCACAATTGAAACAAAATTCAAATGAGACTATTACAAAATACATCGTATGATATAAGATCCCCATGGTACATAAAGAGTTCCAAAATATATTCAAATAGATTCTTCTACCAGGAATACATGAAGCTATCTTATTTAACAAGTTTTCAACCTTCATAGATTGATGCCACAATGAAAGAAAGAGAAGTCAAGTTTCTCTCTATGTGTAAACTAAATTATACAATTGGATCAGAATCAACTACTAAGAGTTATAGTAATCCACTATACAAGGTAAGGGACACTAAAATAAAGAGTGATCTAAAGGCCATAGTTAATGCAACTTCAAATCCCTCTCCTCATCCAATTTTATTATCTCTTCCATGTAAAGTTTTCACTAGACTTCTATAATCTTGAGCACGTGATTGATAATAGCTCTTGGAATGCAATGTAATATCTCTCACTCCCATAAAAGAGCCTGATATGACATGGAATATTCCAAGCAACTATTATTCTAATGCATTCTACAAATATCACATGGCACTAGGAAATACAACAAACTAATGCATCAACTTGAATTATAAGATATAAGATTTGATATATGCTAACATTATTGATGTGGGCACACCCATAGAGGCACCCAAAGTTCAAAAAATGGAATCTAAGGCATGAAAACTATTCTTAAATACATTTTTAAATAATGAAATAATTGAGTTAGGGGGCACTTTAGGTGTTCACTACATGTATCAATAATATCCACTACTAACATCATATCACACTACTTCAGAGGAGGCACACCCAATACATAATATCATTGGTGTGTACTACACTATAGTTTCATCTAGACCACTCATCACTTTCTTAGAGAAATAGACTTTTGTTGATGATTTATATTTATATGCACTCTTTATATGAGCCTACATAGATCATCATCCTATTTAGAGTGTTATGGTTGAAAATGGGCCAAGTATTAGCATGTCCACTATCACACTTCTAAAACATTTGAGGTATTTAGAGTAGGATATATCTCCTATAGATATAGTTATTAGTGGTTTTAATGGCCATGTTTACAACTCCATCGGGGAGATTATACTTATACTATATGTTGGACCAATACATTTGGATAATAGATTCTTAGTAGTACCTAGTGTATTTGAAATGTTACTGGGTAGGCCATGGATATAAAAGATATGAGCCATATAATCCATCATGCCTAAAATATATAAATGAAAATTAGGTGATCAATATTGAGTTTCTTTCATATGAGTATCCTCTACCTATCCCATAGGCTGTTATGTTACAATTATAACACAATTACTAGTTATAACATAGTTACTATTTACAACACAGTTATTAGTTACATCATAATTACTAGTTATAACTCCAATGTCATAGCTCCTATCAATATAAAATAGAGTTCGTTAGAGCCACTAATACAAGTAAGGTCTATTCGTATAGTCTATCTATGTACACATACTCTCCCATGGAGACCATTATTAGATAGATACCTACATCAGAGATATATGATAGATTTTATAGGGCCTCCCTCTATTCACATTATTTTAAGATCAATATTGTTGATTTCTTAAGGTTCTAAACATAAGGAACCTATGCCACCTATAACATCTTCTACCATATGGTTTCGTAAGATTCTTATAGTTCATAGGACACCATAGTCAATGTCACATATTCCTAGAACTACTGCATAGGTAGGGATAGATATAAATTACTTAATGTAGTAGATTTTGGGACGACATTTACCATTTCATAAAACACATGTGATCACATTTCTTTTATTTAACATAGGTCACATTGATAGTGATTCTCCCATTAGACTCATTAGTTAGTATTATTCATCCCTTATTATACATAATTTCTTTCTCTCTTTCATGTCTCTTTTACATAGCTATATATATATATATATATATATATATATATATATATAATATTTCAAAAATAAGTAAACATTCAAATATTCAATCAAAAAACACAAAATTATAGATTGTATGCATTACTATGTTTACATTTCTTATATTGTCTAGAAACTACATATGCTAACTTTCTTAGTAATGTTAGTTTTATCATAATTACATGATTCACTTGTTCTTTTTGAGTGATTAAAGTTACTATAGAAATCAAGTACATTACAGTAATATAGATTTGTTATTATCTACCTACTAGGAGCATATAAATTGATATACATGTTCTTCATTTGACATATTTTCCTATTTGAGGGCACCCTATACATAATTTTGATTACCTAGTTACATCTTTCTAAACTCTATATAAAAAATTTAGCATTATTATATATTGATATTAATCATGATACACTTAATTAGATTTTTTTTTGGTTCTTACTACTTTAGACTCATCATATGTACATCCTAGCTTTTACACATATTTGTATTACATATCATGCATACGTTCATTTCTAGATTTCCTAGTTTAGAGTTGATTGTATCTCTATGCTTATTTTATTCAAGGGGATTTCAATATGCCATTATTATTTGGATCTACACCACTTATTTTCATAGCATGTATGCTTGGGACATGTGTCCATGTCCTTGTGTGTGCCTTCTTTATTATGTATTACTTATTTCTTGCATATGTGGACATTTGAACATGTCTTTTTATGTCTTGTTTTCTCGAATTTAGTGACATGTGACCATGTACCTTGTATTTTGACCACTTAGCCTACTTTGCATGCCTCATATGTGTTGTATTTATACTTTCTTGTATGTATCATGACCATGACACTTATCTCTTGATTATTACACCCTCTATTTTTAGCTACCATGAGGGACCTCATTCATCTCCCCTCCCTACTTGGGTGTCATGATGGACATCATGCCCCATTCCCTTAGGTAACTACTTAGTTTTTACTAAAATTTTCTTACATAAATTGTTATATTTATCTTCACACCCTTGTGAATTTTAGACATGACATAGATAGTATATTAAAAACGTATGTATAGATTATCTTACATTCTAATGTTATGTATGTGCATTATATTGGATTATTACGTAGATATCATATATGCTCCAGCTAACACACATTTTATAGAGCTTTTTTATTTTAAGGATAATTATTACACAAGTTCAATAACTCCCATCAAAAGAGGGTGAATTTACAAGGTCTTTTCATAGAGATCAAGATCATATAATGCATTCATAGTAGATTTTTAACATAGGCTCTAATTATAAAATGAGACTCAGGTAAGCATACCTAGAAAATAATGACACAAAGATTAGCATAATTACATAGAGATTAGAGAAAAAGGACACTAGTTCAAAAATTAGGACACTAACACCACATGGAGATAATTCCCAAGATATGGCACTACTATTCAATAGCCTTAGTTTTAGAAAAAAACCCATAGTGGCCAAAAATGTATAGCAAGTATAGTATAACTTTACACAAGTTAGTTATAAATTTATTAATTTTGCCCATTTTAGATCATATTCAAACCAATTTTATCAAATTGGGGCCATGATGCATAGAATGAGCATTCCCATATTTAGTTAAAATACACACACGCACACGCACGCGCACACACACACACACACACACACACACACACACACACACACACACACACACACACACACACACACACACACACACACACACACACACACACACACACACACACACACACACACACACACACACACACACAATTACAACTCAATCCAAAATCAATATGCTCATATATCATATTTGGGGGCATGTGCATGGCACATTATTTATGTATGCTCACTTAAACATGTTGATCAATTAGAAAGATAAATTATATGTCATTATTTATGTTGTATACATCCAACATCATATTCCAAGTTACACACTAATTTCATGTATTACTCCATTTATAGTGGTTGAAATTCCTAAGTGGACCATATCCACCTAATATGCCCAAGTGACCACAGATCCTACATACCAAATTAGACATTTCTAGTTACATATTTTAGTTTTAGTTTTTTTTTTTAAAAAATTACTATACATGGGTATGCAATGATTGATTCAAATTTTACTTGAGTTCTTGAGACACCTATATGAGAGGGTTAGACACACCATTTGTCTAATCCAATTTATTTATAGGTCATGATCCACCAAGTAGGAGTGGAAAATGATGGAGTCAAAATTGAATTGAGTTCTTGAGCCACCCACACATGAGGATTGAGTAATCTATCAACTCAGTCTAAACTATTCATCGATTAATCACTATATACATGAACATTCATAGTTTGTCACCAAGTTTATGAATTGTTTCATGTACCCACTAATGTGTATTCATTCTTTTCCTCTCTCATATCCCTTTACAAATTTTACTCAATTTTAATTCTTTACTCAATTTAGTATTTGATTTTGATATATCTTAAGTAAATACTAATTTATGCATGTTTCACTTACAAGACATGCATTAGAGCATGATTTACACACTCCGACCTAGATTCATAGGATTCGCCTCTTAGGTAAGTCTAGGTAGAATTCTTTTTACTTTATCCTAATCATTTCAATTTTATAAATTTATAGAATAAATGTGGGGGGGGAATGTAATCACCTAAAAGTGGTATTTGATTTCTAAGAGTGCTATTTGAGACTACTTATGCATAGCTTAGACCTATTATTATCTTAGAGCCTATTTTCACACTTATCTGACCTTTGTGTGGGCCATAGGATCCGTAGTCATCCCTAAAGTAGTCCTAGAACCTCATTCTCACATACTAGCCTTTTGTGCCTAATTTTTTACCACTTGGACACTAGTTCCATAATAGGGATAGTAGCACCACATGGCACTAGTGTCCCAATAATTGTGCTATTATCCTTTCACTCCACTTTTTAAAAACATATTATTTTCAAAATCTTAGACCTCTTAGGGATAACCTAGACCTGTTTTTAGCACTTACATAAGCATCAAAATATTATACATACATGAATTTTATCTCTCTAACCACTAGATATAAATCATATGCAAAATACACATTAAAACTCAGAATAAGTTGTACAAAATTAAGGTTAACAATCCCTATTCTACCCTACTTCTACATACTACCATATACCATAGTCCTAAGCTTAGATTACCCATATTTACAATCTCAAACACATCTAAGTAAATCAAGTCCACGATCATAATAGATTTAGATTCACTTCAACTAGAAAATAGGTGGGGAGAACTATGTTGGGCTTGATACTTCCTTGGAGTACTGGTATATAGATAAATCTAATCATAATAGGGTGTTGAGGATGTCCAAATTACCCCACTAACAAACATAATTTTAAAATTATATCAACCAAATTCCCTAGTAATATAGATGATTAGATTTTGATCACAAATTGAGTAAAAATATGAAATATATAGGGTTTCATAACTTATGAACATAGGAATATATATCATAGATCTAAACATAAGTACACCCAAAAGCTTGAGATAGTACTACATAAAATACACTATAACAAAAATCAGGACATTACTACCATATATCAAGTAGTGGATCTACTATCCAATTAGGGTGCTATTATCATGGAGGGGTTATGACACTAATATCCTATTTATGACACTCAAACTAGCCTCTACCTTAGTTTTCAACCTCTATATCATTCATCTTAGTCATTTTCTATCTAAGTTATTACTCACACTATTTATTGTTATTTTTATAAAGATCAAAGTTATTCAATTCTATATAAAATTAGTGGTTGTATTTATTGTATATTATTACCTTGATTTATTAAATTAAACTCTTTAATAAACATAGGATTTATACTTTCTAAGTCCTAAAAGGTTAAAAAAACAAACACAAAATACATGGCTCAAACTAAGGAAAACACAATGAAAAATAATCACGTATAGATTAGTCTCAATTTTACATAGAAACAACATAGTTGGTCAATAACATGGAACAAAATATATTATCATAGTGCACTACTATCCATAGGACTGCACTATTGTCTAGTAGCCTTAGAAATAGAAAATTCTAGAATTGTCAAAAAGGTACAACAGTTATAGTTAAAATATTCATAGTCTCTTTAGTTTATGCTTAGTTATACATAAAATTACACAAGTTTGCTCAGATTGAGGTCATTAAGTACAACATGATCACTCCTATTTTATTTTTTTATACTTAGACAAATATTATTATGACTCATTCTAGAATCCATATATACATATATCAAATTTTGGGGTATGTTCAAGGAAAATTAATACCATATGTTCAGCTTGACAATAATACTCTTAGATGGAATGACAGCTCCATCCCATTCTCCATGTTATTACTCTATACACCATTTGGACCAATTTTTACACTAGATCGATGCCTTATTCCAATTATAGTTGTTGGCATTATTGTTTAGTCCCTAAGCTACATTCATGAGTGTTCAAATGGCCTCTGGGCTATTTTTCATTTCATATTTTCCAAGTGGCCCCAGATCTATCATATATAGTTTCAATTACATCACATATTTTCAATTACACTATGAATATTTAGTTTTAAATGCATATTTACACATGGATAGGAAATGATGGAGTCATAACCTACTTTAGTTTTTAAGCCACCTACATAGGAGGGTTAGACAATCCATCAATCTAATCCAAGGTTTTCATAGATTATGATCTACCAAGTAGGGGTGGGATATGGTGGAGTCAAAGCTAATTTGAGTTCTTAAGCCACCCTTACATGAGTATTGAGTAGGCCATCAACTTAGTGTAAGTTATTCACCATTTGATCACCATCTACATGCACACATAAGATGTCCCCAATTTTTAGCATAGGTTCCTGTACCCAACAAGGTGTATTCATTCCTTTCCTCTTTTTCTCATCTCTTTACTCAATTTTTTTTATGTTTCTTAGTAAATACTAGTTCTTTCATATTTCATTTGTAGGACATGTAATGGATCACACTTCACAAACTCAAACCTAGATCCATGGGATTCACCTCTAAGGTAAGTTCATGTATGTTTATTTTCCTTTATCATAGTCATTTCACTTTTTTCATTTCTAGAAAAAAAGAGGGGAATGTAGTCATCTAAAAATCCATTTTAGTGCAATGAGTGTTATTTGGGACCACCATGTATTAGTTTATCCCTAGAACTATCTTAGGGACTCTTTTGATCCTTTTCTATATTTTGTGTGGGTCAACCCATTCCAAACATACCAAATGTAGTACTAAATCATCCCCTAGGCACCCAACCCCCTTGTTCACCAAATTTTACCATCTTTACATTAGAAGAACCCTTTGGACACTAGCACATTGTGTTATTAACCTAGGGACCACTATAGTTTGCCTTAGCTCTTTATTCCCCCAATAAATATATTTATGTTCCCCAAAGCACTCCTAGGGTAATCTTAGACCTATTTCACATCTTGAAAAACACTATAACACTATATATCGACGAATTCATTCATTTATCCATTAGATGAAAATCAAATTGAAACACTCATAAATAAAATTAGAAACAATTGTGAAAAATAAGGTGATCAATATATATTCTACTCTAATTCTACATACACCCATCTAAAACAGCCTAAAACTCAAATTTCTAGTTTCAAGTCACACTCAAAACACCCAAAATGGTACTCATAATAGCACTCACTTACACTTGCACCATCTATTGTGCAGACTAATTACCTAGTGAATACAAGATTCTTAAGTTTGATTAACATTAATTATTAACCTAGGGTGTGTATTCTTTTCAAAGATTTCAATATTATATATGCATTATTAATTTAGAAATCATCTTAATTTCCTAGTTGCAGTACAATGAATTTATTTAAAATTCACTAGGCAGATATATTATGATAGAACTATGATAGAACTATAGAATTAATTCACACTTATGAATCACACTTATATAATAACACTAATTAAAATAAACTTACACAAGACACTTAAAATTAAAGAGAGTTAGGATCTTCACTATAACTCTTTTTGAGGGAGCCCTTCCTCATTTAGAACTGAGTTCCAATCCTTCTCTGAGAGAATTCAAAAAATTCTCACAAATTTAATCTCCTCATTACTCAATGCTATAGAAATTAAAGATTGCTACATGAAGTTACAATATTCAGAGTGCAATGCTACAATTACAATACTTCTACTATTATCTATTCAAATTAACTAACTCCTAATCTGATCTAAATTCTACCATTAAATTAGAAGGCATTTTATTAACTCATAACCAAAAACACCAAACTAGGAAAAAATAAAAATACTTAGAAACTACCCCAATCAATATTTAAGTGGTTAGTAACTGAAGTTACTTATTTTACATTTGAATGGGTTAGAAACAAGGCATACTATTTGGTTATTTTATTTCCTTTTGTATTTTCTCATTATCCTTGTCTTTCTCATCATTGGAAACACATCTAATATTTCCATGCATGTAAGGAATCCATACAAAAACTATGGTTCTTTCCAATCATCCATTTGTTTCCCAAGATAACTAGATATGTCTTTTACGTCTACTTAATAATATATCTATTTTGCATAGTGGCTACGAGCAACCTTTAGGTGAAGCTTACAATGTTTACAATAATTCTATAGTGGCTACAAAAAACCTATAGGTGAATCTTACAATTACTGCAGGCACTCTATAGTGGCTATGGGAAACCTATAAGTGAAGCCTATAGTTGCTATAGGCACTTTGTAGTGGCTATGAGTAACTTGTAGATGAATCTTATAGTCACTAAAGACACTCTGTAGTGGCTATGGGAAACCTGTAGGTGAAGCCTATAGTTGATATGGGTAGCCTACAATAGCTATGGATTAACAAGATTCTATATCCTTTCATGACCCTTCAAATGCTTGTTAGATAAAGTCACACTAATATAATTCAATCATGGAAAAAGTATCAATAATTCATAACATATATATATATATATATATATATATATATATATATATATATATATGTACATACAAAATCATAACTTCATTAATTCACTTACATTAGTGACAGATAGTTATGGGATATACATGGAAAAAGACATAGACTAAGCATGTATGAGGATATAAAATTAAGCACTTAGTGGCCTCGTCACTCTGCCTACTTAGCCTCTTACTCAAACTCGAGCAAGACTTGGTTGCATTTTAAATCCATAAAATTTTCTAAATTCTAGGGGTTCAGGATAGCTTGACCCTTCCAAGATGTAAACACATTTATCATTCTCAATGTGTTCCCATATTTTCTTCTCTACCTCTCTATCAACTAAAACATTTCATTCCCAGTCAAGAACTGGGAACCAGAATAGAGGGGTTTGAAACATCAATCTCAACCATTGTATTCTCCACTTCCTAATAAGTTCAATATATAAGTATACTCTATGAATGGCCTCCTTAAAGTTTTGAGGGGAGTATAATTCCTTTATTTTCAAGTCATTTTAGAGACATACCCATTTGTGAGAGTAGGAACAAAAGTTTGCTTTCCATCTTCTTCCATAAGACTCAAATAGTAGTTCTAGACTTCTACCTACTTTTTGACAACCCATTTCTATGGAGTGTCTATGTTAATAAAGGAGATCTATTCATCTATTATAGCATCTAGATCTCTTGATTCACTCTTGTTCATCAAGGTATATTCTTTTTTTTGCTTGATATTTTTCCATTTTTTTCCTTCTTCCTATTTCATTTAAGACATATGAATAAAATACATTTAGCAGGACATCCTCTAAATAGATATTTGGATTCCATTTTGTATCATTGGGTAAAACATATTGGTGGATGCCAAACTCACTTAGTTGGGATTGGAGGTTAGGATCAACAAGTATATATTATTTAAATAAAGATTTTGGGTCACAAACCATGTAATATTGATCATTATAAATCCTATCATACCTAAATTCAAGCCATTTCTCTTCCAGGTACACAACATACACCCTAGAAGGGGGTCTACACTCCATCAATATTTTAGTGGTTTCATTAAATTTGCTAATATTTTTATTTAGATATCTGATCCTAATTTTAGTAAATTACAATTTTTCTTGTAATCCATCATGTTGTTCTTTTGATTCAACATATACCTTGAATATTTGCACCAATTCTTTATGGTAGGCTTTATTATTACTAAATTTTTACTTCAAAAAAATCAAAAGATCATCAATCTCTACTAGAGTGGTGTTTGAGAAATCCACATCAATAACCTCTTCTACTGTAGGTGTTGGTGTAGTAGGCAATGGATGAGCAAATCTATGATAGAAGGGTACCAGAGCTAGAGCATAATCTATAGGAGGTGCTTCTATGGTCATGGTAAATAAGGATGTTATAGTTTCCTCTAGGGAAGCTATTATAGGTCCTTTTAATCCCTTTTATCTATCCATAAAAGGCTCTATAAACTCTACTACCCCCAGAAGTGTTTTAATGCCTCTCTTTCCTTTCAGTTATGCTATCTCATTTCTTAGTCTATATATTTCCTTCAAAGCTTGTTCCAATGTATGGAAATATTGAGTATGAGGGAGTATTTCTTATTTTACTCCTTTGTCCATAGTTTATTCTTCACCCAATTCATCTTTACTACCTATTGCTCTACCATTCTCAATTCCTCTTTTATATACCTAATGTTTTTTAGGAGATCAATGTCCTCTTTAGTGAATCTAGATGGTGGATGTGCTTTTTCTTCTTCTTATACCTTAAAATATTCCTTATTAGAAGACTATTCTTATGTTTCAAACCCATCATAGGTCTTCCTCACTCTAGGCTCCTTCTTTGGTTTTTCATCATCACTAGTATCTATGGTTAGGGAAGTTGTAGTGGTATTTTGTTTCTTAACTCTTTGATATCTCTTAGGAGGAGGTATCCTTCTTTTTAATACCATGGGTTTCTTCCCTTTTGTTTTTATTTTTCTTTCAAGTGGGGTGACTGATCAAATTTGTATTTCTTGCATATCCATTGATAGGGGAACTTATTATCCAGAAGGAGACAATGTGGAGGAATCAATCTAAGGTGAGGAAATAGTGGGAGGAGGAATATGCTATTATGGGTTTTCCTAATCTATGGTATAAGTAATTAGGACTAGTTTCCTTCTCTTTTTCTTACCCATAGTAGTCTCAGATGGACCATTAGTAGCTATGGCCTAGCCAGTAGCACTAGTGCCCACAACATCTTCTTGTACAACTTGTTGGTTCTAGTCCTTAGGGGATTCATTTTTATCAATTCCCTCTTCTTATTGAGGTTCATTATTTTTTAGGTCCAAAAATGTTTCCGAACATAGGTCAAATTTAACAGAGTTTATTCCTTGTTTAGGTACTAGCCATATTAGGCAGTGATGGGATAGTGTTATTTCAATACCCTTTTGATATTCTTTGGACATCCTTTTCAAAATATTCCATAAGAAATTTAGAACATTAATGACTTTTTTATGCCTTAATTGATTTAAAAACTTAAACTAAAGAGCGTAAATGAGGGAATACCTTCCCTCATAGGTCATGTACCTAATGATGTATGATACTATCTCTCTCCATGATATAGGTATGCTAAGTTTCTCCACACATCCTTTATTTAATAACAATAATTCATTTTTTTTAGTAAAACTACTATCTATCTTCTTGGCCATTAGGTTTATCTTGATAGTTTTCTCCCATAATTGGTAGCCCAGTTGATTGGCTCACCAAGTCTTCAGTGACTAAGAATGTGATGTGATGTATAGTGGATTGGTTTCTATCAAAGTAAATTTCAAATGCTCTAAAAAGAGGCTGTGAGAAATTTTACAAATTCTCAAAACAAATGGTCCAACCAACTCTATGGAAGACATCCCAACTAGCCTGATCTCTCTAAAGTTTCTTGTGATCTGTGGGTTCTCTCCTCACAATGGACCCTCCCATTTTAGATTTTTTATTAATCCTTTCAACTAATAAATAATAACACACTCTATTTATCCTATGTAAATCTGTTTATAACAAAGTAAGGTTTTATTTTGTTTAATAATGATAGATGTGAGGTTGTAGGTTGTAGGGTTTTATTCAATAAAGGTAGATGTGAGATTATAAGTTGTAGGGTTTTATTCAACAATGGTGTATGTGATGTTGTAATTTAAAATTTATGGCATCTAATTTCTATATGTAGGGTTCCCATAGTGCATGGGGTTCTAAATCATAATATCCTCCCCCCACATCAGCTATCATTTGTCCTTAGGTGACATGGAGTGAATAGGAAGGAAGGGATAAGATTGGTCATTATTGGGCATACAATTGTAGGTTTAGAGGTGATGTGATGGACATGAAATAAATGATGCAATTCATGATTTGATATTTTTATTTATATTATACATGTTATATTAAAATAATAAAAACTTTTTCAATGATTAAATATATGGTGTACCTATTTATTAATGATGTTCCTAAGGTGACAGCAAGGAGTCACATGTGCATTAGCATGAAAGTGTTTTCATGTGAATGAATGATGAGATGTAATGATTGGGTTGGTGGTTATAACTACACTGAAGTGGACCCCTTGTGGAGTGATTAAGAGATAGTCATTTATTAGGCATTGATGATGCCTATAGGTCATGTGCATATGATATATGATAGCCTATATGGATCATGGATTAAGGTCAAAGACTTGGATTAGAGATGATTACTTTCCTACCACAAGGTGATTATTGAAAATCTATGTGATTTAAGTGATGGATTGAAGGATCCTAAAAGTGGGTAGCTAAGAGTGTTGATTCTTAGTGACCTTCCTCTACATGAACTAGATGATAATTATCTTGATGCTCCTTATGCCATGCAAGTCTTTACCTAGTATACTTGGCTATATTATTTATCAAGGTACTCAAACATGGGATCTATATGCCAAACAAATTTAAGATCTCACTAGTCAAAATAGTGAAATGATCTCCATGACATGAGCAAAAACTAAAAATGAATCATGGGTGTCTTTGTAGGCATAAATTTTGGTCTGTAACACTTACAAATAGAGAGGGAAGGTGTATGATTTATTACGGATCTATAGCTTAGTATTCAGGGGTGGTTTTAAGAAATAGATATGACATTTTTTGATCTAATCCTCTTTCATTCATTTGTAAGGTTGTCTAATGACTTTTATGCAGTGCCCAAAAGCTAATAGCCAAGCCATTGGTGAGAGTTGTAGGAGGATTTATCCTACATGCTTTGTAGAAATATGAGAATGGGCATGAAGAGGTACTTATAACAACTACAAGTGAATCCTATAACAAGCTATAAAGTGATACCCAACTATGTAGAAGATGCCCCTAACAGCTATAGAATTGTCCATAGCAACTAGAGTGAAACCTGTAGTGGCAAGGTGCATTTAGAAACTACAAAAAATCCATGGTGATATGAATAGGTATGTTTTGAATGATTTCCTTTTATTTACTTTCTTTCTCACTTTGTTTTTTTACCCCTAAATAACTAGTAAGCTAGTTTTCTAATTAGGCCCATCTTACATATTTGGGTAGTTAATAGGTTGGTTTTCTACCCAAAAGCTACCAATAATGCCCAAAATTAGGTTTTCGTTATTTGGTTTTTTAACTCTAACCACTGTTTATAGTAGAATATTTATTTGAGGTCCTTGTCAAGTCATTTAGAAGGATGACTAGTTAAGGACTAGGTGAAGGTCTCATTAGTCATACTAGAGGAGGGAAATGATGTCCTCCTCTCCTTCATTTGAGTGTGTATTTGTGTTCCCTTTATCTAGTGAGACAACATACTTATATAATACATCATTGTATCCGTCTTGTAATTGTTATTGTATGTGACTAGTAAACTCTTCTTGAGTGAGTGTTTTTTTGTAAAACTTAAGTCTATGGCCATTGACCAGTAGATGGAATCTTATTAGATCAATGTCTTAGAGTTGTACTATACCATTTACATACACATGCTCAATCTCAAAAGGACCAAGCCATCTAGTCTAGAGTTTTCCTTTGTGATCCTTGTATTTGGATTCAAAAAGAAGGGCCCAATCTCCTATATTGAACTACCTGGTCTTAATGTACCTATCATGCCATCCAATCCATTTCTACTATATAAGCTTTATTTTTTATAATGTTTTGTTGTCTATATTCATCTAAGGCATTCAACTATACAAGCCTTTATTTTTGGGATTTAGATATATCCATCCTAAGTTTTAGTGTTATTTGTAAGGTCTTGTGCTTAAATTTAATTAGCAAGATAGGTTTATTTCCATATACCAACTCATATGGAGTAAAGACTATAGTGGTATTACATGTGATTCGATAACCCCACATAGTGCTAGGATGCCAACCTACCAATCCTTACGAGATAAACAATAGTCTCTATGAAAATATTTTATAACTCCCTATTAGTAACTTCCAACTAACCATTGGAATATGGATGATATGGAGTTGATTTCTTATGCCTGATCTCACATTGTTGGACTAAGGTAGTAATTAAATTAGTAGTGAATTTGGGTCCTTAATCAATGACTATTTCTCATGGCATGCAATGTTTGGTTAATATTTCTTCATAGAGAAAAGCTACTACATTCTCATCCCTAGCATGTGTAAGATCCTTTACTTCCACCCATTTAGTGACATAGTCAGTATAGACAAGGATATACTCTTTATTGTTGGGTTTTAGATCAAAAGGCCCTACACAGTCTAGACCCCATTTTTAAAATGGTTCAAGCACCATCTGGGGTTGTAAAGACATTTCATCTAAATATGTGGGTCTTCCCATACATTGATATCTATCATAATGAGCAATATATCTTATTGCATCTTTATGGACTGAGGGCCAATAGTATCTTGTATTCAAAATTTTGACTATTTTACACTTGTATACAAAATGGCCACCATAGGGTTCATCATGGTAGGATTTAAGGATATCTAGAACTTCATCTTCTCTATGACATCATCTACGGATGGAGTCAGGCTCAGTGTCAAAAATAAATTTGAAAAACCATGAATATCTGCCACTTTTGTGAATCAAATCTCTCCTTTGTTTAGGGAGGAATTGTTGTGGAAGTAAACCTGTTACAAGGTAGTTAGAAATATCAACATACCAAGGTGTGGTAAGGGTGAGAGAGAATAGGTGCTCATTTATAAATGATTCATCGATAGTGGTGTCTTTTTAAAGGGTTTTTAAGCATGATAAAAATTTATCCACTACATTGTCTCGACCAGGGTTATTTACAATGGTAATATCAAATTCTTATAATAAGAGCAGTCATCTTATCACCCTAGATGGAATAGATGGTTTGTTCATAAGGTACCAAATGTCTGCATGGTCCATGTGAAAAAATACTTGATACCCTATGATGTAGTGATAGTACTTTTTGATAGCATAAACTACCACCAAGAACTCTTTTTTAGTAACTATGTAATTTAATTTTGCTACTTATAGGTTTTTGCTTACAAAATAGATGACATAATTGAGTTCTTATTTTTGGCCAAACATAAATCCGATTGTAGTATCTTTAGCATCTATGTGAATGTGGAAGGGAAGATTCCAATCAAAACTAGTAAAATAGGGTTGGTGGTTAATAATTCTTTCCATTGTTTGAACATTATCACAAGAAGGAATCCATAAAAATTCAGCATCTTTAGTTAGAAGGGTGAACAATGGTGCCATTACTTTATTGAAATTGTTGATGAATCTCTTGTAGTAATTGACATGTCCTAATAAAACTCCTAATATCTTTTTGTTTTTGAGGAATAGGCAAGTTTTTGATGATGCTAGTTTTTGCAGGGTCAACATTAATTCCTTCAATAGATACATGGTGGCCTAAGACAATACCTTTTGTCATAGACATCTAGCATTTCTTGTGGTTGAGAGATAAATGGTGCTCCTAATAGTGTTTTAGTAGTTTTTCTATGTTTTTTAGGCACTCATCAAATGTTTCTCCATAGATAATGAAGTCATCCATATAGATTTCTACATATTCATTGGTCATATTTGCAAAGATACTCAAGACAACCCTCTATAATCTTTCATGAGTGTTACACAAGCCAAAGGGTAATACAACATAAATGTAAGTACCCCAAGGAAAAGTAAAGATGGTATTTTCCTAATCCTCAGGAGCAATTCCAATGTAGTTGTAACCATTGAAGCCATCCAAAAAGGCAAAAAAATTCTTCCTAGTTAGAGTTTCCAACACTTGATCAATGAAGGGTAGAGGAAAGTGATCCTTTCTAGTTACGTTGTTGAGTTATCTATAATCTATGCATACATGCCATTCTCCATTTTTCTTTGGTATAATTATCAATGGTGAAACCCATTAATTATTTGAGATGAGATATATAAATCTAAATGTTAGGAGTTTTTGTAATTCCATTTTGACTATTTATTGAAGAGATAGATTCATCCTACATTATGGCTATCTAATTAGTTGACACTCTTATTTGATGTAGATATGATGTGCACATGTTTTTTGGTTGATTCCTTTCATATCCTCATAATCCCATGCAAAAGCACATTATTTTCATGCAACATGCTGATTATATGCTTTTCCTCATTTAATTCCAACTTGCTATTAATAAGCAATGTTTTTCCTAGAGAGATTTCAAGTTGTTGTGAGAGTGATTTCATTATTTCTATATTGCTAATAAATCTAGTTTGGCTATAGGTATGAGGCAGTTGCTAGTGGAATATTTTATGTAGAGATGCATCATAAATATCCAATTCCTAGAAGATATAAAATGTGCACTTAACACATTAAAAGTGGTTGAGATATGTAGAAGTATTTTGGTAATTATGATAAAAAACATTAGAGAAAATGGTATCTTCTTCCTGATCATCCAATGTGTATACATGCTCTATGGTAGATACATGAATCAAGGAAGGCTACTCTACCTCATCTTCTTCAGCCCATAATGGATACTCAGGTGAAAAAACTAGCTATGTTGGGGGATAAAAGACCCAATTCTTAGTGTGGTTTCCATTGGAGATCATCATGTTACCTAATCTATAGTTGATGAACGTGTCATCTATGGTAAGCCAATGTCATCCTAAGATAAGAGGATATCCATCTAAATTATACTTAGGCTATAACATAATGAAATATGTAGGATACTCCCATGAATTTATGGTGATAAAAATATCTTCAATGATTCCTTCTAGTCTGACTATAGACTTGTCAGCCATTTGTAGCATTTTAGATGTGGGATGAATATTATTTAACTATAGTTTATGAATAATTTTGGTTTTCATTACATTTATTGTATCCCTTAGGTCTATCAATATGTTAGATAGCTACTGGTCATGGATTTGGACTATTACTACTAGGCATCTTGGATTTGAATATTTGTTTGGTAGGGTGTTCCCTAGCATGATGTTTGCTAGCTAGCCAATCACATGCATAGTACTGAGATATTTTTTCTTTCTTCTTAGTTTTCATAGATATAGGTCTCTAGAAACTTTAGAATATATAGGTACATATTTGATGGCCTAAAATAGAGGAATTTTGACATAAATATTCTTAATCTATCTCATAAAATCAAACTTAGGTTAAATTGTATGGCACTGAAGGCTAAGACATTCTAGAAACGGGGGCTATTTCATTAATAGCTTTATTTTTCGGTTTAGAGAGTTCTTGAGGTTATGGAGGTAGGTTAGCATGTTCTTCTAGGGTTTCATCATTTGACACCATTATTATGGGTGGTTTTGGGGGTGGTATAATTTTCTCTAAATGGAGGTGAACTTCATTGATGTTCACCATATATGCTAGGTACTAAATAGGCTCAATAATAAATGTGGATTGCATCAGCTTATTTATAAGATTTTATACAGGTTGAGTAGGTAGCTAGTTAGGCTTGGGAGTAGCTTGTATATTAGGCATAAGAGTAGGAGGTTGTTGTTGTTGTTGTTATTGTGGAGGGAATCCTCTTGGAGAGCTTCCCCATAACTGGTTATGTCTCTAGGGCTATTTCCACTTGTTTACGAAGGGTGGTCCTTGCAGTAGTTTCCAGGATTGCATATAAGATGGGGATACATTTTTTGGAGACTACTAAGAGGTGGTGGGGTAGCTTTATTGAGGTGGATACAAACTAGAATTAGGAGGTGGAATGTTCATCCAAGGACTAGTCCAATTGGGAGTAGCATTTGTAAATTATGAATGAAAAGAGGTAGAATTTTCAAAAGGTGGATTTTCTACCATAACTTGATAAGGTGGTTGTTGAACCCATGGTATTCTTTGTGAAACATAGAAAACCTAGTCACTATCTCCTCTTATAATGTGTATCTCTATTATTTCTAGTTCTTTAACTGTGATGTGAGATACTTTAGCCTAAACTTTGTGACATCTACAATCAACCTTTTTCTTCTTATAGTCTAGATAGTAAATGGTCAAGGCTTGATCCAAAGCTACTTGATTTTTTTTGAGTGTAGGATATCCAGTTAGGTGGTCAAATTGTTAACGATATCATATTTTATGTCCTATAATAGGTTACTAACCTTATTTTTTTATAGGCCATTTATAGTTACCAATGGGAGCTTACTTGCCCTAAATTTATTTATGGTAGATCTAGAATAATTATTTCTAAGCTATTTGATATATAAGAATGGTAAGTGGAAAATACCCCCTCCACTCATTAGGTCTAGTGCTTTCATACAATCTTCCCTAACTCCTTTTAGGAAGATGAGTTTTAAAAGTTCTTCTCTAAGTGCACTTTGTTTGAATTTGTGTACACTAAAGATGAACTGTTCAACATAGTCCTCCAAGAATTCATCTCCCTCTTGAGTCATCTTGAAGATGTCATTTATTCTATAACATATTCCTCTTCCATATTCTTGATACTTGGTAAAAAAAATCTTTTTCATGTCCTCCCAAGTGGAGATTGAAATACTACCCAATCTCATAAACTAATGAAGTGATGAGTCTTTGAGAGTAGATAGAAAAATTTTCAATTCTTTTGGATCCTATCTATAGTCATAGCTTCTACAGAGGATATCAAATTCTAACAAAATTGTGTCTAGATATTTTGATAATGTACCTCTAAAATTAGGTAAGGCTAAGGGTGGAATGCTTTTCATTTGTCTTATGCTTGTTGCATCTGGAATAAGAAATTCAAAAGTAACTATGTCTGGAGTACCATCATCATCCACAAAGTCTCCTTCTCTACTCATGATGGATCTTATTTTTATATAGATACCAAAGTTACTCAGGATCTCATCCTCAAATTCTATGTCAATCCCTTGGTTAGCATAATAATAAACATTTATCTATTGATCCTCAGTCTTTTGACTAGATGAAGGGTCTAAATATTCCCCTGAACTTCCTTTGATTTGACCAAGAAAGCCTTGTTGAGATGTTGTAAATATGTTACTCTATGGAGTGTCTGATTCATGTAGTTCCTGTCCTTCATTTCTTCTTACCAGCTTAGCTAATGCTTTTTCTACTTTTGATTCCTTTCTCAGAGCCAATAATGCTTGTTATTCAAGCTACCTCCTTTAGTTTTTAGTTTTCTCTTCTTCAAGAGCCTTTCAGCTTATGGTATAATCTTCAATAGGATTCTTAGTTGTTGTAAGTATTTGTGGTTTTTTCCTACAATCAAGTTGTGGCTTATTTGGTAGAAATCTCCCTTGAGAATTTCTTTCTCTTTGCATAAACATTATACCACTCCTTCAGTTGTCCTATCCCTTCCTACATAGGGTTAGTTTTTTTTTCATTTTTTGTGTGTTACATGGGGTTATTTTAGACTAAAAAAATACTATAGAAATAAAGGAGTGTGAAAATCAAAACAATTAAGAATTGAAATTCTACTTTTAGAAAGCAGTAAAAATTATCTTTGAAAGTAGGAATATTATTATAAAAAGTAGGAAATGAAAGTAGGAAAATTATTATAAAAATCAATAAATTAAAGTAGGAAAATTATTTTATAAAGAGGGAAAATTATTCTAAAAATAAAAAATGGAAGTATGAAAAATAATAACAGACTTTGCCAAAAATAAATCACTTTTATAGGAAACAAATTTTAAAAACACGAATTAAGTAGCTTATGCATTTTTAACTTCCAAAAACTTAGACATCTAACATAAGACATTATATTTACCTAACTCAAATTTCCAAGATAGAAATATATATCTAGGAACTTTGACATCTAGCATAAGACACTGTAGTGTCCTCACTTCACTTGCTTGACTAGGTAGAACAGTGCATTAACCAAAAAAATTTAATGACTGATTTTAGAAACAATAATTGACACCATCCCTAGTAACAACACCAAAATTCTATGTATACTAATTACCTATTAATTACTATATTCTTAAGTCTAATTAACATTAATTATCAACCTACGGTGCATACAATTATCAAGGATGTCAGCACTATATATGCATTATTGATTCAAAAAATCATCTTATTTTTCTATTTTTAGTATAATGAATTTATGTAGAATTCACTAGATAGATATAATATGAAATTATTATGACATAACTATAGATTTACTTCACACTTATGAGTCACACATCCATCACACTTATATAATCAAACTAATTAAAATAAACTTACACAACACATGTAAAGCTAAAGAGAGTTAGGATCTTCATTGTAACTCTTTCTGAGGAGGTCCTTCCTCATTCACAACTGAGTTCCAATCCTTCTCTGAGATAATTCAAAAACTTCTCATAAAATCAATCTCCTCATTACTAAATTCTATAACAATTAAAGATTGCTATAGGAAGTTACAATATTCAAAGTGCAATGCTACAATTCCAATACTTCTAGTATTATCTATTCAAATTAACTAACTCATAATCTAATCTAGATTTTAACATTAAATATAGAAGTTGTTTTATTAACTCTTAAACAAAAAAACCAAACTAAGAAAAAATAGAAATACTTAGAAACTACCCTAGTCAACCTTCAAGTGGCTAGTAACTGAAGTTACTTGTATTAGGTTTGACTAGGTTAGAGATAAGGCATACTATTTTTCTATTTTATTTAATTTTGTCTTTTCTCATTATCCTTAGCCTTCTCATCTTTGGAAACACATCCAATATTTCCTTTCATGTAGGTAATCCATACAACTATGATTATTTCCAATCATCCATTTAGTTCCCAAGATAATAAGATGTGTCTTTAAGATCTCCTCAACAATAGCTCTATTTTTCATAGTGATTTCAGGTAACTTATAGGTGAATCCTACATTTGTTGTGGGTATTTTTTAGTGGCTATAAGAAACCTATAAGTGAATCCTAAAATTGTTGTAGGCACTCTTTAGTGGCTATGAACAACTTGCAGGTGAAGCTTAAAGTTGCTATGAGTACACTACAATGGCTATAGGCAACCTATAGGTGAAGCCTATAGTTACTACAGGCACTCTATAGTGATTAAAAGTAACCTATAGGTGAAGCCTACAGTTGCTATGGGTAACCTATAATATCTATGGCTTATCAAGATTCTACAAACTTTCATGACCCTTCAAATGCTTGTTAGATAAAGTCACAACAATATAATTAAATCAAGGAAAAAGCATCAATAATTCATAAAATAACACACACACACACACACACACACACACACACACACACACACACACACACACACACATCAATGTACATACAAAATCATAACTTGATTCATTCACTTGAATTAGTGACGAATAGTTATGGGAGTTACATGGAAAAAGACATAGACTAAGTATATATGAGGATATACAAGTAATAAATTAGTGGCCTCATCACCATCACTTAGATTGGGATAATTACATTGGGATTAATCCCCTTTCAAGGTATTAGTATGTAAGAAACACTCAACACATGGGGTGTTGACATCACATCCAACCTACCTTGATAAATCCAATATTTTCTACTTATGCTCCTAAAATCCTTAAAAACATGGAGGCCTAGGGTTTGGAATGGAAATCAATCAAAAGAAGGAATGGATAATGAACCAACATCTATGTACACATGCACAAATTTTTGATAAATAGGTGAAGGTCCACCGAAAAGATCACTATCCCTACTTGCAAATTGACACTACCATGACACAAACGACACTAACATGGTGTTTTACTTTAGATAATATTGTGCTATTATCCATGAGGTTTTATAAATTGTGGTTCCTATTCATGACACCTAGCACAGTTCTTACAATATTTTTTAACCTATCATTTGTCTGTCTCAATTAATTTCAAGCTAAGGAAATCTATCATAATTCATTTTATATTTATAAAATAATTAGATAAATCAACTATTGTATAAATTAATGGATATAATTATTACTATATGTATTCCCTAATTTAATATTCCATCACTTTAGCAAACTAGGGTTTACATTTCATAAATAGATTAAAAGTTGAATCATAAATAATGTCCCTAACAAGTGTCAATGACAAAAATGAACAAAATTATTAATAGGTTATCATATAAGAAGGTTATGATAATGTAAAAAATGAATCTAATGAAAATAGTGAACATGAAAAAATAGATCAAGAGTAATTATAAGCTATTGCTATGTTTCAAGAGCATATAAGTCAAAACCCTAAAGATCTTGTTGATATCCTAGAAACCATTTTGGAAACTAAAAAATAGAAAAACATAGATGAAAAACTAGGTGCATTTATTGATCATGTTATTAGATCCACTGGACATCCCCATATTCTTATTTCCCTCCCCTTTAGTACATAGTTATTTAATACATCTAATGGGGGCACAAATTATGTTTTTATGCCATTTTCCCCTAGGGACCAAAATATTATTACTACATCCTCTAAGGGAAACATTGACAATTGAACCCAATTACTAGTTTCAATGCCTATATCAACTCAAATTATGGGTACAAATCCTTTGGTGGCTTCTCAAAATTCAAATCTAAGCAATCAAAATGTGCAATAACTTTTCCAAACTATAAGACTTTTTCAATCTAAGGTTATTAATATTGATAAAAAATATATGAAGTCACTTTATGCTCTTGATTCACAAGTGACGTTACATAACCCCCTTGTACCTAAGATATATTTTCACCCTTTACCAACTAATTTTTTTGCACCCAAGTTCACATTTTATGATGGAAAGGTTGATCTTAAACAATATCTCTAATTTTTCTATGTGGCATGCCTTGATTATGACTCAAATGATAAAATTTTGACTAAAATATTTTGAAGGAGCTATAAAGACTATGTTGTAAGGTGGTTCTATGAATTACCAATCCAGCCAATAAAAAAATCAAACCTGTTATGGATTAGTTTCTCTATCAACATTATATAAAATTTCCCTTATGCCTATATTGAAAAGATCAAACAAGGAACCAATGAACCTTTCAATGATTATGTCTTGAGGTAAAATATAATGTTTGACAAATAACAAATCAAATGAAATATAAATATCTTAAATACATCTTCAAGAAAAGTTTACTTTCCCCATTACATGATTCCATTTTTAGAAAAAGTTTAAATCTTTTGATGACATATTTGATATTGTTTGAGATCATGAAATGAAACTTATTTCATTGAACAAACTTAATTTTGTAGTTAACATACAAAATACATCCACTACCAAGTTTCATATCAAACTGGGCTAAAAGGTAGAACCTATCGATCTTAAAAAGGAAACATATACAACTATTAATGTAGTGCCACAAAAACCTAATCAACTTGTCTTATATAATGCACCAAAGAAATAATTTACATGATTAATTGAGTCTTTTAATTTTTTACTTAATAAGCTTTTATATTTTCATCTTATATATATCCTTCCTCTAATAGAGGATGATATCAGTAGATGTATATCTCATGAATATGATGCCATTGCTTATTTTGACTATCACCAGTGGTATGGGCATTCTAATAACTAACCTTCTCCATAACAAACATCTTATGTTTGATGGTCTTATAAAGGATTCAAGGTCACAACCTAGTGACCATTAAAATCAAAATGAGTTTAGGGATCCATCATAAGATCATTCTAATAATAATTTAGAAGTGAAAATGTCAAATAATGCACATACTCCTCCACATTATGGGCACCCATTAGATGGGATTATTGGTAGTTATGCACAACTTATACCTCTTATGGTTCATAGACCCTCTATTAATTTTAATGATAGTATGATTGTGGATGATTTATTAGATATTTAATCACTATTTATTCAAGCATACATTGATCATCAACCTATTCATAATGTTATGATTGATAATGGTGATAGCAATAATATTTGCACTATGACATTACTTTCACATTTTAGATATGCAAATGATGATTTATACCCATTTACAAAAATATTTATATCATTAAATGGTACCTCATAACATGTTCATGTTGATATTGACTTACCTTTATAGGTTGGCCACAATATGTGGTCACTACATTTTTAGTTATACCATACACATGAGTATTTGATATGTTATCAGGATGATTATTGATACAAAATATTTGCATAGTATATTATATAGTGCATGGGTGCATGAAATACATTTATACAAATAAGGTATTCAAAGTTCTTAACATTCCATATGAAAGGGTAAGAAATATGTAATCCCCTTTCTTAGGTGGCCCAAACTTCAAATACCATTATATCATAAATACATAATGGATTCTGCAAAATCCTCATCTGCTACAACACAACACACATAGTTATCTAGATAAACTAAACATATTCATATTATTTATACTTATAATAAACTAAATATCATAAAATGATGGATTCCATGAACCCCTACACCTTTTATTATCTCTTCAATACCAAAGAGTCATATGATACATATACAAAGCATCATAGAGCTTACAATGCCAAATATATCACCTATACATGATCCTAAATAGTACCACCAATTTGATATAGCATATTTTTAGATAAGATATACATATGAGCATCCCTTAGATGGGATCATAAGGTAGCATTTTTATTTCCAAATATTCAAAAAATATAAAAACATTCAAAAAATTAAAAAAATACCAAAAATATTCATCATGTTCCTCATCATACTATTTATTATACATATGTTGTTTTTTCCATGTTAGTAAATATCATATCTTTCCTTTTATATATACACATATGTTTCACACATAATTTGAGTGTGATACAGGCATACCTAGATACAAGATATATGTGCATACATATGTTGGGCCTTCTCTCTACACAAATCATAGGTGCATTTGGGGTTTTTACTTTTTTTATCACAATAAATTTAGGTTATATTATTATAATATCAATTTTTATTATCATGCTTGAGATTATATACTTACACATGCCTATCTATATCCATGATTATACATTTCACAGTGTACTTGATATGCTATGTACTTAATATTTTTTGAAAACACGTATTTTTATGAACTAGTATGTTATGTTCATGTTAGTTTCCTATATTCCATTCTTTCATTTATGCACTTCTTTTAATGTGTTCCTTGATTCCTATTATCTTTTATTGTATTATGTGTTTGAATATTTGAATATGATCTATTTATTGTATCCCCCATGCCTTTTTTTTTATTATTTGGACATTTGAGTATGTCATTGTTTGTTGAATGGACATTTGAATATGTCATTAAATTATTTTTTTACATTTGAATAAGTCATGTCCCTTCGATTGTACAAAATTTGAACATGCCCATTGTATGAAGTCTCATTGGACCAATTTCTTTTTGATTTGATTTTGAATGGTCTTGTGTGTAGTCTTGATTTATTATTGAGCTCATAATATTACTCTATATAAATTTCCATGATCTATATCATGAATCTTAGTACTTTATATGATCACATATTGTATGATTCAATGTTATATATACCTAGACATGTTATTCCTATATGGTACATGACCCATACATAACTTATACATTAATCTTATCTTTTCAAGGTAAATTAGCTATGATATTATATTTAAACTCACCTCTAAAGTGGGAGAATATCAATGGGGTCATGTCATATAGGCATGAATTGCACATGTTCACAGTTTCATATTACAATAAGGGCATGTTATAGAAACATGTTCTCCACATTTTAACTAGTTCCAAAATTTTCTAGATTCAATGGGGTCATGTCACAAAAAACATGTCTTACATATGTACATCAGTTTAAAACTCACCAAATTTCACATTTATAAGATTTAGATACATATTTTAGGTAGAATTAAATACATTATTACTTTAATAATATGTATATTTTAGCTTGAGACATATATGAGGTGCATATTATATATAAAGGGAACCTAAAATTTAATAAATAAAATAATTTTCCATATTTTAAATACTATTGTCAAATGTTATCATATCAAGGATTTACTTTTATGGACTGTTATCAAGTCAATCTATTGTAGTAGTTGGTTCACCTTTTGAAGGTTTAATTGATTAAATCTCTCAATTTTACCAAACTTATATGTTATATTTTATTAAAACACATAATGTCACCAAAATTATAGGTTGCATTTTATTAAATCATCCACCTTCACCATAAATATAGTGTGAGCCTATTAAATCACTCACACTCACCATGTTATATGCATATTTGGGTTGGATGATTGAGATGAAAAAATCTAAATGATCATGTTTCAACTTACCTTTACACCAATATTTGGATAATGTGTACTCCAATATCTATATATTCATGCACTTGTAGGTTAAAATTTATCCTAATATTCATTTCAATGCTTCATAATGAGAAAATCCTTTCAAATAAAATTGATAAAAGGCATTATGCTTACATTGAATACTGAGTGTACTCCTAAAATTTCTCTTCTTCCTTTCAAGAATTTTATTTAAATTTAAGATTTCATATAGTAATTATTTATTGTAACATCTTATTGTTTATAGGTATGTAACCAAAAAATCACTCAAGGTGGACTCATGCAAAGGCAACATGTGTAATACACACCCACACATGCATTTCTTTTTATTTAAACTAACAATTTCATTACTATATTAAAAGGAGGGATGTAGATGTTAAAATATGATTTATATAGTACATTAGTCTTATAAACTTGTTAAATACCTATCATGTTTGTACCTTTTATATATAAACATTCATACTACTAAAAGGCTCGCATTCACTATATATTTGTGCCAAATTTATTATCTCTTAATCTAACCATTTTTATTCCAATGAATTAAGCCTTACATACTATGAAAAAATATCTAAACCTGATTATTTCCCATCACTACTAGTTTTGAACATATACATATTTTCTAGTTCTCTGAACACTTGCTTCCCAAGTGGACACATGCATCGATGCTACTGTCCATTTTACTAAAAAGTGTCAAGTGCCCAAAGGTCATCCAATTTACAAAATAAATGTATTGAAAAGGCTTCCCTAAGTTATTTAATGTGATATTTGATAAAATGTATTAGTATAGATATAATATTGACTCTCATTCATTCCTCACCTTAAAATCACATACAACTCACAAGGCAATATACAAATAATCATTAAATCAAAAATTCAAGTGAGTAAATCTTCCCTATTTGTCCCTATTTCCATATCAATAATAAGATTAGTGTTTATATAGGTTTGAGAATTCAAAGATGATCCTATGAGACATATTTTCCAAGTTACAATATATGTCATTACATGTATTTTCTTATCACACATTACATAGTTATGCACACAAAAGATAACACATAAGGGATAACTACATCACTTTGAGTCCATCTTCAAAGTATTGGATAATTAGGTGTCTCCCACTAATATAGGGGTCTTTGGGGTCATTTGACATCATGATCCCACTAACCTATTTTCCCACAATCACTTTAAGGTTAAAAATATAGGGTTTGATCATTTGATAAAGAATAATAGCATGTGTACCTAAACTAAAGACATTAAAACAAAAGTGATAAAATACCTAAAATTATCTATCTTGTCACATCCAAATCCAATAAATATTACATATATGACATTTGTGGCAGAGTTAGACACCTGTGTCGATGTAACTATCTGAATCTAACACAAGCATCTAAGGACATAAAAACTATATTTATAAAAACTGATGACTATTCCAAGATCATCTTTGAGTCCACTTCCATCATGTTCCTAATTTGACCTACATGCACATAATAAACCATCTAAGTATCATTTTTTCTAATTTATTACATTATACATCAATAGTTGTACTTTACTATTTTTAGCAATCTTAATTATATAAATATAGAATACTACTTATATGAGTTTTCTATTAATTGGTCTACTTATTATATTAGTTCACCACCCTTTTTTAGAATCAAATCTAATCTTACTAACCTAAATACAACATTATCTAATTTTAGGGTTAAATAGTGGGTGATTTTATTATTGATTTTAAATACTTTATTAGTATTTATTGGTGCATTATGTAATTAATGATTAATTAACTTAACTAATATGAATTAAATATTTAATCAATAAAAGGGGTAGTTTTATGTGTAATTTAATAAAATATATATTTTTGGTGATGGATGGGTTAGAAATAAAAAATAGTAATTGAGGAATGTCAATAGTTAGTAGAATAATTATGATACTATAGTGGCGAAATTTAGGTGTCTACATTTTCCCCTCTTTGAAAGGGCATATAAACTAAAAGAAACAATGGATTTTCAAATAATGAATATAATTAGAAAGGATATGGGTGCCAAAATAATCCACAAGTTGTTTTATTGATTAATTTGATAAGTATATGTCTCCTCAAGAGGTTGGGCAAGGAATAAAAATTGCAAATGAGATCTTGAAATGAAATAAAAAGGATCAAGGTGTTTTTGAGGAATGTTTATAGATGGTTAGATTAGATTTCATGGATAAATGTATGTAACATAATTGATTAAATTATTTCACAATTTGAGTTGTATCAATTTCATTTACCCCTAGTAATGGTATAGAGGACAGAGGTTTGATTGGGAAAGATTAATCCTGATGCTTTTTTATTAGAGTGAATTTATTAATATACAAGCATAAAATAAGGAGCTAGGTGATTTTGGATTGTGTGATATTTTGGGGAGTTAAAAAATGTGTATAGGATTGTGAAAAATGAATATGTTTCTAAAATAAAAGAAATAAGACAAAAAATGAATGAAATAATTATTTTGGGGTGATATTTGGGTGGGTTGGTTAATACATAGGAGGTAGGGGTTAATTAAAATTCCTTTCCACTTGTTTCCACTTAGGATTATTATGCTCTATATTTATAGAATAGCTTGAGCCATTATGGATCATATCCCAGACAATGAGCACCATAGAAAGAGATTGAGGGAGCATCAAAGACCAAATAGGAGTGAGTCATCAATAAGTAGTGTTTTGGGTTTTTAGCATTTGAGTTTTTTGGTATTAAAAGCATTTTAAGTGGGCTGGAAATGAATTCACTATTGACCAAGTGGATATTTCATCTTAAAAAATAGATAATTAATTAGGGTAAACAAAAAATTTAGTATTCTAGTGGTGATTTTGTCATTCATATATTGAATTCATCGATAATAGTGAATTCATTCTCAAATTATGAATAGTGGTGAATTCATCTTGTCAGTTAGATTTTGATGAGTGTTTATTTATGAATGATGTTTTTGGTATATTTAGAGAATATGGCTGATGTGTTTATGTATTTTGAGATAAAATTGCCTAAATATGTATCATTTTTAGTGTTTTAGTTTCATCATGTGATCTTATGAAATTTTACCCTAAATTCTTTGTCATGTGGTCTTAAGAAATATGATTTTATTTATTGCAATGCTTTTCTTATCTTATTTTATTTTAAGTGTAGAATTATTTTGAGTATTCTCCCCAAAACTCTTTTATTTTTGTTAACACATGATTCTAAAATAGTAGTGAATACTTCCCTTTATACATTAATTAACCAAATTTTGGGTAATACCACCAAATGTTGACATAAAATTTGATACCATGTACACATATTTATTGTTTTTATGACTTTTGGTAGATATAAAATTATACAGAGGCTAGTATTGGGGGTCACTCCATATTATTACATGCATTGATAAATTTTGAATTAGGTGTATTCTTATTCACATATATATTTCACAATACACAAGTATTTCCTACTCTAAATTTTACTCGTGTGTGTGTGTGTGTGTGTGTGTGTGTGTGTGTGCGCACGTGCGTGCGTGCGTGCACGTGTGTGTGCGTGCGTGTGTGTGTGCGTGTGTGTGTGTGTGTGCGTGTGTGTGTGCGTGCGTGCGCGCGCGCGCGCGCGCGCGCGCGCGCGTGTGTGTGTGTGTGTGTGTGTGTGTGTGTGTGTGTGTGTGTGTGTGTGTGTGTGTGTGTGTGTGTGTGTGTGTGTGTGTGTGTGTGTGTGTGTGTGTGTGTGTGTGTGTGTGTGTGTGTGTGTGTGTGTGTGAGTGATATGTATATTACATTATAGCTTTATCTTTAATCTATACCTCTACTCTATGTCTTATAATATCTCTTTATTTCTATTCCTTATTATATCAATCTCAAGTGATATTTATTCACTTAATACCACACTTATTTTTATAATCTCTCATTTATTTTATACCTTTTAGAATCTGGGCATATAAATATTGACTTGATACCTTTAAACCATAAATAGACATGTCTTCTATGATATGTCACTTATTAATTTATTTATACTTACATTTAGATGAAGTTTCATACCCTAACCTATTTATAGGAAGGTAAAATAATCAATTATATAAAATTGGTGATGTTTTTGATAATTTCGTAAGGCTAGAGTTTCCACAATGATCATTTATATGTTCATCTTTTACTTAATAATCCTACCAGCAAAAACCAATTAAAAAGTGTTCTCGGTACTTAAAAATATGTTATAGGTGCTGTAATTACCTAATAATGGACTTAAATGGAATACCAGTTGGGATTTATATATAGTGTAATCCAAAACTTTTGAATATATTGAGAAATGTATGACATTGTTCAAGGGTTTTTTTAATTAAAATATTATGTACCAAAAAAGGAATTATTATTCCATTAAAATAAAAATCTCAACACACACACACACACACACACACACACACACACACACACACACACACACACACACACACACACACACACACACACACACACACCCACACACACACACATTCACAAAAATGGATTACCACTAAAACATCATACATATAGGAGTTTTGATAATTGTCATATAATATGGAAATGTTCCTTGCAAGATCATCACTAAAAAAAATATTAGAAAATCCATTTCACTCATGTTTGGGGTCAAATCATATAAGTGTGTCCCACTTTTTGGCATAAAGAGATCACATAAAATTGCAATCTCCCCTCAAAATATATTGAGCTTGGGTCATTGATTGTTACATCCCAATTTCACCTTATGATTTATAACCTTTGAATTCATGGATTAGTATGGTTATTATCTAATTATTATTGATTTGATTTGATCTTTATGACATATACTATAATAGGATAGTGATATTGTTGATTATTATATATGATGTGATAGTTATATTTTATTATTTTATAAATTATGAATATGTATTTGTTATTTTTTCATCTTTGATTGATATTTATGATGACTCAGACTAATTACCTACTTGTTTCAAGGTGGATGTTGGGTAGATCCTAACCTTAGAGCTTGATGAGGGAGATCATCATTAAAGAGGATGGAATATATGGGATAATTGGGAGATGACAAATGAATTTCTAGTGACCTTACACACACATATTAGATCTAAAATGTTATATGCATAAAATGTATCAAATTCTAGTACGTAATTAAGGCAATTTTGTATGTGATTATATTTGTATGTATATTTAGTTCTTGATATGCATTGGATTTATTTAATTTAATTATCTTTATTTTCAATAATAAGTCAATAAAATAGATATTTAATTACTATATGTGAATAGTAATCAATTATATAATTATCTTATTATTTGAAACAATTAGAATCCTATTTATCTATTAGACAAATAAACAATTACCATTATTGTAAAGAGCTCAAGTTATCTTAATAGACTAACTTTGAGTGAAGACAATCTAAACTTAGAGGGAGATACATGCATGAAATTACATGGAAGTTATATATTATTATTATTATTATTATTATTATTATTATCATCATCATCATCATCATCATCATCATCATCATCATCATCATCATCATCATCATCATCATCATCATCATCATCATCATCATCATCATCATCAACCTAACTTAAGTTTAATATGACTTAGAGAAATATGGCATAGTGATTTGAATAAATAAATTTTAGGCTTAATATTAAATTTTGGAAGATAGACAATGAATTTGTGAAAGTTAAAACTATTGATTAGTAAATTTAAAAGTAGAGAAAAATGTTATGCATGGGAGTAAATTGAGAGATATAACATGTACAAAATGGGAAGGAAATATATTTAGGATAATTTATTTATAAATGAAGGGAGATAAAAATTAAAAGAGGATAGAGATATGGAAAAAGAAAAAGGTGGTGGATTTTTGGGAAGAGTTTTTGTGGAAAGAATTAAGGGAGGCATACCCTTTAATATTCTTCATTTAGGCAATTATTTGGCAAGATAGGTTCTTTAATTTCAATTCCTGTGTGTAATATTATGTGAAGAAAGAGATTTAAATTTTTGGTTTGGTTAATTATTAGTAATAAAGACTGAATAATAGTATATATAGGTAGCATAATACATTTTATTGACTGAGTTTTAATATTATTTTGGATCAGCATCTTAAACTCTATTGATTGTATTTTGCCTATTTTTTGGACTATGTATTACTATTGGCTGCATATCACTTCTTAAGTTCAATGTTTTACTCTCATAGACCATCATTCCACTTGTATATTCCTACATTCCACCTGTATAGATGTGTTCCACCTATATAGACATGCATTCCACCTACATACATCTACGTTCTACTATATCTAGACTCCATTACACTCTATTTGGTCTACATTTCATTATTTAGACATGTGTTTCATCCAAATAGGACTATGTATCACTTCTTAGTTAGCATTTAAGTTACCAACATCACAATTAAAGGAAAATGGGTAGTGTCATAACTATTTATGGAAAGAAGTGTCCTATTTATGTATTTTACTAGCGTATTAGTGTATAAATATATTAGATAACATCATATTTAGCTACACCCAAAGTTTATAAATGTATAAGGTAGGGTTATATTTCCAATGCCTAAGTATAATTTCTTATGGTTAATGTAATACCTAGGTGAGGAATCATAAATAAATTAGAGCAATGATCTATTTAAATATATAAAGACTACATTTTAATATATTTTGTGAGCTAGCTATATGTTATATTGGTAGCGTTTCATTTTATTGGACTAAGTATAACTAATAATGTTTTGTATTTTATTTACTAAGTTTAGTGTTTAAGCAAGTAATGTTGTGTCCCAAATATTAATACATTTTAAAAAGTAATCCAAGAACTTGAATTGATCCTCATAGTGAATTGTAGATTATTCTTTTGGGTAGCATCTTATTCTATTAAGTTAGACTAGAGACCTATCAAATTATTATGAGCTCCATAATTAAAGTTTGCATTTCATTTATTAATTATATGTATCTAATATTATGGAAAATATTTTATATTATAAAATCTCTATAAGCAATGATTAAATTATAAGACTACATGTTAATTAATTAGAACAACATTTTATCTTTGAAAACATACTATAATAAGACTACGTCCTATACATAGGAGCATTCTTCCTAACATATATTGAAAAATAAAATAGATGACATCCTTTTTATATATATGAGAAATTACGGTTTGATTACGTTTTATTATGTTAGATAATTTTGAAAGCTATTCTTAGCTGAGTAGAACTAATACCAAATAATTATAAACTTCTGAGTGTTGAGTTTTTCATGTATGTACATAAATAATTTAAGACCATGATGGTTTTTAGTTATGAGAAACTAGTAAATAAATTTATTAATCAAATGTTTAGGTATTTTTTTTAAAGATAGATTATTATTAAGCATATTATGCTCTCATGTTAGTGAAATACAAATTAAATTTTGTTATGTTTTGAACCAAGAATGATTGTTAGTGAAAAACATGTATGTTACCTGTATTAGAAGAGGATTTGAGGTCCTTGTTTAAAGCATACCCAAATGGTATGATATTATATGAACTATGTTTTATTACATGTTAATAACACACTTTAGTTTCATTAACTATATTTGATAGATAATATGTATGGATAAAATAGTTTTATTCCTAGTATAGGAAAATTCAAAGTGAATCTTTAATTTATATATGTTTATATGGATGTGGATAATCTAATCTAGTGGTGTGTTATAAAATTGACCAATACAAGTGATAGTATGTTATTTGAAAACATTGGCCAAATTAATGTTAGATATAAATTTTTATTTCATATGTTTGATTTGCATGTTGTGTTATATTATGTTAGAAACATGTTTTATCTATGATACACATCATGTAGAGGAATCATAAAACACATGGGGCACTATCATGTATCTCTATATTCCTGCATCATTTTATTACATATCCATGAAGGGAGGTCCATTTCTTAATAGGGGATTGTGAGGGGGATCGATGGTATGAGGTTGGTATGGAAAAATGCTCAGATGATGCTCTCCCTCCCCACTACAGTACTTATTTGGAGACTATGAGATTATTAGATATACATGAGATAGTTTGACTCATGTTTTGAGGAGGTTGGTATTTATTTACTATATTAAGGATGAATGATTGAAGGAAATGTAATTGTATTATATTTATTATACTCAAATAGTAGTTATTGTATTTATGGACTAGTCATGGCTGAGTCTTAATGTATTTACTTTCCTTGTAGTTGAAATAAGTTATATTACATTTTTGTATTTAAATTCAAATTTTTATAGTTCTAAGTCATATATTGGATAAGTTATTGAGTATTTTTTGATAGAATTAATGTTTAGTAGTTTTTATTTTTTAAAATAATATTACATTATTCTAAGTACAACTTGAGGGGTTGTAACATGTGACATCAGAGCTTAGAATCAAACTTTAAGACTTAATGAGTCCACTAATGTTTTGTATTCTTATTTTTAGTGAGAAAGAATAATGTTGTAAATGAGGGCATCGGGTGAGGTTCCTTCATATACTAATGACAATAACCCTCCCAATGATCCTAACTTGATTACCACTGATATTTTCACAAAACTGGATCACATTCTCATAGTCATGAATGATAATAGGGATCAGGTAACAACCTTATAATAATAATTTCTTTACCAAGGAAAGGAAAAACATTAAGAAGTACCTATTTATCACCCCACTAAGAAAAAAAACCAATAGGATATGAGAGCTTAGGTAGTTGTAGAGTTGTCTAGGGACATGAAAAAGGTGAGTCCACCTAAGTTTGATGGAACTATTCTAGGTGATGGAGATGAGGCATGAATGACTAAGATAAGGAAGTATTTTAATATTTAAATCTACTCTAAAGTAACAAAAGTAGTTTGGGAATCTTATCAGTTGGATGGTGAGGCATCTACTTTATGGGCTAACAAGAAGATGGAAATTAACCTTTAATCAACCACCATAATTTTGGAGCACTTTATGACATTGTTTAGGTCACAATGGCTACCACAACTTTATTTTGATCATAAGCTCACATATTTTTAGAATCTAAAGTAGGGAGACTCATTAGTGAATGAGTAATAGGAGTAGTTCACCAAACTTCTAAAGTATGTACCTTAGTACCAAAATGATGAGTGGTTTAGAATTAGAAAGTTTATCATGGGATTAAAACCCTAGATAAATGGTGAGGTAGATGTCATGATCCTTTTACCATATACCAAGTCTTTGAGAAGATGGTGAAGAAAGATCAAAAATTAAAGTCTCTATATCATGTCAAGGAAAAGTTCAAGAATTTTTTTGGAAATTCTAAGCTAGCTTTAAAGAAGAAGAACTGGAAGCAAAGGAGTGGAGACTCCAAGGTGCACACCAACTATCAAAATGCCAAACTCAATAGTGGAACTGACAATAAGAAACTAGGCAATAGCTCTGAAGGTGGTTTTCAGTCAAACACACAAATAGAAAGGAAAGGTCTACCTGATTTTTTTTCAATTATGTAGGAAACCATTATGATTATTAATGTCCTTAGGACAAGTCAAAGAATAAAGGTCCTAATTCTTAGTAGGGCAATTTTTAGTAGAATATTCATGCAACAATTAATAATCAACAAGCAAAATTTTAAGCATCATCCATAGAGCTATCAGGTATTTTATTTAAACATCCAATTTCTATTTGGATAGATATAGGGGCTACTAAATGTTTTATAGCTCCTAGAATGCTTATAAAGTGTCATATAAAATATGGATATATGGAAAATGCATGGTTAGTACAACATGAGAATGACTCAAAAGTCATGGTTGATAAGTGTCTAGTTAAATTAGTAATTGAGTTACCTTAAATTACAACTATTGTATATTTATATGTAACACCACTAGGGTCATACAACATGATCCTAGGAGCTAACTAGTTTTCTAAACACAAGGCCAAGGTTGACTTCTATTATAATAAAGTTGATTGTCTTGATGTTCTTAGAAATCAGACACAATTTTAGGGAGAAAAGAGAGAGTTATGAATTAGGTAAATTCATACAATATAACTTAGGAGGGATAAAATAAAAGGGTTCCAATAATTTATTGTCAATAAAAATGAAATGGAGGAACCTATGGAACCATCTCTAGAAGATTATCCATTTCTTAGAAATTTTCATGATGTGATTTTAGAAAAATTACCAAGTTTGCCTCCTAAATGTGAGTTCAATTTATATATCAACATAATACCTAGATCATAACCATAGTATAAAGCACCATATAGGATGAAAACCATTGATTTGGTTTAATTAAAGGCTCAACTCTAGAAAATTTTGTTAAAAGGGCTGATTAGGCCTAGTGTGTCACCATGGGGTGCACTAGTTATTTTTGTGAAGAATAAGGATGGTAATCTTAGAATTTAAATTGATTATAGAATTATGAACAAGGTAACTATAAAAAATATGTATCCACTACCATGTATAAATGACCTTTTTGATAAAATGCTATATCTTAGAGAAGGGTATCATTAGTTGAGGATTCAAGATGAAGATATTCTGAAAACAACATTCATAAATTTTTATAAGCATTATGAGTTCATGGTGTTATCCTTTGGGTTGAATAATTCACTAGAAAAATTCATGAATCTCATGAAAAATGTATTTAAAGATTACTTAGATCATTTAATTTTGGTATTTTTGGATGACATTCTTATATATTCTAATAAAGAATAGGAGAACCTACAACATTTGAAATTGGTTCTACAATGGTTGTATAAGCATAAAATGTACAATAAGTTGTCTAAATTTACATTTTTTCAAGAGAGAGTGTAATATCTAGGGCATATTATTTATGTAGATAGTATTTCTATAGATATATCTAAGATAAGAGCCATTATAGAATGGCCAAAATCGATAAATGTCCATGAGGTAAGGAGTTTTATGGGGTTATTAGGCTATTATAGGAAGTTCATTTCAAAATTTTCTAAGATAGCTAATCTAACTACCTTATTATATTGGAATAACTAAAAGTTTATCTGATCAAATAAATGTGAAGTATCTTTTTAAGATTTGAAAAGAAGACTTACTTCATCACCAATGTTGAGAGTACCTTATCCCAATGGTCAATTTTTAGTGATCACATATGCATCAAGAGAGGGAATAGGAGGAGTCCTTATGCAAGACTATGTAGTAGTGTTTTTTGAATTGAAGAAGATAAAAATTCATGAGGTGAATTATTCCCCTCATGATCTTGAACTTGCATCAATAATTCATACTTTGCAATTTTGGAGACATTATTTGTTGGGAAAACTATTTGAGCTCAAGATTAGTAACTTGGGACTCAAATATATCTTCACCCAACCAATTTTAAATGCTCATTAGAGATGTTAGTTAAATTTTATTTTTGATTATGAATTTGATATCAATTACATCAAAGGTAAAGATAACAAAGTGGTATATACTTTGAATCATAGAAGGTACATAATAGTTTTAGTTAATATTAGGAACACTTTTAGGGATATTATGGTTAAGTTTTCACTAGGATAAGAATACTATGATTAGGTCATAAAATCATTATCTGATAATGCTCAAAATCCTTAGTATAAAAGATTTAGTTTTGAGAGTGATGGCTTTTTACATTTTAATGGGAGGGTGTATGTGTTAGATCAAGATAATACTAGAAGAAAAATGTTGGAGTTACACAATTACCCATATTAGGGACATCCAGGAGTAATGAAGCTCATGGTAGAGCTTAGACCTTTGTACCTCTAAAAGGGAATCAAGAAAGATGTGGTAGATTTTGTGTCACATTTTATAGAATGTCAACAAGTGAAAGTTGAACATGTGCACCCAGATAGATTGTTATATCCATATGATATACTAGAGTGGAAGTGATAGGTGATTGGTATGGAATTATTCCAAAGATTATCAATGTCATAAAAAAGGCATGATATGATCTTGGTAGTTATTGATAAATTAACCAAGGTGGCTCATTTCATACTAGGAAATTTGATAAATGATGCACATACCCTTGTGAGAAGATTTGTAAAGGAAGTGTCTAATTTGCATGGATTCCTAGAGAAGAACAATTTAGATCAAGATCCAAAGATGACTTATAGGTTTTGGGTAACTCTAAACTCAGCTTTAGGTACTCAGCTAAATTTTATCACCACTTATCACCTAGATATTGAGAGTCAAACTAATTGATTAAATCAAGTGTTAGAGTATCTTATACATATGTATTGCATAGATCAGAAATATAAATGAGAATATTATATTATATTGGTTGAGTTTGCATATACAAACTTATAACAATTAGATTTTAAAATGGTATCATTTGAGGCACTACATGGAAGGAGGTGCACGACACCAATCAATCAGGATAGGTTAGAGGATAGGGTTATCTTTGGGCCTGATATGATTTCTAAAATAGAGGATCAAGTAAGATTAATTAGTTAGAGATTGGCTAAGGCCAATGATATATAGAAGAGTTATAATGATTTGAAGAAAATAGATAAGTGGTTTTCTATTGGTGATAAAGTGTTCTTATAGGTTAGGACATATAAGAGCTCAATTAAATTTGAGAAGTTAGCAAAACTATCACCAAGATATGTGGGACTCTTCAAAGATTTAGAAGTGGTTAATCCTATTACATATAGGATTGTATCACCACTAGACCTATCTCTATTACATAATATTTTCCATGTATCTTATCTTAATAAGTATATATTTGATCCTTCACATGTTTTGGATTGGAATTATTTTCAAGTTCTTGATTTTGGGATGGTCATGGTAGAACCAATCAGAGTAATTAACACTCATAAACTTCATTTGCATAATAGTGAGGTGTCATAGTGTAAGGTTTTGTGGCACCAATACTCTAAAGATAGTTCTACTTGGAAAGACTTTGATAGGTTTTATAGGCTATTTCCATATTTGTTTACATGATTTGATACATGATACTATGTTTTTAAATTATATTAAACTCTTTTGATATTCAAAATTATTGTTTGAATAAGTGTTATCAAGATGATGATTAGTTTTAGGGGGAGGATGTTACATCTTGATTTCACCTTATGATTTATAACCTTTGAATCTATGGATTAGTATGGTTATTATTTGATTATTATTACTTTTATTTGAGCTTTATGACATATACTATAATGGGCCAATGCTATTTTTTATTAGTATACATGATGTGATAGTTGTATTTTATTATTTTGTACATTATGGATATGTATTTATTAGTTTTGCATCATTGATTGATATTTGAGATGACTCAAACTAACTACCTACTTATTTCAAGGTGGATGTATGATATATACAACCATCAAATCTTCATGAGGGAGAGCATTATTAAAGAGGATGGAATGGATGGGATAATTGGGGGATGATCAAGGAATTACCAGTGACCCTACACACATGCACATTAGATCTAAAATGTTATATGAATAAAATATTTTAAATGCTAGTATGTAATTAAGTAAATATTATATATGATTATTTTTGTATGTATATTTAGTTCTTGATATGCATTAAATTCCTTTAATTTAATTGTCTTGATTTTTAAGAATAAATCAAGAAAATAAATATCTAATTGATATATGTGAATAGTAATCAGTTATAATGTTATCTTATTATTGGAAACAATTAGAATCCTATTTATCTATTAGATGATTAACAATTACCATTATCTTAAAGATCTTAAGTTATCTTAATTTACTAAACTTGAGTGAAGATAATATAAACATAGAAGGAGATACATGCATGAAATTACATGCAAGTTAGAAAATAGATATTATTATTATTATTATTATTATTATTATTATTATTATTATTATTATTATTATTATTATTATTATTTTAGTCAACTTAACTTAAGTTTAATATGCCTTAGATAACTATGGTGTAGTGATTTAAATAATCAAAATCTATGATTAAAATTAAATTATGGAAGATAGACTATGTCTTTGTGAAAGTTATAACTATTGATTAGTAAATTTAAAATGAGAGAAAAATGTTATGCATGGGACTAAAATAAGAGATATAGCATGTAAATAATGGAGAGATAAAAAATATAGAAGGGATTCAAATTAATTGAAAAATTAAGGGAGATAAAATTTAAAAGAGGATGGAGATATGGAGAAAGAAAAAGGTGGTGGATTTTTTAGAAGAGTTTTGGTGGAAAGCATTAAGGGAGGCATATTCTTCAACATTCTTCATTCAGGTAAATATCTAGTAAGGAAGGTTTTATAATTTTAATTCTTGTGTGTATATTATCTGAAGAAAGAGCTTTAAATTATTATTTTGGATAATTGTCAGTAATAAAGATTGGATAATAGTATATATGGGGAACATTTTATATTTTATTCACTGAGTTTCAATATTATTTTGTATCAACATCTTAAACTCTATTGACTATATTTTACTTATTTTTGGGACTACGTATTACTATTGGATATGTATCACTTCTTTAGTTTTGTGTTTTATTCTTATAGACTATCATTCCACCTATATAGACTTGTGTTCCACATGTATACACCTATATTCTACTTAATAGGTTTATGTTCCATTATATCTAGATTATGTTGTGCTTTGTTTGGTCTGTGCTTCATTGTTTAGACTTGAGTTTCATCAAAATAGGATTGTGTATCACTTCTTAGTCAACATTTAATATGCTAACATCATAATTAAAGGAAAATAGGTAGTGTCATAATTGGTTATGGCAAGAAACATCCTAGTTATGCATTTTCCAACATATTAGTGTATAAATATATTAGATAACATCATATTTGGCTACATCCAAAGTTTATAAATGTATAATGTAGCATTATCTTTCCAATACTTGAGTATCATTTCTTATGGTCAACATAATACCTAGGTGAGGTGTCATAAATAAATTTGAGCCGTGATCTATTTAAATATATAAAGACTACATTTTAATATAATCTATGAGCTAATTGTATGTTATATTAGTAGCATTTCATTTTATTTGACTAAGTATAACTAATAATGGTTTGAATTTTATTTACCTAATTTTATTTTTTAGGGAATTAATTTTGCATCCAAAATATTAAGACATTTTAAAAATTAAGCTAAAAACCTAAATTAATCCTCGTAGTGAACTTTACATTATTCTTTTAGGCAACATATTATTCTATTAAGTTTGATGAGAAATTTATCAAATTATTATGAGCTATGTAATTAAAGTCTATGTTTAATTTATAAAGTCTACGTATCTAATATTATGTAAATTATTTTATATTATAAAATATTTATAAGTAGTTCTTAAATTATAAGACTACATTTTTCTTAATTAGAATAATGTTTTATCTTTGAAAACATACTATAATGGGACTACAACTTTATATATATATATATATGAGCATCCTTCCTAACATATATTGAAAACTAAAATATATGGAATCCTTTGTATATATATGATAAATTATGGTTTAATGATGTTTTCTTATGTTAGATAATTTTGAAAAATGTTCCTAGTTGAGTAGAACTAATACCAAATAATTTTAAACTTCTAAGTATTGAGTTTTACATGTATGTAAGTAAATAATTTAAGTCTGTGATGGTTTTTGTTTATGAAAAACTACAAATAGATTTATTAATTAAATTTTTAGGTCTTTTGTTTAAAGACATGTTATTATTGGGCATACTATGTTCCCATGTTAGTGAAATACAAATTAAACCTGGTTGCGATTTGAACCAAGAATGATTGTTATTAAAAAACATGTATGTTACCTATATTAGAAGAGGATTTGTGGTTCTTGTTTAAATCATATATTGATGATATGATCTTATATGAATTATGTTTTCTTATATTTTATTATCATGCTTTAATTTCATTAAATACATTTTGATGGATAAGATGCATGGATAAGATAGTTTTATTCCTAGTATATGAAAAATTTGAGGGAAGATTTATGTTATATACTATGTTATATATGTTTATATGGATGTGGATAATCTGATCAAGTGGTGTGTTATAAATTGATTGATCTAGGTGATCATATGTTATTTGTAAATTTTGAACAAAGTAATATTAGATATACATTATTATTTCATATGTTTGATTTTCATATTGTGAGATGTCATATTAAAAATATCTTTTATTTATGATATACATCATGTAGTAAGAATATTATAACACACGGGATACTACATGTCTCTCTAGATTCCTACACCATTTTATCTAGCTATATATGAAGGGAAGGGCATTTCCTGATAGAGGATTGTGCAGTGGATTGATGGTCTGTGGTTGGTGTGGAAAAGTACTTAGATGATGCTCTTCCTCCCTACTAAGGTATTTACTTAGAAACTACACTTGAAATTACTAGAGATACATGAGTTGGTTCTACTTGAGTTCCATAGAGCTTGGTATTTATTTATTGTATTAATGTTGAATGCCTGAAGGTAATGTAATTGTATTATATTTATTATACTTGAATATTAGTTGTTGTAGTGGTTGATTCCTAATATATTTACTTTCCTTGCAGTTATAATATATTTTGGTATTTAAATTTAGAATTTTTATAGTTCTAAACTATAGATTGGTTAAGTTGTTGAGTACTTTTCCATGGAATGAATTTTAAGTAGTTGTTTAAGAAAATACTACATTATTATAATTAAAACTTGAGGGTTTGTAGCATTGATATCAATCAAACATATGTGTTTTAGCCTACATAAACAAAAAAGTAGTGCATATACATTTTCCTAATATTTAACAAATTGCTAAGTATTTTTCAGGATTTTTTTAATCATAACTTGTTCAACCTGAGAAGTGCATTATCGGAACAGGATAATATTATTTTTTGACCCTATGATAACATTTTTAATGTCAATAGGTGAAGTGTTCAATGAAATCCACATACCTTGAATGAAAAAATAATTTTTCATACTTTATATTGATGCCATATTTATAAATGTATCATTTTCTTCTCTTATTTATGTCCTTAAATTAGAAAAAATAGGATGATGAGTTTATTTTGAGTTACTCTTTCTATATTAAAAAACATAAGTATCTATCTTATTCAAAATTTAATGCATTTTTAATAAGTGTTTTAAAACTTCTAGTTCAATAAGATGATTTTTGTCAATATCTTCTACTATTAATAGGTAAATTAAATGTTTGACACTAACTCACTATACATCCAAGGTGTTAATCAATATACATCATAGATAAGGAGTCAAAAACGTAAATAAAGAGAAATGAAAGTTAAACACAAGTAAATGAGTAATCATGGAGGTCATTACGGTAAATTACTAAAATATACATGATTAAAAATCCCACTAAAATTATTTTCTAACTAAGATTTAAACTACTATCCACATTTAGACATGGAAAATAATTTAGAAAACTATGTTTTTTTTAATAATTAGAAAGGCAAAAATTTAATAAATAATGATATTCATTTTATTATTTGAATGGTTTTGAAAGCATTATATTTTTTCATTATTTTATTTTATCACTATATATTATGTATTTTTAGGGGATTATCAATCCATAACTATAAATCCTATGCAAAATATTCAAAATTAGTAGAAAAAAATCTAAAAAATGAATGTCAAACTTTTTATTTATTCCTTATAATTATATTTAGTAAAAATGTCTCTCTACATTAATATCTATTCTAAAACTTATGTACTTTAAATTATATTTAGCACCTTTATTTATATCTTAAGAATATTTCCTTACTAGGTTTTGTTTTTCAATTTAAGCATCACAACATGGAGCCAAAATTATAATATATTTTAACGGATGTAATTTCAAATATTTATTTATTTATATACTCTACCATTTTAGAAAATTTAATTATGTTAACTTAATGATATTTTTTTTATATCTCAGATGGTTGACTCTACAAAATTGGTAAATTTAAAACATTAATGAGAATTTGAAACCCACACAAGGAAGAGGGGTTTCCATCCAAGGATCAAGTTTCTTATTAATTGTAGACCTATAAGAAATATTAAAATGAATAATTAACTAACATCTTGGAGCACAATTGTTTCAATACAAAATTGCAAAGGTATTCTTTGTTCCCTTTAACTCTAATCTAGAATTTAGGGTTGGGTTATAAAACATATTTTTATCTATCTAATTTGCATCCATAGGAAGGTTGTTCAAGCCTTCCTAACTAGATGATAAAATGTGAACAATCCTAGGTTATGGGTTATGTAATAAGTGGATTAAACCTCTAGATAAGGGATAACTAACTTGATGTATAACTTAGGAGAAATCACCAATCTACTAGCTTACAAGTAAAAGAGATAAAGAAACCGTGAACTAAAAGGTAGGTGATATACCAAATTTTATGACCACTACCATTGATTTACATGTGCATTAAGACCTATAAGATTGTAATAAACATACACATATCCTAAAATAACCTTTCACATCAATGATTTTAAAAGAGGAAAGGTAGTATGAGAGTATAAGGGAATATTTTTTACACTTATAATCCACATGAAATCCCTGTTGACACTCTTCATAACCTATAATTGACAAATAAATTACAAGAAGGAAAGAAGAATATGATAACATAGCAAGGTGAGCTAAGTCTACACTTAGATCAACCATTAAAAGTTTCACACTACATAAAACCATATAATGAAGTAAAAATATTCATATTACTAATCAAAGGCATACAAAATACTAGGGCTATGCCATACTCCTAGTGGAAGGATCCATTACAATGCCAAAATTAGGCTTACATATAAGAGAAAGGAGTGCGAGAGATAAGAGAAGTGTCAAGATCCAATGATGGTTGTAAATCACTGATGAACAAGTTACAAACAAGAAAAACTATCAAAGGATAGTTATGAATTCTCTCTTCAACATGTCTACTCCTTATTTGATGATGACTTGATCAAGATGGTGTAGTAATTTTGTCTTATTAGATGACTTACCTTTGAGCTCTTGAAACTGATCCTTAGGAGTGATTAGTAAATGAAAATTAATGTTCTTGGTGTATAACTTCCTTAGACACTTTTTGAAGATCCATATCCTATCATCATTCCACCCTTATTTTTTAATTTCATTCACAACTCTAACATTTGCTCTCTAAGGACGCATATTCATTGTAACCCTATTTAAACACAAAGCTATAAGGTTTGATATATTAAAAACAATTATAGGAAAAATTAAAGAATATGTGAGTACCCTTTATCTCATTCCATCTTCACCCAAAATTTTGTAATCTAACTCCCAAAAAAGACCCACTTACTCAACCCCCATCTTTCTTAATTAGGCCTAAAACAAGCCTACAATACTAGAGATCATAAAATACCATACTACACTATTCCAAAACCCAAAAAATATTATATGGAACCTTAAATTAGTTCATATGTCAAATTTTCATGAAATTCTAAGTGTTGAAACATGAGTTATGCAAAAATCAAGTTTTATAGCCCTAGGTTAGTCTTAACAGAGACCTGAGTAGGCTAAGAGAAAATAAAAAGTGAAATTTTGAGTTCTAGGGCACTTAAAATCAAACCAATACATTTTTTAGGTCTTCCCCAACTTTCCTCAAATTTTCCAATGTTTTTTCTATTGGACAATCTTTAAACTCTCAAAACAACCAATTTGCATAATTTTACATTCTATGATTGTCAAATAGGATGTAGATTTCCTTGTGGTTTGTGATAAACTTATAAAATTTACCAATTCCCTCATATGCATATCATGGATCTTAAACACCTCACTTTACCTTATTTGTTTCATTCTCATACCAACAAGACACCTCTTAATCACACTTGTGCAAAACACACTTGGTTGTAGGTGTTCTTAGACTATGTACATCCTATCATAACATGTTAGAACCCTTTTTAGGCTTGTATAAGGTGGTGAAGGTTTATTTATGTTTTTAAAATCATTCTCCAAGTATTTAATTTTATTCATTATGGGTGTTACTTCCCATTTAGATTTGGAACTTGATTAACTCTAGCTTAGGGTTTAGGCTTTTCCTCTTGTTTTGACCCTATCCACTATTTTTTGATGTTTTATCAATATTAATAAGGTTAAAATCACCCAAAAAACCTTTTCTATGTTCATTATTTCCTTACACAAGTCTCAAAATTTTATACCAATGACAAAATCCATGCTTTCCATGTCCTTTGTATGTAGACTTGAGATTTATATTTAGGCCTAACAATTATCAAGCTTTAAAAGTGAATTTATTGATGAAATACTCAAATTACATTTATGTAGAATATTTATTGGATTTTATTTCATGGATACATCATTCACTATGGGTTCTAGGTCCCAACCTAGACTCAAAAAAGCAATCACTCAAACCATCTCTTGAATGTAAACCTTTAGGTCTACATTTTTTAAATCAATACTATTCAAATTCCATTCTTGAGATGAATTTCCAAATTTTTAATTATATTTAAAATTTCATCATCTTCTCAATGATATTATTCACTTTTTTCAATCATATACGTATTTATTTAGTGCAAAGTGAATGCTTGACACAATCCATCTAGATTACATTACCTTATTTCACTTTGACTGTAGATGGTTATTATAATCCAAAGAAGATCTGGTCTTTATATAAAAACACTACTTTCATATTTAGGGCCATGAATTTCCCATTATAAGATGTATTACACTTAAAATACCCTCAAACCTTATATGCATCACACAAGGTGCATTTGAAGATAGTATTATAGGGAGGCTTATTGAAGAACACTAAGACTAAAGATTCTCATGGTTTGTTATTTTCCATTAATGCTTGATTAATTCCACATAAATAGGTTTATAGGATAAATTAGAGGTTGGTTGAGGTTGTTCAGAGACCACTTGAGACAATAAACATGAAAATTTACCAAAATCCTACTTGTTATCTTGAAGAATAAAAAATATAGCCTTTTCTTGCCATTAAGTTCCCACACATGCCAAATGAATGATATATATGATGTTTTAAGACCAATGGGATCATAAAATACCTCAAAAAATCTTTAATTCCTTTTAATGAGTTATGAAATGCCATGAAATTGCCTGAAACTAGGCTAGTGGGGTTTCAAAGTGGTTTTAAAGAACTTATTTTGTTACTGATGGTTCATAAAGTTAAGCCCATGAAAATCTGAGTGAATGCATGGAATTTCAAAGGAATAGGGATCCTTATCTTCCCCTAAGATCGTTTATCCAATTCATTTTCTCCTTCATGAACCAATGCGAATAAACTAACCCTTCTTGGTTTACCAAGTACCTGAGGAAGAACTTGAGTTTTTTTGCATGTTTTGGACCTATTACACATTCATGATAATGGATATGACTTATGGGGGTTAGATTATGTTTTAAAGTGTGAGGAACATTATATAAGTATTTATGAACTATATAAAATAATGGAATAATAAAATAAACTTTAGAAAATTACTCAAAATAATTCAAATATCTTATATAGATCATAGGACACTTTGAGGGGGTAACCTCCTTTAAGAAATCTCAATACAAATTATTCATAGATGCCTTCATTAGGCCTCAAAACTTAAATAATAATTCTATTCTAACAATTAAATTTTCCCATGTATTTGGGATAATTCAAATATGCTAAAGGGGTGACTTACAAAGCATATGCATCCATAATGACTAATACACTAATAATGTAAAGAGAAGGGTAGGAGATATGTTCCTAACATCCCCTCCCCCTTATAAAAATATTTATATTAAAAGCTTTGGATGTGTGAATTATTGGTGAATTTGGAATAATGGTTCCCATGTGGCATCTTTTGGTTGAATTTCATGCAACTAGATTAAGATTTTTGTGATGGAGTGAGAGTAAAGTTGGCATGTACACCTATCTAGGATAGCTTATAGTTTGAAAAGGATGGATCATTCAATATCAAGTTTGGGTAAAATTATCTACACTCTGATGGTAGTTCCAAGAACTTTCTTCAAATAGTAGACATGAAAGATTAGTTGAATTTGGGAATAAGGTGAAAGCTACAAATTGTAAGCAACAAAGCCAATCTATTAGAGAACCTTATATGACCCATAAAACTTCAGGTCAATCTTATGATTCCCTTTTAGTTTCATTTATATGGCTATAAATGAATAAATACCATATGATTGGGTTGAAAGGTGTGCTCAAAGTGGTGTTGATATGTTTGTTGCTTCATTTAATCTTGTGTTAGATGGAGATTATCTTCAAGGGTTATAAGAATCTAATCCTAATGGCAGAGAGTAGTGTTGACTAACTAAGCTAAGGAACTATCAGGTTTATATGGAAAAAGTGTTGGGGGCACCTAACCATAAATTATTTCATATGGATTCATTTTAGTACAAGTGTGGTATGAGGAATTGTGTCACCATTATATGAGGGGATCCAATTTACCCACTAGTGTTTCTGCTCTGATGAAAATCAATGAAAGCATGTTTCCATTCATTTATTGATGATTTATATTTGGACATCTAGTTAGGGATGATACCCAAATCTCATCTTTAGTTGTGTGCTTATGCATTATAATAGATCTATCCAAAAATGGATAGTAAAAGTTGTATCATGATCAAAGACAATTAAAGAAGGGATGCCATGAAGATGAAAGATTTGATCCAAGAAAATTTGTGTAAATATGGAGACTGTATAAGGGTGGTTGAGGGCATAAAAATGACTATATTTGGAAAGGCAATCTACCATGACTAGGATCACTATTTTGCTTCCAAATTTAGGGAGACCCTTAATGAAATCCATAGAAATATTGGTCTATATCCTAGTAGGAATGGGAAAGGGATAGAGCAAACTAGGAATCATTATGGTTTCACCTTTTTTGCATTTTTAGGCTTCACATTTGGCCAACATATATTTAATTTCCACTTTCATACCCTTCTATAAGAAATTCAATGTGCACTCTCATATGTTTTAATAAATCCTGAGTGCCCTATTGATGGAGAACCATAGATTTCATAAAATATATACTAATGAAGGTATGTGTTATTAGAAAGCACCAGATGACCCTTATAATATAGATAAGTACCATCTCATGAATAATGTGGTATTGTAGACGGGTTAGTGGTCAATTATTGAATGAGTAAATGTAAAGAGGGATCTTTTGTATACACGTGGTGTATATATTCTAACTACTTCATAATTGACATGCAAATGGTAAAAAGGGAAGTCTTGTCCTCAAAAATCTATGAGAGAACATCTGACATGACATTATCTTTAACCTTATTTTAAGTGATTACATAATCATAACCCATGAGTATGTTGAACTATTTATATTGTGCTAGGGATGAGACCTATTGTTCTAAGAAGTATTTCAAAATATATTAATTAATTTTAATTCAAAAATGATTCCCAAGTAAGTATGGATGTCATTTTTTTATTATATGTATAATTTCCACAATTTCATTTTCATATGTAGACAAAGCCAAATTTCATCCAATAAGGTCTTTGCTAGTGAAATAAATGGGCCAATCTTCTTTGAGAAGAAAAACACCTAGACTATTTTTAGATGCATCACTTTTGATGGTGAAAGTTTTGATGAAGTTTGACATGGCCAAAACTAGTGGGCTACACATAGCTTGTTTGAGTGCCACAAATGTTTGGTTGGATATAACATCCCATGTGAATACATCTTTATTAAATAAGGAATTCAAGGGAGCCACAATCATTCCATAATATTTGATAAACTTGTGGTAGTATATTATAAGGTTGAGGAAGCCATGAAGGCTCTTGAAGGTTTTTGGCTAGGGTAAATATTGCATGACACTAATTTTTTCTAGATCCATGTTGACCCCATCAGCTAAAACAATGTTCCCTAGATATTTAAATTCCTCTTGATTAAAGGAACACTTGGACAACTTGGCACATAACTTATTGTCTATTAGAAGTTGTAATTCCTTGTCAAGATGATAAATATGCTCATCTTATGTATGGATGTAGATCAAAATATCATCTAATAAAACCAAAGCAAATTGACAAAGCAAAGGTCAAAATATTTTATTCATTAGGGCCTAAAATTTTGAAGTGGAATTTGCAAGTCCAAATGGCATGACCAAGCATTCATAGTGACCCTAATGAGTGAATAAGGTTATCTTTAGAATGTCATAAGAATGCATGTGGATTTGATGATATCCAGAGGAAGATTGAATTTGGAAAAATATTTTTCCCCATGGAGCTCATCAAGAAACTAATCGATGACCAAAATTGGAAATTTTTATTTGATAATGAGGTGATTAAGGGCATAAAAGTTAATTTATAGGTTCTAGGACCCATCTTTTTATGGATAAGCAAAATTAGGGAGGAATATGGGCTAATTATAGGGTGAATAACTCTAGACTTAAAGAGTGCCCATACTAGTTTTTCAATCTCAATCTTTTGTAGATGGGGATAATGGTATGGTTGGATGTTGGGTAGGATTCTTCCTAAAAGGAACAAGATATAATGATTCTCAAGACATGAAGGGGGAAAACACATTGGATCTATAAAAATGGTTTCATGATTGTTGAGGATGGCTTGAAAATCAGTAGGGTAGTTAATAGAAGTGGGAAGTTAGAGTTGGATGGAGTGAAGTTGGGTAATGACCCCATGTGAACCTTTTATTCAAAAGATTTTCCATGTGATGGGAACTAATGATGCTATTATATATCAGAAATAATCCTTTTAAGGTGTGATTTTGGTTTTTATCTATGAATTACATCAAAATCTCAGAGAAGTCCCATAGAATAGGACATAATATGCAAAACCACTATGACCCTAAGACCACATCACATCCCCCTAAAGGTATGGAAAACATATCTAAGTAAAGAGTGTAATAGCCTATCATGATACACACATTATGACACTTCCCTTTACATGGTAATGTTCCCCATTATCAATCATTATTTCAAATCTAGAACAATATTGTACAAAGGAATTTGCATGCTTAACAATGTGGGGATATATGAAATTATGCATGTTGCTAGAGTCAATAAGGATTGTGAGAGGGATATTTTTAAATAACCCCTTGAAATTCATGGTTTGAGGGGTGGTAATACCTATGAGTTCATGTAGAGATATCTTAGGTTGGGTCTCCTAAGCTTATTTTGACATTACAATGTATTTTAAATATTGTACATAAATATTTAGCCTTGATCTAGGAGTATAGATATATGGTTCATTTATACTTGTATATATGTGGTGTCATCAACCATGATTAATGGGGAACCATCATGAGATGAATTGGCCCATGGTTTTGGTACCCATTATTTTTTTAAAGTGTTATGTTAGTTACCTATTGATGTATTGTATATGGACATAGGTAGTACATTAGAGATATAGAGTTTGAGAAGGTGAACCGAGTCTATGAATTCAGGTGCAAATTTAGGATAGTTTGTTGAGCACAACTCTAAACAATATCTTTGCTTTTTAATTATGAGAAGACTGATTTGAGAGTGAATTGTATTCTTGTTGGCTTGTAATAATATCTGAGCAAGTATTTCTTGGTAGATGTAGCCCACATTGGTGAAACACGTTAAATCTTTTTTTTTGTTATGCCTTTTAATTTCTATTCTTTATGTATCTCTTTTTTCATAACTCTTGTTATTGTGATTATATGAAATTATTCCACATTAATTTCTGATTTATTCCTAACATAATCATGAATGGTGCATATTTGGTAGAGTTTGGTGAGATGTTCTATAAAGTCCTCGAATGCTAAAGGACCAAACCTACATAGGAGTAAGGATGTAAAGGTTATCCAGTCAAGTTCATCATTTGACTTGACATACAAATGATACCATTGAATAAATTATTTTTCCATGTGAAAAGAAGTGATTGGGACTTTGTTGACAAAATAATTATTGTGAAGGTTGAATAATTACTCAGCTTGATGTATCTACCTAGTAGTATATATACCATTAAACCATGGAAAGTCTATCTTATTCCCACATTATGTGTGGTGAGAAGAGAAAATATTATATGAAGAACACTCCTTATTCAATTTATTGAGTAAAAGTATATTTTGTTTATTTAGTCCATGCATCTTTATGGTTAACTTAGTGACCTAGGATTTCAACATGGCATGTTCTTCCTCTATGATTTATGTGCCCGTACAGGTGAATACCATAACTAATGATTTTTTTTAGGGATAGAAAAACAAGTTTTAAGACATGGTTAGTAAGAAATTGTTTTTATTTGGACTCAATCAATAGGTGTAAATTTACTTTTACTAGTTTTTGGGCACTTCCTAGGTAGGATTAATGAAGAAAAAGAGAAATTTTATAACCATAATGGAAAATCTAGTAAAATTTTCTAAGAGGGAAAAAGGAGAAAATAAGGGAAAGGAACACTATGGGAATGTTTTTAATAAAAAGGATAAAAACTAAAAAAGTTATGGCAAAACCCCAAAAAAATGAAAATTGAGATTTTTGGCTAATAGAAATGGAATTTGGATATGGACCCTCATGTAAGAAAATGTACAGCCACCAATGTTTTCTAAATGAGTACCACTCTATTAAAAAAATTGGCCATGTATTTACCCATAAATGATAACTCTTGGTTTAATTCATGCATGGAAACTAGTCAATCTAGATGGGGCTATTGCCCTTTTTGCAAGCAGTTCCTCTCAATGGGTCATCTACTTTGGGCTTCTTGTGGTACTCATCATAATTATTTTTAGGAATATATTCCTAAGTAATTACCATAGTTATGTGGAGGATTATTTAACCTTATCTAAACCTACAATGAATATGTAAAAAAATAGAGGTAATGAAAAATATTTTCTTGAATGATGCAACTTTTAGAAAGCCACAACTAAAAAACAATTCTCTAAAATCTTCCCATAGGCCAAGAAAAGTGATCTTATACCAGATGTGAGGAACCTTACACATATATTTACAAAATAAAAAAAATAATGGAATAATAAAATAAACTTCAAAAAATAACTCAAAATAATTTAAATATTGTACATTGATCACAAGCCACTTTGAAGGGGAAATCTCCTTTCATCAAACTCAATACAATAATATTTGTGAATGTCTTCATTGGGCCTCATTACTTATTTAAATACTAATTTTATTCTAACAACTAATACTTCCCATGCATGTGGGATAATTCAAATATGCTAAATGTATGAGTTACAAAGCATGTACATCCATAGCAACTAATACACTAATAATTCAAAGAGAAGGTAGGACATGGGTTCCTAACATTAAGGAGCTTCATTGCCTAGTGCCATGATTCTCTTGGTTGGAGATGCTCAATTTCACCATAACAAATATACCAAAAATCATCAAAATTCCTTCTTAACTAGGATACTCTATTATATCTTATTCCATAGATCAAATGGGAGTTTTCTTTCCCTATATAAAGATAAAATAATGTACCAAGATGTATTTTTTAACTTACTCTTTCCATGATACATGAATCATTCTATATTTCAGTGTTTTAAATAGTGCATGAAGGTTGATATACATTAGAAGTGCACATTTTCCACCTTTTGAAGCTTATACATACCCAAAATAATATGACATCATCTCTCATGAATTTCACATGGCCTTAAGTGACTTCTCTTTACACGGTTTTTCTCCTTATTCTAGATTCTCTTTAGTGAAATCACTTTAATATTACAACACAAGAACCTTAACCATTTTATAACATTACCTTAATATTTCTAAATTTACCTTAACCTATCCAAAACATGTGATATAAATGCTTATTTTCTCATGCCCTTGCCCCTTCTTGCACCTGGTCATTATGGTATTCATTCCATCTTGATGCTTATCATGTCACCAATGTCACAATCTAGACCAAGAAAAATTTAGACTTGCAAAGTGAACCTTAACATTTTCAAAATTATCTTAAACAATGCTAAGTGTTTCATACAAGGACTAAGATAGTGGATCTAATTATGAAACTAAAGTTCAAGTCTCTTAGACATGGACTATATATATATATATATATATATATATATGTCTATAAATGTGTATATATATATGTATATATACATATATATACATATATATGTATATGTATATACATATATGTACATATATATACACACACACACACACACACACACACATATATATATACATATATATATATATATATACATATACATATACATATACATACATACATACATACATACATATATATATATATATATATATATATATATATATATATATATATATATATATATATATATATATATATATATATATATATATATATATATATATATATATATATAACACCTTCACATAATCTAGGGGCTTATGAACAAGGCATCATTTAATAACAAAGAATGACATAAAAACCAAGGGGTACTAGAGGCTATAAATAAAGTTATAAGGTCAAGGACCAAGGTTTGAATTATACTCACCTATGGTAGCCAATTTCGGTTAAAATCTTTGGCAACATCCTAAGATTGCATGTTTGTTATGCACCTTAAACCAACCGTTTCATCCATCCATTGGGATATTGGTCACCTATCACTCAAATTTAGACTTGATTAAACCTTAGACTTGATTATAAATGATTTTAACAAGTGAAGATAACTAATACCTCCAAAACACACAAAAAAAATAACAACACACCAAAGCAAGATACACACACTTGTGATACAAATCACTTATGGAAATCAAAACATAAGAACAATAATAAATACAACTAGCCTAAAGGAATATTTCTCCTTGATCAAAACGAAAATTTCTAAAAATTCTTCCTCCATGAGATAGATAATGATGTAGAGCAAGTTGCCTTTTGAGCATGATGTTTGATGGATTAGTTTTGATGTTTTCCAACTCCTTTCACACATACTCTCAATTGAGTCATTAGTAGTAAACAAGCATCCAATGAAAAAATACTCATATTGTGAGTCAATACTCACCTAATGTTCCTCTTTTATGTTTGAATTATCCTAAAAAATTATCACATCTTGGCTCATAGTGGCAACATCAACTTTATCTTCTATTGGATCCATAAAATAGTGTGTTTGGTCTTGAGTGACCTCTTAGAAACTCTCATATTGAAACTTATTTAAGATAAAAACTTTAAAATAATCTTTAATCTATCCAATAGGATATTTATACCCTTTAAGAGCCTTAAATTCATTTCAAATAAATAAATATTACTATTACATGTCATCTTCAACCTCTTCATGTTGACTCAAGAAGGCATTTTGCATATGATTGTAACCTTGAGAATTTATCTCTATCACCTTTCTAAAAGTTTTAGTGTGACCATGAGATTCACATGATGGTTACTTGGAAGGTTATTAATCATTTCTAAAACTTGGATTTATGGGCTTGTCTAGGATCTCAACTCCCATAATAGCTTCATGTGACAGTTGCCATGTTTGATTCAGATCTCATATTAGATTATTTGAGAGAATTAAAACCTTAGTTGTATCCTTATCATGATTTAATTAAAATATATCTATATTCACATGTTTAAATTGATCTTAATGAGCTATTGGTTCACTAAACATTCCTATCTCTTTGACCAAATCATTGGGTTGCTACCACATCTTTTCAACATCTTCTTAACTAGAATCTTGATGAGATCCAACTTGAAACACATATTTAACCTTGTCTTTAGGATCCATAAAACTATTAATAACTTCAAAATCCTTCATGTGATCATGATATAGCTATAATTATACTCTCCCAATATTTGCTTCTTGTTCCTTGGAAGCCATGCCACATTTACTCAATATCTCACCTTGGGAGATCTTCTACCTCAAGATAATATGCAAAACCTTCATTGAGACTCTCTAAGAAAATGTTTCCTTATGATTTTTCTATTCAAAATTCAACCAATTAATCTTTACAACAATAAATAAGGCCATCATTTTCAATCAAATGAAAGAGTTCAAAACAATATTTTACTTCTTTTTAACCATTTGAGACATTTCAAAAGATATCCAACTACACGTATATTATAGTTAATTATTATAATTCATCAAGAGGATCCAAGAAATTTTGATCTAGGTCATCCATATTCTCTTATATATGACTAACCAATTGATCAAATATTATAACTATCTCATTTTAAACTTTGCTCACTTCTATGAGTGATCTCTCCTTTGAATTTTGTAGCCCATTCATCAAGATCACCCTTTTCTTCATCTCTAAAGATTGATTTGATCTTCTCTTCACCAAGATGTGTTCCAATGATGATATCGTCATAATATTCACTTGTATTATCTTCATCATGTGCAATTATAACTTTGTCTTATTCATTTTTATCCCATAGAACAAGTTTTTCCTAAAAAAGGTAGATTATGGGAGGGTAATGAATATGATTTTAAGTTAGCTTGGGAATTAAGGTAACACTCTAATAATTTGAGACCTCGGGGGTAGTGGATTATTCTATTAATTCTTGGAGAGAGATAAAATTTAGCTATAATATAGTTTTTTTAATTCCTCTCAACAAGAACATCATTCTTCTTTTGAATGACTTCTTAGATTGACTTCCAAGATGGAAAGGTTTAAATATCTTAGAGAGGGATGGATGAGGTGTGTATAGGAAAAGATTCTACATAGGATTTCATTCCCATATCTAGGCATTATAAATCTTGATTCTCCCATGACTAAACTAATTGATTCCAACATGGAACTTTGAACCTAGGAGTCTCCTCTTGATTGTGTGTTACAAATTGAGGGGTCAATGGAGGGATTGAGAAGTTTATGGATTCCATTGATCTTATTTTTATGATTGACTGGAATATATGCTCATTTGAAAAATCAATCTCTCTTTCTATATATCCTTAAAACTTGAGTTTTATCTTTTCCAAACTCTCTTCAGGATGATTAGAAGTAGAATAACTTTGCCAAGGCTGATTAGGATCATGTTCAAGGGACATACAAGGCTGGTAGAAAGCTTGATTAGATTGGTATTAAGGTTGATAAACTAGATAAGGCTGTTAAGGAGAAGAGAAAGTATATTACTCTTGATATAAAGGCTATTCATATTAATAATTGGAGTCATATGAAGGATAACTAGGGTCATTGTAGGAATGATATGACTCAACATAGTGCTAATATGGATTAGTATACTATTGATATGATTCATTACACTATTGATAAGGATCAACATACTTATAATAGGGATAAACATGAGCTTGATATGGCTCACCAACTTGATTAAAATTTATATCCACTCCAAACTCAACCATGAAACTTCATGAGAAAGGAAAAATAGAAATATTACTTGCTTTAAATAATACCTAGGCTTTTACAACTACTTGAATGAACTTAGAATCACCATTGGTGCTTGTGTTCATGCCTCCAAAGACTAGTATATTAAATATCATAACCAAAAAATATTTAATGGATGAAATATCTTGTCCTATCTAGCATGTTTTAACTATTATCTATCTAATTCTTTCCCCTAGGAAGGTTTTTCAAGCCGTCCTAACTAGATAATAAAATGGGAACAATCCTAGGTTATGGGTGACCTAATGAGTGGATTAAACCTCTAGATAAGGTTTAGCTCCCTTGATGTATCACTTAAGATAAATACTTGATATAATAAATCAAAATTAAAATGTAGAAATTAAATTTGAAGTAAAGAGGAAGTGATACATGAATTTTTATGACCACTACCATTGATTTACATGTGCACTAAGACCTATAAGACTGCAAGAAACATACACTTGTAAAATAACCTATCACATGAATGATTTAAAAATATTTAAGGTAGTATGAGAGTATAAGGGAACTTTTTTTCCACTTATAATCCACATGAAACCCCTAATTACACTCTTCACAACCTATAATATAGAAATAAACTTTAATAAGGTAAGAAGAATAAGATAATATAATAAGGTGAGCTAAGTCTACACTTTTTTAAATAAACCATTCAAATATTCACAATATATATAACCATAAAAATAGGTAAAATATTCATATTATTAATCAATAGGTATAAAAAGGAGCAGGGATAACATACTCTTAGTGGAAAGATCCATTACAATCCCAAAATCAGGAATACATATAGGATAAAGGAGTGAAAGAGAGAAGAGAGGTGTCAAAAACCAATGATGGATAAAAATCACTTGTGGACAAGTGAAAAACAAGAAAAAATAAAAAATTATAATTATAAATTCTCTCTTAAACATGTGTGTTCCTCATTTGATGAATGACTTCATCAAGGTGGTGTAGGAGTTTAATATTACTAGATGACTCACCTTTGAGCTATTGAAACTACCCCTTAAGAGTGATTAGGAATTGAAAAGTCATGTTCTTGGAGACTAAATTCATTTTAAAATTTTTTAATATCCATATCCCATCATATTTCCACCCTTTTTTTATAGTTTCATTCATAACTCTCACATTTTCTCTCTAAGAAGGCATATTCCCTATATCCCTATTTGAACACAAAGCTCTAAAGTTTTAGATATTCACGATACTTATATGAAAAATGAAAGAATATTTGAGTGCCCTTTATTAATTTCCATCTTCACACAAAATTTCATGATCCAAATCCTAATAAAAACCCACTCACTCAACCCCATATTTCCCAATTAGGCATAATTAGGCATAAAGTAAGCCTATAGTACTAGAGACGGTATAAGACCATAATGTGATACTAAAAAACTACCAAATTTTTTTAGGTTCAATTAAATTTTTTCATATGGAAAATTTTCATGAAATTAAGAGGGTTATAACTTGAGTTATGCAAAATACAAGATTTCTAACCCTATGTTGTTCTTAGTAGACGCTTTAGTAGGTTGAGCGCAAAGAAAAAGGGAATTTTTTAGTTTTAGGGAAATTAAAATAAAAAATAACTATGTGAGGTCATCCACAACTTTCATTAACTCATCAATGGTTTTTTTCTCTTGAAAAATCCTTAAAACTCTCAAAACTACAAATTTTCATAATTCTATATGCATTTTAGGACTGTGAAGCAACATGTAGGTTTCCTTATGATTTTTTATCAAATTATAAACATTAAAAACACCATAAAAGTCCTCTCATGTATATTACACACCTCAATTAACCTTATTTATTTTATTATTTTATCAATAAGACACCTCTTGATCACACTTGTGAAAAACTCACTTCATTATAGGTGTTCTTGGACTGTGTACAACTTGTCATAGCATGTTATAACCCTTTTTAGGATTTTTGCAGGTGGTGAAGGTTTATTTATGTATCTAGAATACTTACCCATATATATAAGTGGATTTATTATGGTTTTTTATTAATATTTATCTTACTCACTGATGATAGGAGGGTTCCTTTCCATCCTATGAAATTTTTCTAGATTATCTATACCAAAGGATTATACAATTCCATTTTCATCTTACCATGGAACAATGGCATTCTAGTGTATTTTGATGTAATTTTTATGATTTTTTATCCTATGATATCCACCAATATTTTTTTAAGGGGAGGCAAAGTGTTTAGGAAGAAATCAGAGCTTTTTTTGAAATTGATTCATTTACCCAAAGCTCTTTCATAGCTCACTAGGATTAATTTGAGATTTAATGCCTCTAAAACTGAGGCCTCTCCAAGAATAAAAGTATCATCTAAAAAAATTTCATGGGTGACTAGGACTATGTCTTTTCCACCTTTATCCCCTAAGTTAAATTTTATTCTTTGATCTCTTGTAAACTCTTACCTAGGGTTTCAACCATCATAATAAATAGATATGGGAGAGGGGGTATCCTTGCCTAACCCCACAAATGGGTGAGAATAAACTTTTAAGGACCAATTAATTAGTATGGAGTACATAGGAGTGGAAATGAAAATATGGATTAGACCCCTAATATCCACTTCAAATCCAAACCTATTTATCACCTTATTCAAAATACTCCATGAAAAACTATCATAGGATTTATTCATGTTTATTTGGAGGAACATACCTACCCTAACTGAGTTGACCATCAAGTATAGAGTGTCATGAATAATTATGATGTTTTTTGTGATCTATTTTACTACTAGAAATTTTACTTATTATTTTTTTATGACCCCTTCAATCAAGGATTGGAGATGAGTGGCCAACATCTTTGTGCATTGTTTTTATGTCATGGATCAGAGACTTATGGGTCTAAAGTCCTTTAATTGATTTTATCCCTATTTATTTGGTATTTTGACTAGGAATTTTTTATTCAATTCTTTTAGGATAATTCCCACCCTGAATAATTCACATATCATGGCCTTCACCTCTAGGTTAATTATGTCTCATAAATTTTGGAAGAAGATGGGGGAAATCCATTTGGGTTAGAGGCCCTGTTTCCTTCCATTACGAAGAACACCTATCTAGAATTCCCTGATGATGGGTGTTTTTAGATTTCATCATTATCCACCTAGGAGATGGAAAAATGAATTTTATGTAATAGGCTATCCTCTAACTAATGGTCTCCAAAGCTAATTTATCTTATCATGTTTTTAGAGTGACAAATGATTTGTTCATTGATAACTTATTCTTCTCTACATTTAGATCCATCCTTAAGAAGGAGTTCAAAGATCCTATTAAAATTTCTATTTATGGAAACTAATTGGTATAAAATATTACTGTTTTTGTCCCCTTCCTTTATCCAAGTGAATCTAAACTTGTATTTCTATAAGGCTTGTTCTTTGAAATCCAAGTTGTGGAAGGAACTTAGGAGGTTATTCTCAATATTGACCAAATTTTCATTAGTTCCATTGATTACCATTTATTACTCTAGGATTCATAGGTCTTCCTCTATATTTTTATTTTAGATAAATATAACCACAAAGATCTATATGTTCCATACTCCAATTTTTTATTTGATTAAGTTGATTTTACTAGCTAGAATGAGCATATTTGTGTCATTGATTAGTTCCCTCCACCATTCCTTGATAGAGTGTGGATGTCTGAATGATGTAACCATATGATATTAAATATGAAATGTACTTTTTTGTCTTTGAAAATTTTTTATCCTTAAAAAATAATTAGGTTATGGTTTGACCCTATTTTTGGTAGGGATGAAAGAGAGTTGGAGAACTGTAAGTCCCAATTAATAGAGACCAGGAACCTGTCTAGTCTTACTTGAATTAGATTCTCCCCCAATATTCTATTGGAACAAGTGAAAGGATTTAAATTGGGGTTGACATTCACTAATCTAGCATTGGTGATGAAGTGTTATAAATATACCATGCTATCATTTAATTGAATAAATTTTCTGTTCTTTTTTGATGGATTTAATGATGAGTGAAAGTCTTATTCCACTATCCATTTCCATTCAATACATAATTTATGAACATTAATAACTCTTCCCAAAGTTTCTTCTTCCCAGGCCTAGTGTTAGGATCATAAATATTAGATAGGATCCACTCTTCCTTACTATATTTTTATCTCAATAGGATAGATAAGTAGTTATTGATAAAATTTAAAACTTATCCATCTAGGCATTATTCTAGAGGACAACTAGTCCTCATGATGCCCCATAGAGGTTGAGGTTAATACGCATTTCATTAAAGTAGAGTTTATTACTATAATGTTTGAGATATGTATCAAACATCTTAGTTTTTTATAATAGAATTACTCAAGGGTTATGTTTATTTTTCATTTTTCTAACTAACATATGTTTGATAGGTGGTTGAACCCCATTATGTTCCATGAGATGATCTTCATTTTAAAATATGTAAATTTTCTTTTAAGTGTTTTTTAATTCCCTTTTGCTATCTCATTTGTCATTTTTTTTCATATCTGATAGGTTGGACACCCTCTCTAAAAATCTCTATGTTTTATTCATGCCTATTTTCTTTATACCTCTTTTTTCTTTGATAGGGGTCAATTGGTCCTCTTCAGACTTGATAATAGGTTTGGGAATGGGGGAGTTAGAACATTGACCCTCTTCATTAATTATCTCATTCCTAGATGAAGCTTTGGGTATAAGATAATTTATACCTCCTCAAGGAGATGAAAGCATTACTTGATAGAGATATTTCTCAATTTTACATAGGGGTAACCATTATTGATTAGCTATGGTAATTTTGACTTGATCATAACTATTCATTATGGGGTTAGGAATGATCTTCTCAAGACTATCTTAGTTTTAAAAAATTGGAACACAATGGGTAGGGGTTTATTATAAGAGTCCACTTAGGGGGCTAGGGTTAAAGAGCTTATCTTCTGATAATCTAGTTGAGGAAGAGGGGGTTAGTGGTAGAGCATCTAAAGTGGGTATGGGAGAGGCATTATTGAATGGGGATGAAAAGGGGTGGGAAGGATTGCTTAGGTTAAGGGGATGTATCAAGTCTGAGAGGGTTTTTGGGGTGGGGATTGTAGGGTTAAAGTTTGGGTAGGCACATCATAGAGGTGAGGATGTTAATTCCTTAGAAAGATCCTTGGCTAGAGAGGTGGGGGGAAGGGAGTATGGGGGTTTATGGACTAGATAGATTTTAGGATCTAAGGCTAGGGTTGGGGTTGGGATAAAGGATAGTCTTTAGATGCATGACTTAAGATTTTGCATTTATTTCAAAATGAAGTAGATATTTCGTAATCAATAGGTTGAGACTACTCATTGTATTTGGATTTGATCTTGATTATATGTAGGAGAAACTTGTATTTTAGAAGAAGTACATGAAAATTCATAGCCACCATTATTATTCTAGATATAATGACTATATATATGGTAATGGGCTTGCCTAACACTTTATATATACCCATTATAACCTCTATTTCCCATAATTATAGTGGGAAATCAAGGAGAAATACCCATATGGGAATATCTTCAAGGGCCTAACTAATGAGGTTCATCCCCACTTTCCATTTCCTTGTGCTAAAATTTTATTCCCCATGATCCAAGGGCATTTTTTAAGGACTCTAAAATAATCTTCCTAGAGATTGAAGTTAATGAGGAAAATTTTCCTTGAAATGGATACTACTTCTAGTTGGCCTTTCGGGTGCCACTTGTTGTTATCCAAGTTACAAAAGGAGTTGATGTTAGGTAAAAAACCATTAAATTTCAAAAGAATGGAGTTAGAAAACATATTTTTAGCTTTTTTCACCAAAACATATAAGACATTAATGTAATTCTCATCTTTTTATATGGTGGGATCAATATAGTACTTGGATGGTTCTTGGTCTATTGGTCTCTTACCCATAACATGTTCTACCCAAGAAAGCTTTAGTTGGGATATTTCTATAGTTTGTGGGGTATTATCAAAGGATTGTTCAATTAAATCCAAGTTATCCACAACATTCTAACCTTTATCCTCTTCTCCTAGTGGGTTGTTCATGTTTCCTATGCCCCGATCCCATTTCATGTACCTATCCCCTATATCAAAATTTTGAATTTCCCCCCATATTTTGATCCTTATACTCCTTCCATAGTCCACTCTACTAGAATATAGTCTAATATTTTTTTATATAAAGTAAAATATCAAAAAAACACCATCCTAATTATAGATCTGATTATTCTACTCTTAATTCTATGTTATATTATTCCATTATTATGAAATATCTAAGTAATTTAACTATAGGTGGTATAAAATCATCAACTTTGGCTAGTTTATATAATGTTTTTAATATATAGTGTTGTAAAAATAAGAAGAATTATAGGATTAAAAAACGTAACTTATAATATGGGAAGAAACTAATTTGTTTGCCATTGTAGTGTTGTTTGAATTATTTATTTCAAAAAAAAGTATGGAATTTTTTTCACACCCTTGTGAAAACTATCACTCATTAGATATGTCTTAGTGAGATGATCACAATAGAATAATCTATAGGAACACTTTTTTAGATGCAAAATACTCCCTCTTATGGTTTATTCATGACTGATCCTAACACTCGTAGATGAGGGAAATGTCAAGACACTTCAAAAAATCCTCACAAGGATAACCTATAGTCCAAAACTTTAGATCTATCAGTTTTTGAGGTGGTTCAACAAATTTAGTTATATATATAAATCATGGTTAGGAAGGATGATATCAATGTATTGAAAGGGGAATGGATCATATGAACAATTTATTATCAAATAGGAGTGATTATTTCACCACTATTATATCTCAACTTGAATAAAATAATCCTCCATCACTCTAATCAATTTATCCCAATCTAGACAATCATAAACCTAATACTAGTTTGAATTACATGATATAAAAGGTGGAAATGTTAAAGTTTGATGGTAAGGATACACTCAATTAGATTAATCAAATACAAAAAATATTTAATCTACATAAGACCTTATGTGTGGAAAAGGTTATCATGGCATCTCTCTATCTATAACCTAATCAGTTCATTTGGTATAGGTGGTTATGAATAAAATAAAGGGTTCTTCCATTACCTAGTTGGTATTTACTAAAGAGATATAGATACAATATCATAGAAAAATCTTATAAAATAATCTAGTCAGCTAGAAAATATAGACAAATAAATATTACTAAGGATTATATTCTATAATTTCATAATCTATCCTTATGTGTGGATGACATCAATGAGAACAACATGACTAAAATGTTCTTGGGGGATCAAGGATAACATATAAATTAAGGATTTTATGTTTAATCCAGTGTACATTTTTTAATCCATGCCATTCACATGCTAGGAAGAGGAAAAATATTTGGTCAAAAGAAGGGCACTCATGGCCGTCAACACAATTTCACAACACCATTATTTTCACAACTTACAATACTAACCCCTAAGAAAATTAAAGAGATTCATGATAAAGGGTTATGTTTTTATATGGTATAAAGTAGATAAAAATATATAAATGTGTCAAAAATAAGTTAATCTACATTGAAGAGCTAATGAAGATGAAGAAGATGATGAGGCCTTAGGTGAGGGTATGTAAGATCCAAAAGATGAATCTAAATATTCTCACCCTAATATCTCCTATTATGACCTTTTAGGTATAATTACTCCTCAAACTCTTAAATTGGTATTATTCCTTAGAAAACATAAGGTGTTAGTGTTTATTGACTTAGGAATAGCACACAATTTCATCAATCGTAAGTTAGATACTCATTTGAACTATTCTATTAATCCATCTCTAGAATTTCAAGTCATGATTGAAAATGGTGGCATAATCAAGTATTTTCTAAAAATACATATTACTAAAATTTACATATGGGACTACTTATTTAATTATCCTATGTTTTATATTCCTATGGGTAGGGTTGAGATTATTTTAGGAGTATAATGAATCATCACTTTATGCACAATAAAGATGAATTTCCAAGAAATGTTCATACACTTTTGTTACAAAAGTAAGACATTTGAACTATAGGGGTTATGGGAAAAGTTTACTTGATTAGTTATTTCACATTATATGATGAAAATTATTTAATAAAGTGATAAAGTATTTGTATCATGATTCTTTGTCATAGAATTTCAGCCAAAAAAAGTGTTCACACACCCTGATTTACAAAGGAGTATTTAGGACCACCCAATAATTTTGGAAAAATGACAAAAGGTTCACCACAAAGAAGAGAGAATCACCATTCCATATGAATCATTCCATCTAGTACACCAATGAAAATCAAACCATATAGGTATCCATATGCCCAAAAAAGTGAAATTGAAAATATGGTACAAAAGATGTTGGAGGTAGGTATTATCTGACATAACTAAAGTGAAGATTCATCCTCAACTGTCATGGTGTGGAAGAAGGATGAAACTTGGAGTATGTGCCCCAACTATAAATAAATAAATAAGTACACCAATAATAATAATATCCCTATTTTATTAATTCATGGTTTGTTAGATGAATTGCATGGTGTTTTTTATTTTACCAAACTAGATCTTCATTCTATATATTATTAAATTCATATCAAATATGAGCATATCACTAAAATAGATTTCAAAACACATGAAGACCATTATGAGTTCTTGGTAATTCATTTTGGTATTAAAAATTCACTGTTTAAATTTTAGAGTTTGAGGAATACTATTTTTAGGAATTTTTTATGTTGGAACACAACTATATACTAAGGGGGTGAATCAACAAATTGAATAAAATCAGTCCTTTAATAATTTTAATGTAAATTTAAAAGTATATGTAGATATCACACAAACAAAAATAGACACAACACTAAATGTACATGGAAAACCTAGTATGGGAAAAAACATGATGAGAATAACTACTAGAAGCTACTATTTTAATCTAACCTCACAATCAAAACCTCACTAGTTACAATGTTTAAGGGTACCAACCCTAAGGAGACACCAATCCCCTTATTTAATATCACCCACTTTAACTAAGCACCTAATACCTAACTAAGCACCGACTTAGCTTTTATAATGGCACATACCAATCAGATCTATTATGGAGCTATAACTCTATATTACAAAATTGATTCAAAAATCCCCATTATCAAAACTTGGCACTCTTACATGACTTCTGCACATTATCAATCCCCATGTTTATGACACTTGGAATCCTCACATTCCTTTTATATATTATTAGTCTCTACGCTTATGACACTTGGCAAGCTCACATGCCTTCTACACACTAACAGTGCCCATGCTTATGACACTTGGCACCTTCATGTTGATCATTTACTATTTGAATATGAAGCACACTATAGATCTACTGCTCAAGCTTTTTGATCATGACACATGTTATTAATTCATTCATTCTTGAGTTTTTTGACTTATTTACTTTAATACACATTATTGGATTTTTATCATGTGACTAAGCACTCACCATTGCTCAAACTCAAATAAATATTAAGTCAAGTACTTAGGAACATTAAAGTCTTTGATCACTATTCTAAGATAGTAATCACTAGGTTGAAGGGGTTAATTTCACAATGATGAAGAAGTTTTAAGTTATAACTTAAGAAACTAGTTCCCACCTATATCCATTAAATATAAAAATAAAAGCTCCAATGAATGCCATGAATAAACCCATAGGGTTTTATCAAAAAACCCTAGTAATGGTTGAGAGTAAAGATAATTCATTTCTAGGCTTATCTCTATTCATCTAAATACATGGACTATATATATGAGATTCACTTGAAAAACCCATAATGGATCTTCTATCAAATTCTCTACAAAAATCCATAAATAGTCTTTGTAAAATCATGACAACTTTATATGACAATATTGCAACTTGTGAAATTATAAAACATGCTCTTATCTCTTTCAATATTGTCTATGACTAATCCTTTGAAATATTACATCCATAGAGCCAAATATCTCCCTTTTGAAATCAATTTTAATCATATTTCCAATAATCTCCCCCTTTGTCATTGATGGCAAAATAAATGCTTTGAGATTGTAATAGATGCTCTAATCCTCCTCTAGTATTGATTGTATTTGCATTGGCTTTTAATTAATCTGAGTTGAATATATTCATACTAAACTCCCCCCCCCCCATTACACAATGAAACATTTTCCTAAACACACCTTGGACACATTCTTTTCTCCTTCTTTTATAAACATAAAACTTTTATAGAGAACATTTTCACTTTTCCTCCCCCTTTGACATCAATGCCAAAGGGACTCAAAATTTATCATTGTTTATCCAAATTTTTATCCCCTTAATTAGATAAATGAGTTTTTCCAAGAATATACAACAATCAACTCATTATTAAGTTACAAAATTATGAATACCTGATTTACCTTTTCTCTCTTCTTATAGGGATTAACAAAGTTTTTATGATCTTCCCACTAGACTCACGCTTTGTCACTGAGATATGGTAGTGTGATGTAGGAGCAACCACTCCCAATTTCTACCTTAAATACTCAAATTATTCCTTGGGAAGAGGTTTGGTGAATATGTATTCTACTTGATCTTGTGTTGGCATATATTCCATTATGACCTCTTGATCTGTAACCCTTTCTCTTAATAAAGTGTTACATGATTGATATGTGCTTGGTTCTGGAATACATCACTAGATTCTTTCATATGTTAATAACACTTGAATTGTCACAAAGAATAGAGATAGGTTATTTTTATTCTACCTTGACATATTTAAGTGTTTTATTCATCCACAAGACTTGAGTGTAACATACTACTACTGTAACATACTCTGCTTCTACTGTAGAAAGAGTAACTGATTCTTGCTTTTTGCTCAACCATGAAACAATTTTTTTTTCCAATGAAAAATTCACCACCACTAGTGATTCTTATATCATCAACACTTCCTACACAATCAACATTTTTATATGTTGTTAAAGTGAATATTCATCTTTAGGATACCATATGCCATAGTTAATGATAATCTTGATATATCTAAATATTTTTTTTACTACATTGACATGTGATTCTTTGGGAACATCTTGAAATCTTATAACCATGAACACTACTTGCATGATATCTAGTCTTGACCTAGTTAGGTATAATAAGCTACCTATGATTGATCTATACAAAATCTAATTTACATCAAGGGACTCATCATTTTTTCTCAACTTACAACTAATTATCATGGGAGTACCTAATGGTTTGCTATATTCCATTCTAAACTTCTTGATCATTTCCTTAGCATACTCGGTTTGAGATATAAATATCCCTTAATCAATTTTTGATATTTATACACCAAGGAAGAAGTAAATTTCTCCAGGTATAGACATCTCAAACTCATTTTTAATTTGAGTAGAAAATTATTTTCACATTATATTGTTGCTACCACCAAAAATGCTATCATCTACATATATAATAGTTAACATATGTTCAACTATTGATTTGAAGTATATATTGATATCTGCATAAAATTTATTAAATCTTTGTTATTATAGATACTGGTCTAATAATAAATACCATGCTTTAGGTGCCTTCTTTAGAAAATACATATCTTTCTTCAGTCTAAAAACATAATCTCCTTCTAATAGCTAAAAACATTCAAGTTGTTCTATGTAGACTTCCTCTTCTAGGTTCCCATTCAAGATAGCAAACTTAACATCCATTTGATAGACTTTAAATTTCTTATAAATAGATATTAATATAAACATTCTTATGGTTTCCAATCGAGAAAAAGGAGAAAAATTTTCCTCAAAAACTGTACCTTCAACTTGTGCATATACTTTACACACCAATGTGGCCTTATTTCTTATGACAATTCCATCCTTTTTGAGTTTGTTTATAAAAACTCACTTTATTCCTATTACATTCTTATTTAAAGGTCTTGGAACTAATTCCCAAGTTTTGTTCTTTTTAATTTAGCTTAGTTTTTCTTCCATGGATTTTAGCCAATTCTCATCCTTGCTAGCTTCAACATAGTTCTTGGGCTCAACTTTAGATATTAAATCAAAACTTACTTGTTCCTTGTTCACTGCAACTCTTTTCCTTGTCTAAACTCTTTCATTTTTATTTCCAATAATCTGCTCTATAAGATGATCCTTTTGAACAATTCTTGCAAGTGGATTTTCATTTACTTCCTTAAGATCTTCATTAGCTACTTCCTCTTTAGACTTTGATCATTCTTCACAAATGTTTCTATTAGGTTTAACATATTTCAATCCTTCATCAACCTTGACATTGATAATCTCTATAATCTATTGTAGCTTTTTGTTGTAACATATATAGGCTTTTCTTTGGGTGGAATAACCAAGAAATATTCCTTCATCACATCTTCATTCAAAGATTCTCAACTTATTTTCTTTTCTCCTAATATAACATTTGCTGCCAAACACTCTAAAATACTTAATAAAGGTAGGTATTCCATACCATAGTTCATAGGGGGTTTTATCATTGTTTACCCTTAGTTGAACTCTATCCAAGATATATATTTTTGTTTGTATTACTTCTCTCCAATATCCATTAGGTAACTTGGCCTCTTTTTAGCATTGTTCTGGCCATCTCCTTGATAGTTTTGTTCTTTATTTTAATAAAACCATTCTGATGTGGAGTCCTTGTTGTAGAGTAATGCCTTTTGATTCTATGCTTCCCATAGTATTCTATGAACTCATTTAAAGATAATTTTCCACCTCTATCAGATCTTAAGCATTTGATTTTTTTGTCCAATCTCATTCTCCACCATGGCCCTAAAGATTTTGAATCTTTCAAATACCTAAGATTTAACCTTTATAAAGGTTACCCATGTCATTCTTGAGTAATCATATATTAGCAACATGAAGTATCTTTCTCCTTTAGATCCTCTTGTCTTAGTAAGACCACAAAGATTAGTATGAACTAACTCTAAAGGATTTGTAGTTGTATACTCTTTTGTTTGAAATATAACCCTTGTTTACTTGTCTTGTTGACATTCCTTGCAAGTAGTGTTTGTAGGTTTGGTTATCTTAGGAATATGTCTAACACACTTATTTGAGCTCAATTTTACTATGTTATCCAATTTTACATGAACCATTGTTCTATGCCATAATCAATTCTCATCAATCCTTCCTATTAGGTAGCTATTTCCATTCACTTCACTTAGATTATAAATATTACTTTTATATCTTTTCCCTTTTATAACCAATCTTCTTGATCTCCTTATCTTATAGCCTTCTGCATTAAATGTGACCTTATATCCATTGTCACAAATTTTTATAACACTTTGCAAAAAAAAAATTCAATCCTTCAATATAAAGGATATCATGTGTAGAATTTTTTCCATCTATATTCAAGGTTCTTTTACCGTAGATATTTATTGTAATATTGTCTCCCAAGATAAAAAAAACCTTACATTTACTCAGTTTGATGAACTTGATCTTGTCCCCAGTCATGTGTTTTGAGAAACCACTATCTGTTACCTAAAAATATTGTTTCTTGACATGAAGTGCGATTTGAGAAATCATAAATTGTGCAAATTTTTGATCTTTCACTTTCCACAGATCCTTAAGTTTCTTATTTGGCTTATTTCCCCTTTTTTAGAGACTTGTGAACCTTTATTCACATTAGGAGGCATGATTTTCTTTTAACATTGTATTTTTGGTCTTACAAAGTTTATTATACATTATTTAGCTATGTGGCCAAAATTATTATAGTTATAGCATATTACATTTGTATTTAACAAGGGTGAAAATGAATTTTTACTCACAATTTTTTTTCTCCTTTTAGGTATAACCATACATTCACTAGCCCGATGACCAAATTGATTATAGGTATAATAATAACCATAGAAAAATGAGGAATACCTAGTCATTATTTATTTGTGCAAGATGAGGAGGTATTCTTAACTTTGGCTTCTTCAAGTCTCTCACCCTTATTTAAAAATCTACATCATCTACATTTGTTTTCTACATCTTCCTTGTGTTTTTAGAGATTGACTCATTATTCTTCTTCTTTTATTCATGCTTATTTACTCCTTTATCTTTCTTAACATTAGTAGTGCTTGTGTCTATATTTATATCTATGGAGGAATTCTTTCAAGATTTTCATTCTTTGTTTCTAATTCTCCTTCTACTTTGAAGTTAGCACATAAGTTTCTAGATTTATTCATTATGTAAATTTTCCCTTTTTAAAAACCAAGACTAGATTTCTCTTTTGATGGCTTTTGATAGTTGATCAATTCATCAAGAAATTTTTAACCTCATTTTAGCATTAGACCTTTATCTATTTGTTTTTTTGTATATTTTAAGTTATTTTCTTCAAGCCACTATTTTTGTTTGTAACTTTATGCATTCATTAGATTTATATTTAAGTTTAAATTTAACTACATATTCTATTATTTTAACCTATTCAACTTGTATCTTTAGATTAACTACCATTTGATGAGATTTTTCCAAAAATTTTGGATACTTTTTCCATCTCCTTTTGTGCCTACTTCTGCTTTGAGTTCTCTTTTCTCAGATTTTCAATTTCATCTAGAGCATAAATAATATCACCTTGTAGATCCACTTATCCTTCCTCTTCTTCATCAGAGTCTTTAACTTCTTTTTCTTGATCCACCAACGCTAATTATAATGTCATGAATATAATTCATTTCCCTTAGACATAAAAGTAAAATAATGGTCATCATCTGAGCTATCACACTCATGTAATGAATCAATATCTTTTTTTATGTACAATATCTTATTTTTTAATAAGTATTCTTCTTGGAGTAGTGGGGTTTCATATTTTTACTATCCTCTTCTTTCTTAGAGTTATCATTTTTTTATAAGGTCATTTAGTATTAAAATGTCCTACCTTATCACATTTAAAGTATTTAAAGGGTAACTTACCTTTGTAATTTTTAGACCCTCTTGTTAATTTTTTGATAAAATTGACTTCTTCTTCATCAATCTCCTTAGATCTAGATGTAGGTGCTTCTAATTTTACTTGTTTAGATGATTTGAATGCAACTTCTCTCTTCAAAGAATCTACTTCTCCCATTCTCATCTCATAGGTTATGAAGATTCCATACAACTCATCAACAATGAGTTTATCTAGATCTCTTCCTTCTTCTATTGTAGAGATTTTAGAATCATACCTAGATGGTAGAGATATTAGGACCTTTTTGACAATGACCCAATCTTTCATCTCTTCTTTAATGTCTCTGATTCCATTAACTATTTTGTCTACTCTGAGGATGTAGTCTGCAATTTTCTCTTCTTCATTCATTTTAAGAATTTCAATCTTACCTCTGTATGTTTATATCTTGGCCTACTTTAGCTTATCATCACCTTCATATAGAATCTTTAACTTGTTATAAACACCATGTATTTTCTAAAAAAGCATTACTTTAATAAATTTTGAGTTATACAATTCATAAAGGATAACATTCTTTGCCTTGGTATTGCTCTCATATACTTTCTTCGCATCTTGATTGGTAGGAGTTATAACATGAATTTTATATCCATTTAAAATAGACATCCATAAATAAAACTCTAATAAAGATAAATATTATTTTATTTTGATGCTCTAAAATACATAATTTGATCCATCAAAGAGATGTGCTTTATTTAAGGAAGAACCTTCTTGACTAACCATTTGTGTGCACCATCCAAGATCTGCCTAAGCTAATTAAGCTTCTTTTAAGGAACCAAGTCTCTAATACCAATTATTGAAACATAAATATATAATGATAGGGGGGTTAGTTATTAGATTGAGTAAAATTAGTCCTTTAATACATTAAATGCAAACTGAAAAGTATATGTATAGATAACACACACAAAAATAGACACAACAATCACTGTACATGAAAAACCTAGTATGGGAAAAACCAAAGTGAGAATAGCTACTATAATATACTATTTTAATCTAGCCTCAGAATTAAAACCTCATTAGTTATAATGTTTACGGTCACAAACCCTAAAGAGACACCAATCCCCTAATTTAAGAGTACCTACTCTAAGGAAGTACCTGCTCCCTAATTGAGCACCAACTTAGCTCTTTTGATAGCACCTACCAATTAGATCTATTAAAGAGTTAAAACTATATATTACAAAATTAATTCAAAATTTATTCCATTTTAATGTTATAGATATTTTCTATAGATGATCATGTTATATTATGCATCTCTCTTCTTCTCTACCCACTTTTTCCTTTCAATTACACTCTATTTCCATACATAGTGTATATCTCAGATGACGTATATATGCATTAGATCTAGGTCTCACATCTTCTCTATGTTCACACTTGGATGTTAATATATCAAGCTCCATCTTTTAGAACTCATTTCATCTTTTCTTTAATGATAGTTTTTTTGCTTCTTGAATTCACACACCACCACCACCACTCTCTGGTATTTACTATATTTATAATATATTAGGCTCTAGTTTTGATAAACATGTCATTTTACATAATTTAGATGAATTATAATAATCTATATCATTCTTTGTGTCATAATATACATCTTACCTGAGTGTTCCATTGCTTGACCATTAAGATGAATAAATTTTAAATACTAAACATTGATCTTAATTTTTCATGCCATGATATAATGATCATCTTTCAATTGTGTCAACTTTAAAATGCAATTGTTAGATCAATATCATTCTCTACATTAAATCCTTTTGAACTTCCAAACTTAACACTTCAACTTTAAAATGCATCTATTGATCTAAATATGACAAGCTCACACACTCTATTAGATCTTTACAGGACTTTAAAATTTAAATCTTTAATTTTAAGTCAAAACCATTGATATTTGTCTCAATATCCCAATATTAGGACACTTGGGACTCTCACGTACCTTCTAAGAATTTTACTATCAGTCCTCATGATTGTGACACTTAACACTCTCATGTACCTTCTACACATTATTAGTCCTCATGATTGTGATACTTAGCATCATCATGTGCCTTCTTTACATTTTTAGTCTTTGTGCTTGTGACACTTGGCACCCTCATGTTCCTTCTTCACATTACTATTAGTGCCCATGCTTGTGATACTTGGCACCTTCATGTTGATCATTGACTATTTAACTTTCAACAATATTGTAGATCTACTACTCAATCTTTGTGATCATGTCACATGTAATCAATGCACTCATTCTTAGGTTCTTTAACTTATTAATTTTTTTCCATGTCATAGGATCTTCATCATTTTATTAATAAATCATCAATGATCAAACTCAGACAAATATTAAGTTGAGGACTTAGGAATATTAAAGTATTTGATCACTATTCTAATCCAGTAATCACTAGGTCAAAGGGGTCATTTTCACAATGATGAATATGTATTAAGTTATAAATTAATAAAATAGTTCCCACCTATATCTATTCAACAAAAAAATAGAAGTGCCCATGAATGCCATGATTAAAACCCATATCATTTTACTAAGAAACCCTATTTATTGCTAAGAGTAAATATAATTCATTTACAGGCTATTTTCTCTTCATCTAAATCTATGGACCATATATATGAGATGAACTTGAAAAACCCATAATATATATTCTATCAAATTCTTTACAAGCATCCGAAAATAGTCTTTATAAAATCATGATAGCTTTATATGATAATATTACAACTTTTGCAATTATAAAACATACTCTTCTCTCCATCAATCTTGTCTATGACTAATCCTTTGACATGAATGACATCCATAGTGCTAACTATATCCATTTTGACATAAATGATAATCATATTGACAAAATTTAAAGGAACTTTGTTTAGTGTTTTTTAGTATATCCTAATCTACAAAAAAATGGGAAGAACATTTTAAGTATGTGAAGCAAAAATTGTTAGTTATTAAACAACATCAATTTTATTTCAAACCTTATAAATGTGATTTTAGATTCCATGAGGTAGATTACTTGGGTCATATTGTTTCACATGAATGAGTCAAATTAAACCTTAAGAATATCAAATTTATGGTGGAGTGGTAAGTGTCAAAGACCCTCAATAACCTTGGTGGAGTTTTGGGTTTAAAAGGGTACTATCATATATTTAAAAAAATATGTGGTAGCCTAGTAACTAAAATCACATCCTTGTTAAATAAATATTCATTCCATTAGACTAAACCAACTACCAAGGCATTTTATAATCTAAAATAGGCTTTGTGTAGTAGTCTAATTTTAAGGACCCCTAGTTTTTCTAGAATGTTTATTTTTTAATGTGATGCATTATGATATGGTATGGGGCAAGTAATCATGTAATAAGGAAGACTATTTACATTCAATGGGTAATCAACTCAAGGGAAAAATAAGCTCAAGACAATCTATGAGAAAGATATGATGGCTACTCTTCATGTAGTCAAGTAATAGAGACCTTATTTGATGTCTAGACATTTTTAGTGAAAGACTGATTGTGATTGTCTAAAATACTTTTTGGAATTAAAAATTTCATCACAAGAAAACAATGGGTGACTAGAATTTTTGGATATTACTTTTAAATAGTCTATAAGAAAGGAAAAGAGAGTGTGTTAAGATATGCACTTTACAAAATGGATGAATTAGTTGAGACATTTTAATACATAAGACCATTTAGAAAGAAGATTGGTTATAAGAATCAAGACTAGAATGATAAAATTAAATGGATACATATGTACTAATTTAGAATCTTTAGAATGGTTTGAGTGTTTTTGAAAAAAATTATTATAAATTAAACACATTATGGTATAAATATCAATTATACCTATGTAAGGATTTTGTCTTGAAAGACAAGATCATTGATAGGATTCATGCATCTATAATTGGGGGTGTATACACATAATATTTTAAAAATTTATCAATTATTTATGCTTTCTCTCTTGTAGGAACACATCAAGTCTCAATCTCTCTGAGTGCACACATTAAAGGGTGCACCGGGAAAGGGGTCAAAAAACCATTGGTGCTTTATAAGATTATTATCCCCTATACCATCACTTTATATCTACAAAACCTTCTTATATACACTTCCATAATTTTTTCCTCCTCTCTTACACACCCTTCCAAATAATTCACTACCCTACTTAGCCCTTACCTAAACCTAAATCCCCATTTTGTCATTTACCATATGTATGAACAAAATCTAGACACGTTAAGAAATCAATTAATAATGCAATCTTAATCTAAGATAAATTCAAACTAATAAAAACAAACAAATAAAATAGTAAACATAAACATATACTTTAAATATATAAGTTTCCACCCTTGTGATGTAATATTTATTTTATTTTCAAAATGTGGTTGATCACTCTACAAATGTAAGGTAGAAAAAATAATGTTTTGTTGTAAAATGTTCTTTGGTAGATTACATTCACTTTGGATTCACCTATGATTTTTGTATCACTTTGTTATCATAAGTCAAGATGATGAAAATGATGGTTTTCATTCTTATTTATATATTTCTTAAGGAAGATCCAATGATGGAAGGTTATCTAGATATTTTAAAAGATCCAAATAATCTATGGTGGATAATGAGTCATCATCCATGAGGATGAGGACCATTTAAATTTTTTGAGAGAAGTATGAAAATGGATATTTAAGTCACTAAGAATAAGATAAAATTTTTGACAACTCAAGGGATTAATCAAAGGAGGTTGAGGAAATTGTGGTTTGGTTGGGAGGAGTCAATATCAGAGGGAGAATAAGGTAGAAGATGTTGGGTGGGGTGTAAAATACGGATTTAATTTTTAAATAAATATTTGAAATTGTGCACAATTACTTAATTTTTTTATTCAATTGTTTGATTTTTTAGGGTGTGTCATGAAGTATATTAAGAAGAATAATTAATAGTTTTTTGAAACTAAATGTAATTTATGTGTCTAGATTTTCCCCTCTTTGAAATAGTTTTATGAAGCAATTTTTTTTAGAGAATAGTAAAAGAAGTAGAGTGTTGATGATTAAGGAAAAAGCATTTTCCTGAAATGAATGAAAATGAGTGTGACAATGCCTCCTTGAAGGTTTGTGTGATAAAATGGAAAAACTCTCGAAATGAATGAAAAGATGGAATTGATAGAGTGATTTGGACTTGCAAGTAATCAACTTATTATATAATATATGTTAAAATTATAATATTAAGGTTGTTTAAATAGGATTCCCGTAGTTGATGAAGATTAGAGTATTGATTACAAAAAATAATATGGTTTACCATTCGTAAATTACATGTTTAGTGTTTGCTTATGACACAGGGGTCAATGGAGTGGTTGTGAGAATGATATATCCAAATAATAATAAGTTATAGATCTAAAAATATAAAAATGTATTGATTTTCAAATTGTAATGATAAATTTATGTAGATTTATTATTGCAAGATCTTGAAATAAATCTTAAATAGGTTCATTTAATGTGTCTTAAAATTTGAATAAAAAAGGATGAAAAAATAATTTCATGGAGGAAAGAGGAGGAAAATATTTAAAATGAGGTAAAAATACATGAACTAAATATAAAAATGTTAAGAAATCAACTAATAATGCAATCTTAATCTAAGATAAATTCAACCTAAGATAGAGTAACAAAAAAATAAAATAGTATACACAAACTTATACCTTAAATATACAACTTTTCTCTATTGCGATGTAAACTTGATTTTCTCTTCAAAATATGGTTTCTCACTCTTACAATGAAATGTAAAAATGGGAAGCATTTTGGTGTAAAATGCTCTTTTGTAGTTTGGATTCACTTTTAATTTTGATAACAATTCATTAGCATAAGTTAGGATGATAAAAATGATGGTTTTCATGATTATTTATAACTTTATAGAGGAATATCCAATGGTGGATGATTATTTGGATATTTTAAATGATCCAAATAATCCATAGTGTATAATTATTCCTCATCCATTAGGATGATGACCATCTCAAATGATTGAGAGAAGTATGGAAATGGTTAATGAAGTCACCAAGAATGAGTCAAAAATTTTGATAACTCATGGGATGACTCAAAGGAGGTTGAGGAAGTTTTGGGTTTGGTTGGGATGAGTCAACATGTGAGGAAAAATAAGGTGGAAGATGCTGGATGAGGTTTAAAATCTATATTTTATTATTAAATAAGGATTTAAAATTTTGCACAACTACTGAATTTGATTTGTTCAATTATTTGAATTTGGAGGGAGATGTCATGAAGTATATTAAGAATAATGATTAATAGGTTTTAGGTGCATTTAGACACTAAATGTAATTTAGGTGTCTACAAATTCCCTTCTTTGAAAGAACATTATGAACAAATAATGTTTTGAAGAATAGTATAAGAAGTAGAGCACTATTGATTAAGGAGAAAAACGTTGCCCCAAATGAATGAAAATGAGTGTGATGATTCCCGCTCAAGGGTTTGTGTGATAAAATGAACAAATTCTTAAAATATATGAAAAGAGGAAATTGATAGAGTTATTTGGACTTGAAATAAATAAAATTACTATAAAATTGATGTCAAACTTGAAATATTAAGGTTATGTAAATAACATTCCCCTAGTTTATTAAGATTATAGTATTGATCGAGAAAAACAATATGTTTTACCATTTGTAGATTGCATGTTTAGTATTTGCTTATGACACAGGGGTTAATGGGGCGATTATGGGAATGATATATCATAGTGATAATAAGCTACATATCTAAAAATATAAAAATATTTTGATTTTGAAATTATAATGATAAACTTAAGTTGATTAATTATTGCAAGATCTTAAAATAAATTTGAAATAGGTTGATTGAATGTGTCTTGAAACTAAAATCAAAATGGATGAAAAATGAATTACATGGAGGGAGGTGGGGAAAAATATTTGAAATGGGGTAAAAATATAAATATAAGAGTGGGGATAAGAAATTAATTTTTGCATATTTGATTTTAAAATATATTGGCTAAGAGAAGTTGAGATAAAAGATTTTCTCTAAGCCATTGGAGGAAAATGGACCATATTCCACACCATGAGCACCATGTGGAGTGAGTGACAAGATTTTAGAGACCTAAGAGGAGTGAGCCTATAATAAGTGAGGCTTTTTAATAAAAAAAATTGAATTTAATGTCATTTATTAGGGTTTAAATTAGACATAAATAAATTCACAAATGAGCGATCTATGAATTTGGTAGTGAAATTTATGAATTCTCTATAGAAAACTATGAATTCATCAAAGTATGGAGGAAATTCATAAAATATGATATTGAAATCATTTTATGGTATAAATAGCATGAAAATGTGATTTTGTAGTTCTGAAGTCACAAGATCATCGAACAAAGTAGTGAAATCATGAGGATTAGCCATGAAATCACCAGCATGAGGTGTGAAATTGATTTGAAGAAGATTTGAATGGGTATATGTGAAATTAAAGATAGAGGAGTGAAATTGTAAAATTTAATAGAAAAAATGTGTATTGGAGAAGTGAAAATTCTATTATGAAGAGGAAAAGAATAATTTAATAAGGATAAATAAGCAGGATGAAGATGGCATAAGAATAACATGATTAGTAAAGCTAATTTGATAGTGTTTTTGGTTTTTTGAATGTTTTAATATAGTGGTATATGGATTATTATGCTGAGAAACAAAATTATTGTGATGATAATGTGTTTTATGTGTAGGAGGTATTACTAGTGCTGACTACATGGGAGCTTAGGCCAGGGGCATTAGAGAGGATGGATAGATTCATAGAGTATGAGTTCAAGGTTATAGAGGCTACTAGTTTATCATATATTGTACATATGTGAAATATTTAGGCAAACATGGATTTATTGATATCACTTGTTGAAAGATGGCATAATGAGACTAATACATTTAATCTAATGATAGGGGAGATGAAATTTATATTAGAGGATATTTATTAGATTTTGGGTATTGTAATATGAGGGAGGTGAGTGTACTTGGGGTAGGGTCCACATGAGATGACATTATATAGGATTTTTGGTGATGGAATGATTCTAATTATTAGGAGTGGAGTGGATGTCAATTATTACACCTAATTAGAGATGGGTTCATTGAATATTGTTCTTATGGTTGTTTTTAGTGGCATTATGCTACCTAGAAAGAGTAGGAGATTTATGTCTAATTTAGTTATTGGAAGTTATCAGAGACATGATCAAGATGGTGAGTGGTAAGCATGGGAGCCATGCATATTACCACAATTATAGAAAGGCTTACACCATGTAGTGTATATAGATGGGAGGGAGATTGGGTCATATAAATTATTAAAGGTATGGTGTTGGGAGCACATTACTATAGAGAGGCTAGTTGGTCATATGAGCACTCAATCTATGGATGATCCATTGGTATATAGATGGAATATAATTATTGGTAATCATATACCACATTTAGGTCAATTATAACACTATAATAGGGTTATTGATGAGCTAGGTGATGACTAGATCACTTGGAGACCTTACAAAGAGATTATATTTCAATGGTCATAGGATGATTTGCATATGGACTATATGATGACTTTGTGTTATATTATTAGGGAAAATGACTATATTATAGAGAGATATCACCTTGATAGGGTGATGAGATAGTTTGGGATTGTAAATCACATTCCAATAGGTCCATATATCTTTGCGTGAGCTGTGTGAGAGAGAGTAAAGTGGGAGATGACTATTCATCTAGTGATAGTTTATCATAATTTGTCATAGTTAGAGATAATGAGATGGAATGTCTAGAGGGATGTGATTAATGTAGGATTCATGGATGGATACACTGATTGGTGGGCCCAATAGTGGTGATTGATATTGAATGCATCATATGCACTACCACGTACATGAGACATAGACTAGTTGATATCTTGAACAAGCAGTTGCAAGGCATATGATTGGGAGACTAGATTAGGAGGGATATTATAGGAGATATGGGATGGTCAAGAGCATGAGGAATATGGCATGTTATTTATATTAGTCAATTACATGACATTAGTATCAATGATATGGAGGATGTGGAGATTTTATGGGAGGTAGGTGTAGATTTAGATGTGATTATAGATATGCATGTGGATATAGAGTAGAGAGTAGTAGAGGAGACTCCATTAATTATTATTAATAAGGAGGGTGGTTTTGATGGAGATGACATAGTTATGAGATCAACATAGGAGGCACATATAGATAGAGATGATATGGCTGGTCTTCACACACAAGATCTCAAAAGGAGCAAACACTTGTGGATAGAATTCACAAGGAGATTATAGCTCATGATAGGAAGATGAATTGTTTTTACAATTAGGTATCTAGATTACAAGTAGTTGTAGATGGCATAGGGGATTAATAATATAAGTTAATCATTTATAGGTTAAGGTTGAAAAGATACATGATATAGTTGAGATGATTGAAAGAGATGGAATGGTGATGGTGGTTGGAGTTTTAACACATGATGTAGAGACTCAAAATATAGATCATACAAAATTGACACAACATTATAGATAGGAGAGAGATACTCCTAGGACTAAACTAGTAAAGGCCAGATTGTTACTAGTAGGACAAAGACATATTGATACATTAGATAGGGTTATGAGGGCAATGGGTTAGGCCATATATTACAAGAGTTTATATGATGAGGTTATTCCATGCATATAGAGGGTACCATCCTTTATGGAATATTCATTTAGTTGATCTATGTTAGGTAGATTAGTATATCCAATAGAGATGGATAGGTTTGTGGGGTAGGATACATAGTGTGTGATAGGTCCATAACAAGTCACAACATGGCATGAGGATCCTAGTTCAAGACCAAATACTCCATCAGAGGGAGAAGACAAGACATGACATAGTGTTGGGATGATGATTGTATTGATGTGTGTGTGTGTGTGTGTGTGTGTGTGTGTGTGTGTATGTATATATATATACATTATTTGATATATATATATATATATGTATATATCTTTTTATATAGACATGTTTGATATATATATATATATATATATATATATATTCATTATTTTTATGAGACTTTGTATTATGTGTATGGATATTATGGAATGTTTATGGACTTTGGATGAGTTTTTATATTTAATTATTCATGATTGATGGGCATATGGATATAGATATCACTAGTTATATTTCCTACATTTTGATTCATAGTAGCATGTATTAATTTTTTCTTAGCATAATATTATGGATTATGACATGTATGACTTAATTTATGGATGCATGGATATATGTTCTGAGATAGCTTCTTTATTTTTCTTTTTGTTCCTTGTATTGGATTTACAAAAATAAAGAGTATTGAGAAACCTAATTTTTAATATAGCATAAAAATCATTACCACCAATGATATTAAATAATCATGATGAATGTTGATATTTTAGGAATATGAACTAAATAAAGAATAAATTATGTGAAAACAAATTACATCATGATATAGAAAAATTGTAACCATATTATTATGTAATTCACAAAATAATCTTTTCCACACATATAAAAATAAAACAATTAAAGAAAGATTTGAAAACAAAATTAATCTAGATGATTAAAATACAGCATTAATAAAATAAAAAACATTTTAAAGATAATCAATTAACATAATAAAGTGAAACAACCACAATTGACAAAATAACTAAAAAGGAAGTAACCATGTGAATAGGTAAGGATAGAAAGGAATAAAATAACTAATTAAATGATTAGGGATGAAATGGATAAATAAACAACTTAATGGTTATGTATATAATAGATAAATAACAAATTTAATGGTTAGGTATAGAATGGATAAAATACAACAATTAAAATAAACAAGGGATCAATACATGAAAAGATAGAATTAAAGGCTTAACATCTAAAGCAAGGGTATGCACCATTTATATCCAAGAGATATGTTAGGTACTAAAAAATTGATGAGGAAGTATAAATATAAAAAAAACCATTCTAAGGGAAGTGAATGATGGGGAAGATAGTGGTTGAGCTGACCCTAGAGACCCCATGTCTCTAAGTGCTTCCTACATAATCCACCCGAGACAAAGTCCATGTGGGGATATTAGGCTAGATGTAGTTCTCCCAATATAAGAAATGATGAGAAAATGGGTGATTAATGAAGAGTTTAATTTTTGAATGACAAATATGTGTGATTGACCCACCCAATAAAATGAGTAAATGATGCAGAAAGATAGTTAGGATGGTAAATGTTTTGTGGGAAGTGGATTCACATATTTTTTTGATTTTTTTATAATTTTTTTTGTTTTTTTTACATTTTTATATTTTTAAAACAAGGAATATAAAATATGTTTTCCTCTATCATGAGAAAGCATGTGGGTTCACATTTAGGAGTATCAAACATTAAATTAGCATGATATAAGATCAACGATGAACAAGTGAGATGTAAATATACAATAGACTACCAAAATATGATGCTCCCAAGTTAATAGGATTAATATAGATAATGGTTTACACATGTTGCCATAAATTTTTTTTTCACCATGGTATTTGCATAAAGCACCAATAAACTAGTTTTCACTTTTGGATGACCTATATGTTTTTTCTTGTTTTTTTTTCCTTTTTTGATGTTTTTTTATTTTTTTATTTTTTCAATTTTTTAAACACTGGGATATAAATAATAGCATATAGAACTAATTTAGGCATAAAATATCTTAAGGTACATGATGTTCATGGGTTCATCAAGCTCCTATCAATATTTTGTAGATAATTTGTAAGCTCTTAATCCATAATTGGCAATGACAACATATGGGTCTAACTAATTAGGCTCAAATTTTGCCTTATTTTCTCTTTCAAAATTGGTCTTTTGTTGATTTTCCTGAAGAAAAAAAATTTTGATTTCAAATTCAATGGCTTTAATCCACTTATTATATCTACGATGCATGTAATTATGGTAAACTTATAAATGGTTTAAAACATTAAGTCATTTCTCATCTAAAATTTTGAGTTCACTAAGGTGTGAAATGTCATAGGATTCTTCATAAATGATTTATTGTAAGGATATTCACAAATATGGAATCTCAACCTCTATAGAAAAAATAGACTCACTTTCATATATAAGGGAATAAGGAGTTATCCCCATGGGTGTGCAGATCCTAGTGTGATATGCCTAGAGGGTAGGATATAATTGAGTATGCTAGTCATGACCAACTTCATTTACAACTCTTTTAATAATGTGCAATTTTTTTTGTTAGTTACCTTATCTTGGTTTTTGCCTTGTGGGTAATATAGAATGGATCACTTATGATTGATATGGTAGGTTTGATAAAGAGCCTTAACATCTCTATTCTTTCAAATAATGTGGTTGAAGATAAATTTGGAAATTTGATTTCCAATGACATAGGTTAGGGGCATTACCTCAACCCACTTGGTAAAATACTTTTTTGTTATTATAATATGCTTATGTTCATCATAATAACTAGGATTTATATTTCCAATGAGATCTAACCCCCATGTGTAAAATGGCCAAGGTGTTGTCATTGGTTGTAAAGGTTATGAGGGACTATATCTAGGATCCCCATGTTTCTAATAGGTTATGCATTTCTCGACATAGGAACATGAATCCATTTCCATTATAGGCTAATAATAACCTAATCTTAAAATCTTATTTGCAAGGAACATGCCACTCAAATGTGCTCCACATATTCCCTCATAGACTTCTATAATTACCAAAGTATATTATTCATAATTTAAACAACATAAAATATTTCCATCATAGCCTCTATAGTATAGGGTGTTTTAATAATGGTGTAGTGAGATGTGCATTAAATAAATGACTTGTGTTGATTAGGGGATAAGTTAAATGGTGTGGTATTATTATGAAGGTACGTATAGATATCAGATTACTAAGGATAAGTGGTACCAACCACCTCATAAACAATTTTTGAATCAGGGGTATCATAAGATAGTATCATTAAGTACTCAACCAAAAAAATTATTTTTTGTTCTTAGATCCATTAGGTAATCAATTGTAACCATAGCATCCGTTGATATATTGTTAATTTATGGCATTTTTTCATATTAGATGTACTCAAAAGATAATTTAAAATTATCCACCATCACTTGTAAGGGATCATATTATCATTGAAATATTGTAATTAATTAGAGACTTGATTGATGATAAGATTAGAATCACCAAAGATAAGTTATTGGATTCCCCATTAGATTGCCATTTTGAGACCTGTTATGAGACCTTCATATTCTACTATGTTATTGGTGTAAGGTAATTCCATTCTAAAATCCTTTGAAATGAAATTATCATCAAGTTTTCCCAATAAGATACCTACCCTCGATCTGTGATTGGTAAAGGAACCATCAAAGAAGAGCTGTCAAACTAGAGACTCATCTATAGAAATTATTGCTTCATCTGGGAAATTTGTAATAAGTGATGCTTTTTTGTTGAGTGGTGCTTCAACCAATACATCTTCTAAGACCTATCCTTTGATTACTTTTTTATTGACATATTCTAAATCAAACTCACTAAGAATCATAACCCACTTAGCCATCCTACCAATTAGAGCTATTCTTGATAGAAGATATTTAAGAGGGCTTATATTATTAATAATATTGGTTTTATTATTGATCATGTAATGTCATAATTTTTTATAATTAAAGAAAAAATGATAGATATGTTCTTTCTATCTTATATTATTTGAGCTCATATTATATCAAAGTTCTACTTATGTAGTACACTTCTCATTCTTTCCCATTACCATCATGTTGTGCTAACAATGCCCCTAGTATAAACTAAGTAATTAAAATGTATATTAAGAAAGGTCTACCAAAAATAGGTGGAATTATTAATAATGGGTTTAAAATATATTTTTAAGATTGTCAAATTTCTTTAAACAATTTCCATTCTGAGTAAAAGGAGTGTCCTTCAGCATAAATGTGAAAGAGTGATAAATGTTTGAAAGTTGAGATATAAATTTCCTGATTGCTTGAATTTTTCCTTGTAAACTTCTAAGCTATTTAAGATTATTAAGTGGAGGCATATACATTATAACTAAAACTTTAGAGGGATTGAATTTGATCCAATGTTATGAAATAATGAACCCTAACAAATTCCCCAATGTCACATCAAACACACACTTCTTAGGATTCAATTTCATGTTGTACGATCTCATGTGTTCAAAAATACTATGTAGCACTTGAGGGTGTTCTAATTTGGATTTATATTTAGAAATAATATAATCAACATAATCTTCCATAATTTCATGAAGCATATCATGTAAAATGATAATCATTTCCTGTTGATATGTAGATTTAGCATTTTTAAAGTTACCAAAAGGCATTACTTGGTAGCATAATGTTCTCCATGGTGTTGTAAATGAAATTTTGTATTGGTATTTAATAACAATTTTTATTTGATTATAGCCTAAAACTCCATCCATCAGGGATAACATCTCATGTCATATAGTTGAATCTACAATCATATCTATGTTAGGTAATAAAAAATCATCTTTTAGGCATGCTTTGTTGATATCAAAAAAATTCATGCAAACTCTAATACCTTTTGGTTTCTTTGATATCGATACAATGTTTGATATCTAATTTGAATAATCAATAGGGCATATGAAACCAACAACCAACTACTTATTTAGTTCTTATTTTACTAGTTGTGTAATCATAAGATACTTCTTATGGAGTTTTTGTTTGATTGGTTTGGCATCTAGATGCATCACAAGGTGATGAACTACTATTTATATATTAAGTCCTAGAATATCTACATAAGACCATGTGAAGATGTCAGATAATTCACAAAGCATAAGTTTTAATATGTCCCTTTCTTCTTGATTAAGTGATATAGGAAGTTTAATAATTTTAGTATCTTCTTTGGTGTCAATGTTCATAGGAATAGTTTCTTCAACAAGTAGATTTGATTATTTTGTAATTTAGGGGTGGTTTAGGAAAATTCAAACTTCCTCAAAATCTATTTGATTGGATGTAGAAGATGAGTTAATATTGTGATGTAATTTCTATTCCCCAAAATATGTTGAATCATCTAACTAAATTAGAAACCCTTTCTTGTGGTCACCTACTAAAATTTGATCCCATGTTCTTAAGAATTCACAAATAGCCTCATCATTCTAAAAATGATCAAGATAAGGTGTTTCATTTTGGTCCCACTTTATGAGGGATGGATATGAAATATCAAGTGTAATAATGACATTCTCATGAAATAGGTTGGTGAGGGAAAGGTATTCAAATTGGTTAAGTATGGAACATGTGTCACTATCTAAAGAATCATCCTCTAACTCACTAGAAGAGTCTCTTTGGAAAATTATGAGATGCACATTGAGTGGGTTAAATCATATACCATGTTTTGCCTCATTTGATTTTATGATTATAGGTTCAATGGATCCTTGTTCATGGAGGCTAAGACCTTTACCCTTTTAGTTCATGTTACATCCTGATTCCTCACTAAATAAACTATTTGATTATCCATGAATATTATAGTTGACAAATTTAGATTTAGCTATTTTACCTAAAATTTGAGATATAATGTTATGGGATAGTAGGATATTACTTAGGTTACATTATTACATTACTATGGGTTAGCTGTACTGTATATGTTTACATTACAAACATGTTAATTTGTTATTTCAATTACATTTTATGATGTATGTATATCATGAATGTTATGGTCTAACTACCTACTTGTTGTGAGCTTAATGCAAGAGAACTCATCCCTCATAGCATGATGGAGGGAGAGCATCATAAAAGAGGGTGATGTAGATGGAGATGTTATAGGATAATAGAGAAACTAGATAGAAAACTATACACACCACAGTAGTTAGCACATGTTAGAATGCATAATAAATGGTTTACACGTGATTATTTATGCTTATATTAAATAATTGTTTTCTCATGATTTGATAACATAGTTTAAAAAGTTATTTGGAGAACATCTTGCATGACATTTTCATAATAAGTTTAAATTTAGATTTAGTGATTTGTGAATTTATCATTAAACCATTTTGACAATTACTTGGTGTCAATTTAATTACTGAATTTATTAATTATTGAAATTGAGTTAAGTGAGTAAAATATGAGGGAAAAATAGGAAAAAAATAAGGAAATCAAGAAAATAATAAAAAAATAAAAACAAATGAAATGGTCTAAAATTAAGAAAATAAATCTATTTTAAATAAAAATAAATGAAAGGCAAGTTTTTATTAAAACCTGTGATTTATGGAAAATAAAAATAAAAATAAACAAAGAAATAAAATTAATGGAAAGTTATTATTTTTAAAAATAATAAAAACCTATGAATTTTCATCTTAAAAGGGAATAAAGGAAAAGGAAAAAAAGAGGTGAAGGATGTAAAAAGAAGGGTACCAGAGCACAATAGAGAGGAGTGCAAAAAAGAAGAAAGATGGGAGAAGACAAGGTATAAAAAAAGGGACCAACAAAGCACTTGATAGGTAGGCATTCTATTTGAATTTTATATATTAAGATGAATGGTATTCAGATGTATCTATTGTATATGTCTATAAGTAAGTATATCTAACTATAGCTATAGACACACGCACGCGCGCTCACACACACACACACACACACACACACACAACCAATAACAAATTATTTAATTATGTATTGGATTATGATATATTACTATAGTGTGTAGTAACAAATAATTAATATTTTTTGCATATATCATATAATGAAAGAGATATCCACTTTCCTAAAAATGATATTAATATGGTGCTATATGTTACTATAATCATGGAATTATTATTTATTAATTCTAATGATGATAATTTATCTAGTTAGATGTGAGTAGACATTTACAACCTTTTTATCATATCATGTCCAGTGTTGTGGGTATTCATTTTTTATGCTATGTTTGATTTTTGCATCTAGTGATAGAGCTCGACAATGCTCTAAATTGTGTCTATGGCTATGTGATCTATGAAGATTTGTAGTAACAGATTTAGTACCTAAAAAATAGGGATGAAGGTGATACATTGGTCTAAGAGACTGAATAAGATAAAAAATAAAAAAATAAACAAAATTATTAAAACCAATGGGGTGATTTAGTACATATTTATGATAATAAATATAATTTAGTTCAATGACCTTTAAGTCATAGGTAGTGATTTATAAATTAGTGTAGTGACTTGTAATTTTAGGTAGTGATTCATAATTATATTGTAACATCTATCTTTGTATAATGTGGATACTATGTTTTAATTGATTTACTATATATTGTATTATATTTTTGTAAACAGTGATATATTCATAGCAACCTATAAACTAGATATGATTGATTGCTGTTTTGAGTAGTCATCTTGGTATTTTATCCTCACCCTTATCTAATGTTATAGATTAGTTGAACTATTATAAAAGTTTGATTTTTGAATAGAAATGATCAAATTCCTATGTTACATAGGCGATTTAAAGTATGTAGTGATCTATGAATATAGTCCAATGGAGGAACTACAACAATAATCTATAAATGCCAACATACTCTACATGGTATCATGCTAGTCATAAAATGGAATGACTTAAGCCCAACAAACTAATAAAATGTTTATTTTGTATAATAATACATTTACATAAATCATTCCAATTATTTAATAGAATAAATTTCATAATACCATATTAAATTATGTATAATTACTATAATACCATAATATATAATAAAATAAAGCATCTTTACCTTTAAATTATGTAGAATGACTATAATACCATAGTATATTCTATATAGTGATTTTAATACCATAAATATACTCTGTAATTATAATATATTTACCTTAAAGCATTATTATGGTTGAGTGTATAATAATATATTTAATTTACCCATTTATTCTATATAATAATGTTTATTCTTATTTATATCTTAAAACATTTATTAATGAAATGTTATACAATGGTATCATGTTGATCATTCCATCTAGAATAAGACAAATTAACGTATGATGAATATGATTCCATTATTTCATTGTAATATTAAGTAATCGATATACCATAATGAGACATTGGATTGTTTGTATTGTCAGGGGCGAGCATGCTACTAACGTGATGTGATGGTTATTGTATGGGAATGTTTGTTACATTATTAACATTCCTTGAGTCTAAATATGTTAATAATATGAATAAATATATATATATATATATATGAATAACAAGCATATATATTCACTAAACATATAATTGTCTCTAGTTAAATTAACAACAGAGTATGCAGAGTGTGTTGTCATGATAGTTGTGATATAACATGCTAATTCTTATTATTGGCTATCTAAGATCAAATTTTGGTATACTAAACTATACCAAATGAGTCTATTATTTACATATTTAGCATATTAATTTAGGAGAGTTACTAATGTATGATCATAATGTGTAACAACTAAGAGAATAAAAGAATTATTTTATTTAAGACTAGGAGCTAGTTATCATATAAAATAAACATATCTATATATGAACTTTAGAATTCATACAAAAATATAACATTTAGGTGTATTGGGTCATAAACCTATATCTAGAGTTAAGTGGTTGGTTTAAATAAATCTTAAGGATTCTAAGAAATAGGAAAACTACAACCATATGAATATTGTATCTTGAGTTATGTTCATATGTGGTATAAAATGGTTAAAATTTTTCTAATATTATAATGACTATTAGTATATATGCTTACAATAATGAGAACTTGTATGCAAAACATATTATGAGTGTATTTATATGTAGAATTTCTTATGCATACATGGCTTATATTAATGCATCATGATGTGTGTGTTATGTCTCTTTTGGTTGGAAAGACTAAGTTAGAGAATCCTAAGAGAGGAAAATTATTTATATATGCACAAAACCTCTTAAAATATAGTAATTAGTTCAAATGAAATATTACATTCTTATGAGAATTATGGTCTTTTGTTATGTTTAGATATTGAACTTGAGTACTATATCCTTGGAAATTTATGTATTATGATATATTTATTGTCATATTATATATTATGTTTTGAAATATACATATGAATATTATATTATGAAAAATAAACATAGGATATACCCGGGAGGTATAATTCTACACTTGCTTGATTATTATTTATGATTGTGGGTTGTTTTATTCTTGAAATTGTAAGTTTGGTTATGTGTAATTATGTAGTTGTGAACTATGATAGTATGGGATGTCATATAATACTATAGTATAAATGTATTTTATACCTAGGTGGTACAAATGGTGATGGTTGTATCTAGACTCACACATATATTTGATAGATTAAATGTATGCACGTGGATTATTACTATGAGTATCATGTTTTATGATAGTTACTAGGACTTTATGTATTCTTGCATATAATTACTAAGAGTATAATTAATGTTAGGATAAAATATTATTGTGTCTTGTGGTAACTATGAATTTATTTGTATATATCTATATGCTTGAATAAAAGCTTCTATTTCCATGTAATTAAGACTACTTTATATGACTAATTATGGAAAACTATTATTTATGTCTTAGAATATTAGACTATGGTAATGTGAATTATCATAGGATGTATCATGTTAGGAAACTAATTGTGTTAGCTAAAATATGTAGTTAAATGTGTATTTTACCTAGGTGGTATAAAGTATAGTCATTATTTATAGTATGGTATAGATAATAATGTAAGATTCATTCATACATTTGATAGAATAAATGTATGACTTGATTAATCCTATGTTTATCATGTTATGTGATATGATTTATAGTAGGATGTTGATTCTATGAATATTATGGTTAAATTATGTTTGTCCAATCTCTCATTGCTAAAATTGAGTAAGGAGTGATATGGACTTCATTGGATTACTAGCATCATAATTCCATATGAAGGCAAACCAATCAAATGGTGTGTATGAATTTGACTAATCTATAAATCACTATTATTTATTATTATTGAAAACATTGATATAAAGTATGTTTAATGAGACATTATAATTTCATGAGTATAATTTACATGGTTGTGAGATATCTTGTAATAGAATGAACTTTCTATGATTTATTGCATGTTTAGTTTTAGAAATCATACAAAAAATGGATACTTGTTAGTATCTCTAGATTCTTGCACTATCATTATCTGCTCATCCATGAAGGGAGGACTATTACCCAATGGGATTAGTACGTGGGATCATTGGTCCATGGTTGGTGTGGAAAAGTGCTTAGTTAATGCTCTCCAGCCCCACAATAGTACTTAGAAGCAAATCTTGAGATTACCATAGATACTGTAGAGTCTAGGGAACTCATGCTCCAAGGAGACATGTATCATATTTATGTACATTCTATTGTATAACATATATTATTAGAAACATTATCATGAAGAGTTGTAAATACCTAATTACTATTGATTGATAGAAATGGTTTTATAATGTACCAAGAGTGACTGGTTATTTGTAATTACTTTCTATGTTTGTAATATGATGTGTTTCATATGTCATTAGTGATCAATGATTGTTAGATGTCATATGCTTCTTTATAGTTATCACACTTAGAGTATTTTGTATGATCATTGCTTAGATTCTCATGGTCTTATCGATTTATATAATATCTATTTAATTAACCAAAAAATCATGTATTTCTAATTTGACCCCAACGGAGTTGTCACATGTGGTATCATATTTGTGGCTTAAACTCTAGGACCTATTGAGTCAATTAGCATTTTTTTATCCTTATGTTTATTAGAAAAGAGAATAGTGAAATATGTGTGGTACATTGAGTGTTTGCATTAGGAGAATTCGTACCCTCTTGTATATGTTAAAATGTTGGTTTATTGATTGTCATAATGGTGTCAGTTGTAATCAAGGTTAGGTAGGAGAGTGCATAACATAGTTCTTGGGTCATGAACAAGAGATTCATATAGTATTTTATGATTACATCCTTTCTTATTAATCAAGTCACCTCTATCTTCTTTTTTGAGTTACGAGTGTTTAAAACTCATGGGATGATTCTCACTTAAGTATATATGTATTAGTTTTGTGTCTTATATACATAAATCCTAAGAGTTGGAAATTTTATAATACCATTTTTAGTTTGGTACCACCTAGTGCAATGCAAATTTTATTGTAGTAGAGTATAGATGTCTTGGTTGAGAATTGCTTTGTGCTTGGAGCTTTTTAATGGATTAGTACCTTTATGTTATGTGTATTAGGAAGAAGTTTCATCTCTCATAGTGGGCATATAGGTGAGTTTTCACTCCCTTAATTTCCTTTGACATCATTTTAATCCCTGAGGGGATTCTTATTTTCTTAATATTTAAACTTGTTCTAAAATGTTGTTTTGGACTATATCCCTTATATTTCATGGAATAATGTCTTATAGTTACTTTGGAGAGATAATTTTTAGGATTGGATGGTTGATGCATTTGAGAGGTTAATATTTTTTTCTTCTAATTGTCGAAGTAGGTTATGATAATACTCTTATAAGATTGGTAAGAAGGTAGTCATTATGGAAACTAAGTTGTGATGCTATATTTTTACCATGTGAGGCTATTTAAGAGTTTTGTCATTGAGATGTTATCTCTATAATTTCTAGTTGTGACTTTTTAGAGTCACTAACTTATCTAATATTGTGAAATTTGACTGTGTAGAGTGGTGAACCTTGAATTTATATTGGTTCTAGATTGAGAATTATAAGTTTATTATAATTATTGCGTTAGTATAAACCCTTGATTAGACTAGTATTATTATCTTTTTCTTAAATCATGGTTTTTAAAGAGATGTTTTTATACCTTTCATCAGGAGTGAGTAGTGTATATGATGTGTGGAACATCTTGTTAGTCTAAAAGGGTTGAGATAAAATTTTAACTTGTGTACTAGTTGAGCAACTAGGCAGATATTATCTCACTTATTCCTTTATAGGGTTGTAAGGATGGTGTGATCATTTGAATTTGTATGTCATGTTAATTTTAATGATATTTACTCTTAACTATAAATATAACACTATAGGTTAAGCTATGAAATATGATACTAGTTATATTTGGCTAGTGGCAACTTAATATAATTACAGAATGATTGTATGATTTTTTTGTATGTATGTTGGTACACCTAGAATTATTTAGCATATATTATTGCTTTCTATGATATATTATTATAGAATTGCAATTCATGAACCTTATACATATTTTGGAGATCATTAGGTCATGGAGACCTAAAGGATGACTGGTGAATTAGGAACGTGAGAACTAAGTGATATCAGTGGATCTTACTTAGGCTCACATTAACTCAATAGTTACTAAGTTTAGATCTAAAAAATGGACTTATAAAATCTATGATATGATAGATGGACTTATTAGATTCAGTTGTATGGCTATACGCTTGTATATAGTGGAATGTTTATTCCTTAATTTTACATACATTAGAAATGTAGTATTTCCAATTCCTATTCATCATCATACTTGTCTAGAGTTTCATAGTTTAACAACAATATTGACATATTATACTTGTTAGGAGATACATAGAGTAGTGATAGTATTAACTTATACACATCATTCTTGATAGGTTCCCTAAATACTTGTCTCCAAAATGAAAAATACTCTCTCTAGGCTAGAAATATGTGCAGAGGGGACTGGAAGGTTTTATGGAACTCTTAGTGGTCATTTGTTTTGTATTTTTTGATTATCTCATGTGTTTTTAGGAATTTAATTAAAATTTTAGTAAGATATGTGTAGGTTGGTCTTGTGGTTTTAGACCCTGTGGTGGTCATGATAGAACCAATTAGTGTAATTAATAATTGCAAACCTTGTTTGCATAATAGAAAAATATCATAGATCAGGTTCTTTTAGGACCAATACTTTGAGAATAGTTCTACTTGGGAGAACTATGGGGATTTTTATAGGTAATCTCCACATTTATTTACTTATTTTGTTACTTTATACCATATTATTTCTTTGATTAGCAATGTTTTTAATTCAAAATTTATGTTTGAATAAGAGTCATTTGGAATGATGAGTAGCTTTAGGGGGGAGGATGTTACATCCTAATACTTTGCTAAGTAAACTATTTGTTTAACCATGGATATTTATAGTTGACAATTTTGGATTTTGATATTTTAAATAAGCTTTGAGATATATACTTTTATGGGACAGTAGAATATTTTTTAGGTTACATTATTACATTGCTATAGGTTAGTTGTATTGTATATGTTTACATTATAAACATGTTGAATTTTTATTTAAGTTACATTTTATGATGTATGTATATCATTATTGTTATGGTCTAACTACCTACTTATTTTAAGGTTGATGCAGGAGAACACATCCCTCAAAGTATGATGGAAGGAAAGCATCATTAGAGAGGGTAATGTAGATGGAGATGTCAAAGGATGATAGAGAAACTAGATAGAACCCTACACAAATCACAATAGATAACACATGTTAGAATGCATAACAAATGGTTTGCACATGTGATACTTTTTTGCTTGCATTAAATAGATGTTTGTTCATGATTTATTAGCATAGTTTAAATAGTTTTTTGGAGAACATCTTGCATGACATTTGCATAATAAGTTTAAATATAGATTTAGTGATTTGTGAATTTATCATTAAAGCATTTTGAAAATTACTTGGTGTCAATTTAATTAGTGAATTTATTAATTATTGAAATTGAGGTAAATGAGTAGAATATGAGGAAAAATTAGGAAATAAATAAGGAAATAAAGAAAATAATAAAAAAGAAATAAAATTGTTTAAAATTAAGAAAAGAAATTTATTTTAAATAAAAAATAAAAGAAAGGCAAGTTTTTTTTAAATCTCATGATTTATGGAAAAAGAGATAAAATTAATAAAGAAATAAAATTAATGGAAAGTTATTATTTTTAAAAAGAATAAAAAGCTATGCCCTTTTCTCTTAAAAGGGAATAAGGTAAAAGGAAAAAATGAGGTGAAGGCTAGAAAAAAGAAAGGTAGTAGAGTGTAGTAAAAAGGAGTAGAATAAATATGGGAGAAGACAAGGTAGAAAAAATGGACTGATAAAGAACTTTCCAAGTAGGCATTGCATTTGAATTGTGTGTATTGAGATGAACATTATTCAGATCTATCTAGTGTATATGTCTTTAAGTAAATATATCTGACTATAACTATATAATTAAATAGATACATACATATAAACAATAATAACTTATTTAATTATGTATTGGATTATGATATATTACTATAGCATGCAATAATGACTCAGATATTTGCTGCATATATCATACAATGAAAGAGATATTCACTTTCTTAAAAATGATATTAATATGACACTATATTTTACTAAATCATGGCATTATTATTTGTGAATTCTAATGATGATGATTTATCTAGATATATGTAAGTATTTTTTGAGTATACATGTGTAGCTTTTTTTAGCATATCATGTCAAGTGTTGTGGGTATTTATTTTATATGCTCTGTGTTTCATCCTTGCGTCTAGTGACGGAGCTCAATGATGCTATAAATCATGTCTATGGCTATATGATATATGATAATTTGTAGCAATAGATTTAGTGCCAAATAAATAGGGATAAAGGTGATACATTAGTTTGAGAGACTAAATAAGACAAAAAAAAAGAAAAAAAACATGTCAAAACTACTAAAACCTATGGGGTGATTTAGTACATATTTATGATAATAAATATAATTTAGTTCAACAACTTATATGTCATAGGAAATGATATATAAATTAGTGCAATGACTTGTATTTTTAGGCAATGATTCATAATTAGATTTCATTAAGTGCCTTTGTATACTATAGTGACTATATTTTAGTTAATTTACTATATATTATATTATATTTTGGCAAACCATGATATATTCATAGCAACTTGTAAACCAAATATGGTTGACTTGTGTATTGAGTAGTTTGCTTGGTATTATATCTTTGCCCTTCTCTAATGCTATGGCTTAGTTGAAATATTATACAATTTTAATTGTTAAACAAAAATTGTCAAATTCTTATGTTACATAGGTGATTTAAAGTATGCAACAATCTATGAATATAGTCCAAAGGAGGAACTGTAGCAATAATCTATAAATATCAACAGATCATCATACTCTGCATGGTATCATGGTGGTTCTAAAATGGTATGACTTAACCCTAGATAACTATTTAAATGTTTATTCTATATAATATTACATTTACCTTAAATCATTCCCATTATTTAATATACTCAATTTCATAATACCATAGTAAATTCTATATAATGACTATAATACCATAGTATTTAATACCATAAAGCATCTTTACCTTTATATTCTATATAATGACTATAATACCATAGTATATTTTTTTATAATGATTATAATATAATAAAGATACTCTATAATTATAATATATTTACGTTAAAGCATTCTCATGGTTTAATGTGTAATAATATATCTACTTTAACCATTTATTCTATTTAATAATGTTTATTCACATTTATATATTAAATATTTTATTAACAAAATGTTATACATTGGTATCATGTTGATTATTCTATTTAGAAGAAGATAAATTAAATTATGATGAATATGATTTCATTATTTCATTTTAATGTTAAGTAAGCAATTTACCATAGTGAGACATTGGATTGCTTGTATTGTTAGTAGAAAGTATGTTGTTGATGTGATGTGTTGGTTATTGTATGGGAATATTCATTACATTATCAACAATCCTTGAGTCTAAACATGTTAATAATATGAATATATAGGTATTTTTGGATATATATATATATATATATATATATATAGTGATATGATTGGACTCAAGGATATCTCTCTTCTATAGGAATATCTAACTCATAGTCCTATATAGAAAAAAATATTATATTCTCTGAGTTATTACACATTATGATCATATATTAGTAACTCTACTATATTAATATGATAAATATGTAAGCAATAAACTCATTTTTTATAGTTTATTATAACAAAATTTGATCCTAGATAGCCAGTAATATGACTTAGCATGCTATATCACAGCTATCTTGACAACATGCTCTGCATACTCTACTACTAATTTAACCAAAGACCACTATATGTTTAATGAATATATGATTTCCAATCATATCACTATATATATATATTATATATATATATATATAGTGATATGTTTGGAAATCATATATTCATTAAACATATAGTGGTCTTTGGTTAAATTAGTAGTAGAGTATGCAGAGCATGTTGTCAAGATAGCTGTGATATAGCATGCTAAGTCATATTACTGGCTATCTAGGATCAAATTTTGTTATAATAAACTATAAAAAATGAGTTTATTGCTTACATATTTATCATATTAATATAGTAGAGTTACTAATATATGATCATAATGTGTAATAACTCAGAGAATATAATATTTTTTTTTATATAGGACTATGAGTTAGATATTCCTATAGAAGAGAGATACATATATTAATATTGATGGTCTTTCATATCTTTCTATGAGTATAATTTTGAATGAGTGTTTATATACGGTACAAATTATTATTTAAATAAATATTATATAGGAAACATATCCATATATGGACATTATAATTCATACAAAAAAATAACATATAAGTGTATTGGGTCATAAACCTATATCTAGATCTAAGTGGCTTCTTTAAATAAATCTTAAAGTTTATAAGAAATAGGAAAAATACAACCATATGAATATTATCTCTTGAGTTATGTTCATATGAAGTATATCATGGTTAAGATTTATCTAATATTATAATGACTCTTAGTATATATTCTTACATTAATGAAAACTTGTATGCAAAACATATTGTGAGTGTATTTATATGTACAATTGCCTATGCATACATATCTCATATTAGCACATCATGATGTGTGTGTTATGGCTCTTTTGGTTGGAAAATACTAAGTTAGATATTCCTAAGAGAGGAAAATCAGTTATATATCTATAGAGCCTCCTGAAATATAACAATTAGTTCAAACAAAAGATTATGTTCTTTTGAGAATTGTGGTCTCTTGTTATGTCTAGCTATTGAACTAGAGTATTGTATCATTGGAAATTGATTTAATATTATATATTGCTTTCCATAATATATATTATGTTTTAAAATATAATTATAGAGATTAGATTATGTAGACTAAACATAAGATATGCCTGAGAGGTATAATCCCATACTTGCTTAATTAACATTTACGAATATGGGTTGTTTGATTCTTGAAATCATATGCTTATCTATGTGTAATTATGTAGTTTTGAAATATGATAGTATGGTATTTAATAGAGTAATATAGTATAGATGTATGATATACCCAAGTGGTATAAATGGTGATTATTGTGTCTATACTCACACATATATTTGATGGATAAAATATGTGTGTGGATTACTAATATGAATAACATGTTTTATGTGAGTTAGTAGGACTTTATGTATGCATACAAAACCTGAGAGTATAATGAATGGTAGGATATAATATTATTGTGTTTCATGGGAATTTTGACTTACTTTTTATAATTAGATGCTTGAATAGAAGCTTATGTTCCCATGTATCTAAGACTAGTTTATACGAGTAATTGTGGAGAACTAGTAGTTATGTCTTAGAATATGAAACTATGGTAATATGGGTTATCATATGGTGTATAATGTTTGGAAACTAATTGTGGTAGTTTAAATATATAGTTAAATGTGTATTTTACCCATGTGGTATAAACCTTAGTCATTATTTATAGTATGGGATAGATAATAATGTAAGATTCATTCATATATTTCATGAAATAAATGTATGCTTTGATTCTTCCTATGACAAAATCTAGTAGGATGTATATTGTATGAATCTTGGGGTTAAATTATGTTTGAATAGTTTATAATTTCTAAAATTGAGCAAGGAGTAAGATAGACTTCACTAGCTTACTAGCAACACAATGCCAAATGAAGGCAATCTAATCAAGTGGTATGTGTGACTTTGATAGATCTATAGATCACTATTATTTATTATTATTAACAGAATTTGAGAGAAATTATTTTTAGTGAGAAATTATTGTCTCATGAGTATTATTTACATGTTTATGTGATATCTTGAAATAGAACAGGTTTTCTATAATACACTACATGTTTAGTTTATAGAAATCATACAACACATGGGTAATTGCTTGTCTCTTTGTATTCCCACACCATCACTATCTACTTATCCATAAAGGGAGGTCCATTCCTATATGGGATTAGTTCATGGGATTTTTAGTTCATGATTGGTGTGGAAAATATATTAGATGATGGTCTCCCTCCCCATATCAATACTTACTTGGAGATGACACTTGAGATTGCCATAGATACTAGAGAGTCTAAGGAACTCATGATATGATGAGACATGTATCTTATTTATGTACATTGTATTGTATTATATTTATTATTATAAATATTTTCATGAAGATTTTTAAATACCTAATTACTATGGATTGACAATAGTGCTTGTATATTCTACCATTAGTGGTAGGCTATCTGTAATTACTTTTTATGTTTGTAATATGATGTTTTTCATATGTGATTATTGATCAATGAATATTAGATGTTAGTTTTTATTTAAAATTATCACACTTATATTATTTTTTATGATCATTTAATTATATTCTCATGGTTTAATATATTTATATTATGTGTTTAATTAAAAAAATCATGTACTTCTAGTTTGACCCCAATGGGGTTATTACAATTCATTATATTACACACGATGGATTTGGTAATGGGATACTAATTATTTGAGAACCAAGTAGCTAGTTCATCAGAATAAAATAAAGAAGTATCAAAATATTTGATATGTTTATTTGAAAGGAAACCACCTTCTATATATATTGTCTTTTCAATATTCTTAACCATTTAATTATCATTTAGATGTCAGGATCAGCCATAGTTATTTGGATTGGTATGGATTGTACTTGTGAAAAAAATTAGAATTATATAATTGTTAATAACTCTATCAATGGTATTAAAGTGGGGAGAATTATATGAGGATGCTATGGAAGTGGGTGGTGGTATGAAATCTTGTTCAACAAAAGGGTGATGTGAATCTTGTTCTACAGAAGGTCAATTTCAAGGTTATTTAGATGGTTGGTTAGATACTTCATTGGTGGAAGCCTTTTGATTAGAAATGGAGGTAGTCGGTGTAATAATATAACCACCAAGGGAAGGTGTTTGAAATAAGTTTTCTAGATGGACATAACTTTTAAGTGAAGGATCATCCTTAATAGGAATAAAGTCATCATTTGTTACTGGTAAATAATCTGATTTTTGGTATTTACCTTCCAATAGCTTACAATACTAGAGGCATTGAGGATCCCCTTGTATAGTAACTTCCATTCCTGTATGGGAGAATTTAAAACATTTGTGTAAGGTGGATGGGATGGAATTCATGTAATGTATCTATGGACATCCAAGAATTATGTTTTATGGTAGATCAAGATCAAGGACATTAATGGGAATTGCTTTAATAATAGATCCCACCATCAAAATAAGATAGATTTTTCTTATAGATTGTCACTCATTGTTATCATATGCCTTTTATGGTAATAATATTCTTTTTCTAATGTTGTTATTGGATATCCTAGATGTTTTCTAAACCTTATGTACATAGATTGAGTGTTGAACCATTGTATATAAAAACCATTTACACTTTATGCCTAGATATGATAAATTATATGTACAATGGAAGGTTTTGATATGATATTAAATGAGAGACATCTTAATGATAAAAAATTACTTGGTTATTTATGGTTAAAATACCTATTAATAACTTTGACCTAATAGGCCAAATTGTCACCCCTACCATTTAAAACTTTGCATATCATTTTAGTTTATCTTATGAGTTAATGAGTTGGTCTAAAAAAAATCCTTAATGTAATTATTGGGAACTATAATGTCTTAACACATCATGAAAGAATGAGCATATTAGTTTGGTTGTGTATTTAATAAATGTACTTGGAAAGCTAACCAAGGTTGAATAATTGCATGAAGATAATGCATTTTGTTCCAATGTTATCCTATTCAATTTTCATGTCTTGATGTGTTTTCTATCTCAATATATAAGCCTTATAAGATGATATTTTAGTATGGGATGTACCCAAAAACATAAAATTAAGGCCACAAGAAATAGACATTTAGATTTCAAAATCCTTGATAGGTTTCAATTTGAATGTAGGTTTGCCAAGTGGCATAATCTTGAGAGCCTGGATAGAAATCAATCATGCATGGGAGATGAACAAGGTCAATAAATCAAATATATATCTATGACACATGTTCAATTGTGTGATTTAATATTTATGGCAAGATCCAAAGTCAACAGGTTAGAGGATCCTGAGGACAAATGCAAAGGTGCTAAGTGTTTTAATCATAGTGACTTCCAAATAGATAGATGGCCTGTGTTTGATCATATTATTTAAATTAAGATCAATTATATTTATTTGATCTAGAAATATCATGGTTCAATGGAGTGCATACAATCATGAAAAATAATATCAATAGTTTTAAATCAATTTAAAGGTCAATGAGCTCATATTACATGTGAGTCCACCACATGGCATAAGCATATAACTAGATGAAAGACTGATAGAAGGATCTTGAGGATGAATGTGAAGGTTCTAAATGGCACAATTTCAAACATAGATATTACATCAATGGTAATGATGAAGGTCAAATCCAAGATACTCATATAAAGATTAATAGAGAAAAGTTGATTGAGATCTATAGAGGTGTAGGATGAGGACATGTGTATGAGGTGACAATAATTAGTTTTTAAAATAAAATAAGTAGCCCAAGGAGATGCCACATAGGTAGACACATTGGATTAAAGGATTTTTCCACCTAGGTAAGAAATAATATAAATTCAAGATCAAATATGATCTAGTTTACTAGAGTAAACCCTATAGAATCATATGATGTCATTAAAGCTCATCTAGATCTCTCAAAAAACTCCTAAGCCATAAGTTTTATGTCTTGTTCCTGATCAAGAAACCCTAGCCTATGGATATTAATTATGACAATATGAAAATAAATAAAGGAGTTGGTTTTCATCTACAACGAATCTATATTCGGAGTTTAGATTAATGGAAAAATGGTTTTTTGTGAAAGGAATGTCAGAAGGGACACTAGATGAGTGAGTTCAAAGGGTTATCTTATATTGTAATTGACATATCAAAATTAAACATGTTTCTATAAGCTCATTCAAAGATGTAGAGTTTAGAGGTTAAGAAAGGCAAGTAGAGCATTAAATGAAGTTCCAAAGTCTTTGGTGACTTTTCCCTTTTTGGATGGATCATGACTCATTATCCTCAATAAGTTATTATCTTCTAGTGTGATTATAAGACCAATCTAATGGATTTAAGACTATTTGGGGCTAATGAAAGTAAATTTGTAGAGGCAGTATTAGTGGTTATCAATCAAATAGTGGTTAGGCCTCATTTATTGATTTCCATTTTCACTTCCCTCTCTCTCTCTTATAGCTTTTCTATATATCTCCCATTTCCTCCCCCTAAAAATAGACTCTTATGATTTTGGCATGCCCAGGCTATGCCAATATTTGTATTGTATAACTATTTAATGCAATAAAAGATTGAATTCCTCCATTTGCAAGCTAAATTTAAAGTGTGTTATATTAATTCATTGATGTGGTTAAAGTGAATGTATGTTTTTATTTGCCTCTATCTATGTTTTCTCACCTTCATGAAGTGTTTTTTGTATCTCTCACAAGTCATTATAAGTGCCTAGATAATATATTGATTAGTTTGGAAGTGGACAACTACCCTCCCATGCTAGATTGATAGCTAGTCAGTGCCTTTTTGTGAAATATTTATGTGAAATTTGATCAAAGAGTGAATGAAGTGATATTTTAAGGCTTAAAAGTGTCTGATAGTGTGTCTTGTGCGAATTAAAAGTGTTCAAAGCATTAGTGCATCACCTTATTTTACATGTTTTCATGAATTATTATCAATTTTATCTCCCTTTTCCAAGAAAGACATTAGTTTAGGGTGATAGATCCAAGGGAATAAGACTTCTCTAGAGGTTCAACCTCACCATTGGATACCCATAGCTTGAGGTTATTCCCATTGTGTATCTTAGTTGGAGAGAGCCTAAATAACTCCCTCCAGTGGATGTAAACTAATGCTATAATAGTTTCTCTGCATGCCAAGTGGGACCTATTATCCTTGGCATAGCTGAAGTTTAGAGTTGAGGAGAAGTATTTTATAGAAGAGGAAGACACCCATCATCATCAAAAGCTAAAAATTTATTCAGATTTTAGATTTCATAGCATCATCTAGGGAAAAACTCTCAGCCAAAGGTCAGCTAGTAAAGGTTTCTTAAATTCATTGAGTTACCTTCTAATTCATATAAAAGAGTAAGGTTAGTAGGATAAGGCCATATTCTCAAAATAAATATTAATCTCCTAGTCATCTTATTTTCTTAAGTAGTACAATTCCCACTATCTAGATGGATATTAAAAACCAAGTGTTTGTTTAATTTAATAGAGGCAGTCCACTAAAATTAGCCCATTTTGATGACATTCATGTATCTATTGTTAAGAGTATCCAATTATTCTCTAGAGAAGATCAAATAACTCCTATTGATTACATTCAAGATGTTTACAATTGTATATACCCTAAATTGATCAATCAATCACACATATCGTGTCTTTTCATAGTCCTATTTACAAGAGACTTTGATTAGAGAATATAATCCTTATTCACATTAGTCATGTCTTTTGTTTTACTTATCTTGGTCTTGTTTTATGCTTGAGTCACATTTTTTCCTCATTATCAATCATCTATAGACATTCAGATAGTTATTCTACCTTAACTAGGTTAGATTTCCTAGGCCAATCATATCCCCTAGATCCTGAGCCTATCCGATAAGAGTGTTGAAATTAGACTATAGCTCTGCACCCTAGGGTGTCCCATTTCTATCACTCCTATCCAATTTCATTTTGAGTCTAGAAAATAAGGTTTCCCTCACTTAATGAGTCCTAATCCTTATAGCTTCATCCTTAAGTTTTGTTTGTCTTTCTAATGTTAGCCAAATGTGAATAAAGTTCCAAATTCAAAATAAAGATTTTCTTATATAAAGGACTTCACAAGGCATTTATATATAGCACTTAATACTTTGTCATAATACATAATTAAAAATTAGTCAATAGTATATCTTAGAATTCTACATCACACATAGATTTTGCATGCTTGATCAAGGAAGGCCCTAAGCAAAATTTCATTCTTTCATCTAAAGTGCACATTGATTATGCATGTTCCCTAAGGGATAACTACATTTGATATGAGAACCTATCTTAAAGGTTAATGTAGGTAGTAATTAGGATAGTAGGGGGTTCTAGATCATGTGATCATACTTACCATAACCCAATTTCCCCCTTTTTCTTTTGATGTATTTGTTGTTTTATGTGTGTAGATATACCTATAGTTTTTAAGATTAAAACAACTCTATAAGGATCTCTATCAACATTCAACATCCAAAATTTCATAGGTGAGATCACATGGGGGAAAATGAACAAAATGCAAAAAATCAAGTCTCTATGAGTAGTTTGGACAACAGTTGAAGAAAAGGACAATACCTTTAGACCCCTAGGGTGTCTTATTTTAGTGGTCTTATCTAATCACAAAACTGAAATCTAGATCTAGGTTCCTGACATCTTCCCATTCCTACATAGTAATTCTTAGGTTTTGAAATAGTTGTCTTAGCCTATTTTCCCAAATAAGTTACCTCTCTCCCATATGTAATTAATTAAATCAAATTTATATAACTCTATCATTTACTATATTTAATTACAATTTTCTCCTTTATCCATACCCTTTATTGTTTATAACTAAATCATGGTTTTTCAAAAATAATAAAACATTTGGTGAACCTAAATTACTTCAAAAAAAAATCTACCCTTAGGGTTTTTCCTTCATATTTTTATGCAAAAATTAAATTTAAAGAGATAAAATGGCCACTAACTTACTTCTTCCCTCTCATCCCATAGATCAATTTCTAATTTTTTTCTCATAATTATGACAATGAATGGACAAATTTTCAAATTTTCACATTAGCTAAAAATGTGGAAAATGATTTCATTTACAATGAATATAATTAATCTTGTTGTAATGAGGATATGATGATACATATGAAAGTGATAGTGAAGAAAAATTTAGATGAATATTTCTTCTCTCAAACCTATCTCTTTTCTTCCCTCGTCTAAAGAAAATAATTTTGATAAATGGAAAGGTAATTTTCACCCCATTCTCCTATACACAATGCATCACATGAAAAAACTAGTGATGCATTTCCATGTGAATGTCTCATTGGTCATAATTTTCTTCCGATTCTCTCTCTCTCTCTCTCTCTCTCTCTCTTCTCCTCTCTCTCTCCTCTCTCTCTCTCTCTCTCTCTCCCTCTCTCTCCTCTCCTCCTCTCTCTCTCTCTCTCTCTCCTCTCTCTCTCTCTCTCTCTCTCTCTCTCTCTCTCTCTCTCTCTCTCTCTCTCTCTCTCTCTCTCTCTCTCCCTCGTCCTATACACAATGCATCACTGAAAAAACTAGTGATGCATTTCCAAGTGAATCTCTCATTGGTCATAATTTTCTTCCATTACTCTCTCTCTCTCTCTCTCTCTCTCTCTCTCTCTCTCTCCTCTCTCTCTCTCTCTCCTCTCTCTCTCTCTCTCTCTCTCTCTCCTCTCTCTCTCTCTCTCTCTCTCACACACACACACACACACACACACACACACACACCACACACACACACACATACTTTTATGTTCAAATTACAATATATAAATGCAATAGAATCAAATTACCAATGCATAGTTTAAATGTTACATCTCATGTTCTTAACTCTACTTTTCATATCAAAAAATGGAAAAATATTTTTTAAAACATATAACTCTCTTACTCTTACTTCTCATATTTCAAATGACAATAATTCTGCACTCCATTCAATAAAATCATATATGCACATAATATTCAAATTTTACATGATAATTTATTGCATATTAGAAAAATATTAGATTATTATCTTACCCCTCTCCCTAGTGATGATGGAAGTGATAATGAATATGATAGTGAACAATAAAATGAATATGAAAATGAGAATGAATATGCACAAGAATTTTATTATGATAATACATGGACTAATGATGATTATTATACACATAGTGAATAAGAAAATGCATCTCATGCTTATAAATTTTCTCTCACTCCTCTCAAACATAATACATTACAAAAATGTTACTTCCATTTATATGCATGATTATATTTTTAATAAAGCACATGTCAATAATAACATCACATCTTCTACTAAATTAGAATGTGATTCACTCAAACATAATGATACCAATGAATCTCTCAAGCGACCCCCTTACTATAGTAGCACCTATTTTAACACTCTTTACATAAATATAATGGTGCCTTACATCCATTTACTAATGTCCAAGTTACCATTTGTCCAAAGGTTAAAGTGACAACACCCCCTCTCTATGATCCAATTGCTAAATGTAGCATTCCCATGGCTAAAATTAATGATCAAATTCAATGATTAAATTAACCAATTCAAGATGCTAATATACCATTATAGGAGATTATTTATTTGATGCATGTAGTTGGTGAATTAGAACACAAATTACATCTCCTTAGCTTGGAAAACAAGGCTTATAAGTCTTAGATGGATGCCAATAACTTACATGGTAACCCTCTTCTAAATAAATTTGTAAAAGCTTCATTGCCTAAGCATTTATAGATACCATTAGTATACCTTCAAGCCTTTTGGAAGGATTTTCCATCTCATGTGAGTCCTTTTATTATACTCAAGTTTTTCTAGTAGACACTAGTGGGTAATGCATAAAATTAGTTCTTTCATATACTCCTTGTTGGTTCCTTGTACATATATGATGACCTAGAGGAGGCAATTCTCAGATGTTACATAGTAAACACATGCCTTCATGTTACATATGAGAAACATGTCACATTGAATCAAATTACTTTAGATCCAGTTAGTGACTATATATTATGATTCAAGACTCACATGTTAAGACTGATCTACAAACCAATAGATTTAGAGATTCAACATATATTTATTACAAGGCTTCACCAATCCCTCCTAAAGCATATACTATACCAGATAGAGTCCTCTTTTTGGTACTATGTTATATAGTTCTAGCCTTGGAGAATAAATTGGGATTGATTGAGTCAATTTAGTTGATTGGATTACTCTATATTTCATAGCATTACCTCTATCTATATCTCTTATCACTCATCATCCACCATGTCCTAAACAAGATAGGAGACCACAACTAGAAAAGAAACTAATTAAGAATAGAGAGCCAGTCTCTAGAGCATAACCTACATTATGCACTATAAAGAAAAATAGCAAGTCACCACTATAATTTGATTTAAAATGAGATAGCCCATATGTCATATTATCAACACTACTAGATAGGAGGTTAATCACATTGCCTTCTACTCATCAATGAGATCCACGTCTATTACATAGAAAACCACATTGGCCCTTTTGTAACTATCATTGTATTCATGGACACAAAGATAATGATTGTTATGGACTCAAGGATTTCATTAATAGATGTGTTGATAATGGCATCATAGAATTCACACAAGGGGCATTAATTTATCCTTTATCATGGATTATTAGACCTCATTCCTCCATGACTGAGTTATCCTAAGGCATTCCTTCACCCAAATTCATTAATTACTCATCGTGAGAGTAATGTAGATTCTAGGATAGAGCCTCATAGGAGATCTCCTATTCCACCTACTTAGAAGGTTTGGAAACTAGTACAATGAGAATAGACTACATATATCAATATAGTTCTATGAGTACATAGTGTAGTTCCATAGACATATCTAACACAATCACAAGAACCATAACAAATGTTTTAGGGTCCTATCTCATGTAGCAACCCTTTATAGTTAAGATTAGAGGAACCCACATTACAAAGCACCACTTTAGAGAGATATTCACTATGATAAATTTTTTAGGAAACTATTTAATGTAGCAACCCACTAAAATTGATATTATATGAGCCACCATCATAGATTTCAACCCATTCTCAATCTATTTTTAGTCATATGCATCACAATAGAGGTCAGAGGGTATTATTTCATTTTAAAATCAACTATGATTGTAAATAGATGAACTTTCTTCATAGCACACAATTTTAGTTGAACATCTAATAAGGTTACATTTGGTAGAGTCTCCACACATAGCTATAAGTTAGTGTATAATAGATAGTATTAAATATAGTGCATGTTCTTACATAACATGAGAAATATGGGCACTATTTAGTTGGCAATCAGGTTCAGATAGTGATACAACACATTCATACTAGTATCAATTCATAGCTTCATTTCATGAGGCAATGATGGATCCAAATGAATAGATAGCCTTTGTATTCTTATGCCACCTACTCAAAGGTATTGGAAACAAAATCCAAACATTGCTTAACACATGCATGATTACACAGCTTCACTTAGTGGGTAATGATGGAGCCAAAGGCATAACTATCATTTATATTATTGAGCCACTCTCAGGGAAGTGATATATATAGTCTTATCTTACATCCCCTTCTACTAACAACTAACATTCATAGTTCCAAAAATCCATCCCTAGCCAAACCAAATTATCCAAATCCTAACCTGACCAATATCCTATTTTTCTAATCTTAAAATAATTCATTTTTATCAAATTAATTTATAAATAAAAAAATAAAAAAAGTTCTTTACTTACATATGATTCAAAATCAAAACTATAATTACACTTGAACATATCATGAACAATCAAATCACATCCCAAAATGTCATCTTACCAAAAAGATGAAACGTCAAACATCAATGCTAAATCAACTATTTCTAATCAACCATTTGCAACAAATATAACAATATAATTCAAATCCCAGAACACAATACACATAAGTCAAAATAAAAATAAGTATCCATATATATAAAAAAATTCAATACAAATAAACTAGTATCAAACACAATCAATCATGAATGGGTGTCAATCCCTCACTCTCATTCTCACTCTCTCCTCCAATACTAGTCTTATAATCCAACCTAGCACTCGATGACCTCACACCTCCTCAAACTATTGCATGCATCTTGTGATGATTCTCTTGCTCTAATATTTTACCATGTTCCTCATGCAAGTCTGTATATCGCCTCTAAATATCTATGTACTCATCCATAATCCTCAAACTCAATGATCCAAAATTAGGTGGGGGCATTCTATGACTATCCATCTCAGTCCTAAGCTCATCTCTCTCTCTCTCTCTCTCTCTCACTCTCTCATTGTCCTAACATATGTAGTTATCACTATATCATCCCTATCAAACAAATGAGCATGAACACTATCTATAATTTTCATTTTCTGTATCAAACCCTCCTCCATCACATCATCAGGTACATCTTGTGTGAGCTCTTGAAGTGTCAACTCAATGATGGTCTGTCAATACTTATCATCTCCATTTTTTCCCCCAATTTGTGCTTCATCTTGAGCACCTCCCACTCCACCTACACACAAAGTATGACACTAGTTAGATATATACTTTAAAATAAAACTAAAAATCACAAATTTGTACATAATTTAAATAAAATTGCTGCTTACCTCCCATCATCTGGATCAACTCAGTATCCTCATACTCTAGAGCATCCGTTCCATCAATAGGGTATAATGAAGCCCATCGATGCCTCACCCACCATGTGGTATACACCTCTATCCATCTAACATCATCTACATCAATAATATATATAGTCACATCCCTCATATTTAAAGGTAATGGTATGAGCTTAGCCTTAGTATGCCTTGCATGAGTTCCTATGCTTACTGGTGCCCATGCAATCCTCACCCACACCCATGGTACCATGGGTACATCCTATGGTACCCCAAACTATCTAGTCATGCACTCATACTAAATGCACTCATACACTCTAACCCAGTAGTCATGTATCCAATAGTTTACCCTCATATACCACAACTACACTCCATCCTTAGCCCACCCAAGAAATCCTCTATAGGGCATCTATATGATATCACAAGCCACCAATCTATCTAAAAATCATTTATAGTGATCCATCCTAGGAGACCAAATAGCCAAAGTACTCATCCATCATTCCCCAAATGGTTTTGGAGGTGTCCACTCTACCCTAGGTAATCCAATCAGTTGCATAATTTTTATGTGCTTATAATCCTAATAATGTAATAAGGTAGCTGCACTCACACCACCACTAAATACCTCCTATGTAAACCTGTAAAGATCCCTATATAAGTGGGAAAACATAGTCATACCCCATGATAATAGAGTGCCATATACCTCTGTAATCATATAAAATGTGAGATTAGATGACTTAGGCATGGCTAATAGAACCCAACCTATAGGTCCTCTTTATTGCTCACTCAACCCTTCTTGGCTAAACTTTCATTGATTCTTAGTCACTCATGGATTCTTGGACTTAGATTTTTGAAACCTAGGGAGCCCTCTCAGACCTTGATCCATCTCCCCACATTTAATCCTCCTATGATAATATCACCTAACTTGGATAGTAGTGTCAAAACATAGGGGTGTCCTATTTCTGGTGTTATTGTCCAAGTTCACTTTAGCCTCAAATAATTAGATTTTCTCAAATCCTTATCTTTTCCCCTATCAGCCTAATGCAAGATCATTTAACCCATGATCATTATTTTCCCTATATAAGGTTATTCAATGTAAATTTAGAAGGTTTGACACTCATTCATAGGAAATAAGAAATAATACAAGCAAAATACACTTAACCACTCTTCCCTATTCTCTACATACAACCTTTTAAGATCAATTCAAGCTTATTAAATCACTCATACCAGTCCCTAATCATTTCAAGTACATTAAAAAATTTCATCTAGTTGCATACATCACATAATTGCACCAAGCACTTCAAATGGGAGAACTACATTAGCTTGATCCATCTTCAGACTATTGGTATGTAGGTAGTGTGCCCACACATGGGGTGTGAAGTGCATCCAATGTATCCTTTACACACTAACCCCTCCTCTCTTTCCCAGGTTTTATAATTAATTTCAAGTACCAAGAGCTCCTAAGGGTTTTGAATAATGAATCAGACACATAACAAGCTTTGCACAAATCTAGGCTTCAATATTTCACTACTAAGGTATCACAGGATTGCCAAGTAGAACTTAGAAAAGTTAGATCACTAGACCAATAGTGTTGGAAGTGGAAAATAGAGTTAGAAGTGGAATAAAATGACAAATTATAAGGTATCCTAAGTTTTGTGCTCCTATCCAATCTATAAAAAGAGTTTTGGTTCCTATTTATGACAGTCTGCCATCCCTACATAACAATTTCTAGAACTTACATCATAAGTTTCAGCCTAGAATAAGCTAAGTTTGATTTCTTCACACTTATTAATATATTTAGAAAAGGTAAAATACATATCTATTTGCATAAATTACTAGGATAATTGAGACACATTAATTATTGATTTACATTTACTCAGATATTTATTTGCTTAGGAATTAAACACATAATTCCCAAAGAGAATAAAACATTTGGTGAACCTGACTTACTTCAAATTTTTGTACAAAAAATCAAAAAACCATAGGGATAATTATTTTTGATTTTTTAAAATATATTCCTAATGTTTCTTAAATTTAAAAATATAAAAACTATAAATTAATTGAAATATTTTTAATAAATTCACCCAAACCCTAGTTTGTACATACTAGGTCCTATTTGCATACAAACATTTTCAAACCACTAGGAAAAATATATTGTTAATTTTAGAAATATTTTCAGATTTTTCATAAATTTTTCAAGCTAAATTATACAAATTCATAACAAATTTTTATAATTATCATACTAATTTTTTAAAAAAATATTTCAAACCTTAGTTGCATCAACTAGTTCCCAGTTATTTTTCAAGCTTTTTCGAATCATTTTCTACATTTTAGTTGAATATATAAATTATAAAATCAAATTTAAAATTAAAAATATCATAATATTTTTCAAACAATATTTATAAAAAATCCTAAGTTTCATGTACTAGCTCCTTTTTACTTGTTGGAGTATCACCTTACATCCATAGTCAAATTGAAAAAATGATGCTCATTTATTTACAAAATTTTCTTACATTTCTTGAAAATAACAAGGAAATCATAATGGGCCCTATCACGTACATGAATTGTGAAGTCTATCATATGTTATTACAAAGATTCATCATTTGCATTTCATTCTTATGTTTCATAATAAGGGATTATATTACAAAATTCATACCTAAACTTGCATAGGATTTCAATATTTATTTTCAATATTCTCTATCTCTCATATGGAAAATAATTCAAGATTATCATGATAAACACATTAAAAATGTTATAATACATGTCAAATATATTTATGCATTATTGAATAAATCCATGTTCTCTACCTTTGCTCACTATCTCTCATAGAAAAATATATACAAGTGTATCATATTAAACACATTAGAAATGCCATAGCACATGTCATAGTTTCTTATGAATACATGAAAAAATTCATGATTTCTATCCCTTATTTGTTATATTTCATTTTGAATGTTCTTTATAACCATATTTATATAAAATTTATAACTCCACTTACATACGTTTTAGCATATATGCATATTTTCTACCTAGATGTATATCCCTCTTTGGCTACTCTTGTTTCAATGTCATATCTTATGTGGAGGAAAGAAATCTCTTATCCTCCTCTCCCTTAAGAGGGTGATAGATAGTTTCCATCTAACTAGGTCCATAATATCTATCACCTCTCTAAAAGGTGAGGCAACCTCTACTATTGTTACTAATGCATACATTGAGCCTATAGCTTTTTCAAAACCTCTTCAACATATGTGCTTACATGTTTAATTTGAAGCAACTAAGGTTTTCACTCATGAGACTCTAAAGGATAAAATCACTAGTATGAACAAGATAATTCCATATTTGCTAATGCATAATTATCTATTACATGAAAATATCACAACATTATAAAATTAGATTACAAGATAAAAGCTTCAAAGACACCTTAGTGTCAATCATGTATATGCACCTTCATCTAGTCAATTGGTTGCAAGCAATGTTTTAGATTAAGGTAAAAACAGGTTTTGAAGGGACCCCAAAACCTTGAAACAAAGGGAGAAGGATAAAATAGAAATGTCCACATGTGAAACCTAAAACCTACTTCAAAGAAGTATCAAAATCAGGTTTTACATGGACCTGAAACCACCATTAAAGATAATCAAAAGACTAACTCTAGTTTTTTAGAGACCTAGAAACTCCATATTGATAAGGAAATAAAAAATTAGGAAATGGAACCAGATATAAAATCCAACTAAAAGAACCAAGACCTATTCTTCTAGTTCTAAAATCATCTTCACTACTTCTTTACCTTTCACAGCAGTCTCCTGAATGGCTGTAGCTGCAGATGTGGCTCCCTCTTACATTGCTTTCTTTCTTGAGCTCTATCTTGTTCTCTTGCTTGGCCCCTCCAAGGATTTGATTTCCTCATTTGCTCATTTTCCAATGTTTATTGTAGCTGCACATATGCTAGAGGTAACCTCCTCCATCTTCATTCTGCTTTCCTTAATGAGTTCCCTTAGGTTGTTCTCATAGTCTTTGAGTTTGATAGGAATATCCCTCATCTGCTTTTCCATGTTATTGATTTTATTCCAAACTGCTTCTTGGTTACATTCCATTATCTCCATTTTCTTCTTGAGTACCATTATCTCCTTATACATCCATGAGTTGAATTGAAGGATAGCATCTGCTTTGCACTTGGCCAAGCTCATAGGGGGGTGCCTCCCATCATTTTGCCTTATATCACTCCAATATTTTGTGTTCTTTTTTGGACTATTTTCAACTTCTTCCATATGATCCTCCCTTTCTATTCATTTTTGTTCCTTAGTTTCAACAAGGCTTTCATTTTGGTTAGAATCATCCTTAACTTGAGCTCCCATTTCCATTACTTGGTAGACAACCTAAACTAGATTTTCCTTCTCATTTTTTGAAGCATGGTCCTCAAAAAGATCATCCAAATCTTTATCAGTTTCCCCAAACACTTGTTGGTTTACCTCAGGATCATGGTTGTTGTTTTTAGTTTTTTCCTCTATAGTGACTCCTTCTTTCTCATTCTTGTCTTGAACTTTGTCTTCCTCACTGGAGCTTGATTGCCTACTTTTTGTTCCTCCCTCTTCCTCCATGCTCTCCTCCTCAAAAATTTTAGTGCTTTCCCACTCTGTTTCCTCATCTGTAGTCTGATTTTTAAAGCTAGGGGATTTGGATTTAGCTTTTTCTTTCCCTTTTGCTATTTCATTCTTGTTTTAGATTAGAGGTAAAAGCAAGGTTTGAAGGGGCCCCAAAACCCTTTAACAGAGAGAAAAATAAGAAAAACTAAGCCCACAGGCAATGCCTAAAAAACACTACAGTGAGGTAGCAAAAACAGGATTTGAATGGTCCTGAAACCATAAGAGACACATCCAGTCAAAACCCAAAAATAGAAGTCTGGTGGTACAACAAACAAAAGCTAACAAAAGAAGAACAAAGATAAATACCAGATTCTTAACCAACAAGAAGGACCAGATTATTCATCCAGTTCCAGTATCAAGTTCATGGCTTCTTTTCCTTTCAAAGTAGTTTCTTGGGTGGTAACCTCCAGCAAAGCTCCTTTTTGTGTATCTTTCTTTCTGGAACTTTGCCTTGTCATTTTAATGGGACCCTCTAGTGCTTTGGTCTCCTCATTGGCTCATTTACCTATATTGATAGCAACTGCACAAATGTTGGACATTACTTCCTCCATTTTCTTTCTGTTATCCTTTATTAGCTCCCAAAGGTTGTTTTCGTAAGCTTTGAGCTTCACAGGGATCTCGCTTAACTGATTTTCCATGTTGTTTACTTTGTTCCAAGCAGCTTTCAGAGAATCTTCCAAAGTTTCCGCTTTTTTCTTGAGATCAATGATCTCCCTACAGAACCAGGAATCTAATTGGAAAGAAGACTCAGCTTTACAGTTAACCCAAGTCATAGGAGTGTGTATTTCATCATTCTGATTCTTCCCTCTCCAATCCTCAGACTTTTTATTGGGGCTATTCCTAGCTTCTTCAAAGAAGTCTTCTTGACTCTTTTGTTCCTGCTCATTGATTCCATCTTGAATTTCCATCTCCATGTTTTGAATATCTTCCTGGATAGAGATTTCCTTTTCATTCTTAGAAGTTGGGTCCTCACCAGGATCTTCCTGGACAGTGTCATCCTCCACCACTTTCTAGTTTTCCTCCGTCTCTTCTATTTTGGTAACAAAATCCTCCTCTATATTGACTTTATCTTTTTCAATTTCCTCAGAACCTTCTTCATCATTACTAGAGTTGGTGTCCCAGCTCTCTGTTCCATCTTCTTCCTTTGGTTTTTCCTCCTCGGGTTCTTCAATTCTCTCCTGACCCCTTTCTTCTTCTGCATTCTATTTATTAGGACTAGGGGTCTTAATTATTCCTCTTTTGCTTACATTTTCATTCTTTTTATTCCCTGGCACCTTATTTTTCCCCTATTTGGGATACTTAACCAGTGCCCTATTCTTGCAATAGCCTTCAATAAGTAGAATAAGGCCTTCATGAAGAATAGGGCATAAATCCTTTTTCTTATGAGCATAAAGGCTTTGAATCAGGGAGTAGCAAAGATAGAAAGGAAAAGACAAGCTAACCTTATGCCTAAAGTGATTGAGGAGGACAAAATGGAACTTATGCACTCGTTTGCTTCTTCCGTCCAGGATGAAGTACTCCCTTATACAGCTTAGGACGTCCCTCTAAATCCCTTTAATCTGATCTAGCTCATAAAAATCCCCATTTTTGACCAACTTCTGCTCCTCCTCATCCATTTTGGGGAACTTACAAAATGCCTCATTCGAAATGTTGGTCTACTTTGAAAAATTGATTCCTTCCATTGACAACCCTGTAACCTCAACAAGAAAATCCTTAGTTAAATTTACAGTTATACCATGTAGGGTGACCCTGTCGTCAGACCAATTTTTGAAGAAGGCCATCGTGATATGCGGTTTAGAGCCGTGGAGTCTTTCCATGTAACTCATAACATTTCCTTTCTACAAAATTCTCCAGACTTGATGTTTCTCTCTCCATTCTGCACAGCTCTTAGGCTCCTATTTACGGGGTTCTCCCTTCCTTTCACGCGCCATACTCATTTTCTTTGAATCTCGATTACTGTGGATATTACCCTGGATCCTCCTGCTGTCAAGTTAATTGGGACATCAAATTTGTTTATGGCTTTTCAGGATTTGCTTCTCCCTCTTAAGGGCCTTACTCTTTAATAATTGGGTTCCTTTCCCTGTGCTGCCACTCCTCCTACTCATTAAGATTTTATTACACTCCAATCCTACCTTATTTCGCATGTGTGGCATCGAGAAGAATGATCACCCTTAAATCCACGTTCTTTACTAAGGTTTCATCCCACCTCGCTTTTTACCCTTCTCGAACAACACAATTAGCAAGCCAATCTGCAACACCATTGGCTTCACGGTAGGTATGGGTGATTTTTATTTCTTCAAATTTATTCAAAAGAGTTTTCATCTCCTTTACCTTATCCTCTATGGACCAAGACACAGTATTCTTATTATTAAGGATATTTATAACATTTAAAGAGTCCCCTTCAAGCCACAATTTGGAGTATCCCAAGTCCACAGCTAATTTAAGGGTCTGGAGGGTAGTTGTAGCTTCGGCAATGTGGCAGTTAGATATACCAATGGGAATTGCAATAGCATCAATAACCATTCCCACATGGTTTCTCAGAACACCACCACAACCAGCATTTCCCGAGTTCCCTTTTGCTGCACCATCAAAGTTACCTTTAATCCAATCTTGAGGAGGACTAATCCAAGTCACACCTGATCTGGGGTTATTAGGTTTACCAAGAATAAAATCCTTCCTCAGGGGATTATCCACATTGAGATTAGAGCTTAGATTTTTTTGAGAAGAAAAATTTTCCTTTAGAGCTCTAATGATGTTCTGGCCAACCACCCATCCAGGGAGCTCTTTGTTTCTAAATATTCAGTTATTTCTTTCCTTCCATATTCCCCACCAGATATGGGGAAGGGTAATTTTCCATAAGAAGAGAACTTCAAGATTCTTTGAAGGGCAATACCAGCTTTTGAGAGAAAGTTCAACATTTTTTTGATGAATCCATGTAATGCCCCACAGATTGAGAACCTCCTTCCAAACAAGCTGAGTGAAGGAACAATTCACAAACAAATGATCTCTATCTTCAAGGTCTCTCTTACACAGAATACACCTGTTAACAATATTGATTCTGCATTTCTGTAAATTATCCAGAGTCAAAATTTTATTTTGGAGAAGGGTCCAGAAAAAGAACTTGATTTTAGGAATGAGCCCCTTAATCCAGGCTCTTGTCCATAACGGTTTTCTGCCATTTCCCTTGGAGATGAAGATGGAAGAGACTTTAAACTGTCCACTTGGCTCCTGATACCAAACAATTTTATCTTCTTGATTAGGATATAGGGATATAACATTTAGGGATAATTGAATATCCTTGAGATCATGATCATAGTCAGTGAGGTTTACCCAAGTGTTGTTCTGCCAGTATTGATTAACCATTATGCCCACTCTTTGTTGACATCTTTCTATAGCATCTTTATCTTGGATTTCTTCCTGTAAGGGTTTACCTCTTACCCAAATATCTTCCCAAAATTTCACCTTTTTACCATTACCTACTTTCCATGCACTACCTTCTTCAAGAACATGTTTTGTTCCCTAGACTGCCCCCCAAATAGCAGACGAATGAGAAATATCTGGAGTAGTAAAGAAGTCATGAAGTGACTGTGCCTTAAATAAATACTTATGCTTCCATATTTTACTCCATTCTTTATTTTCCTGATAGACCCTCCATCCCTGTTTAGCTAAAAGGCCAGTGTTCATACTTCTTATTTTCCTTATACCAAGTCCACCATCCTTAACCGGTTTGCAAATGTTATCCCATGCAATAAGAGGCATTCTCCTTTTCTCCTCAGAACCTAACCAAAGAAAGTTTCTTTGGATTTTTTCAATTGCCTCAGCAAATTTAGAGGGGATTTTGAAAAGACTCAAAGCATACGTAGGTATACTTTGAAGACTTGCTTTGAGGAGAGTTAACTTTCCTCCTTGGCTAAGAAGACAGCCTTTCCATCCCTCTAACTTCTTACTAAATATATTAATAAGACCTTCCTAAAAAGCTTCAGGGGCTTTCAATCCAAAAGGGAGACCAAGGTATATGGAAGGAAAAGAGCCTATAGAGCAATCAAGAATTCTAGCAATTTTGTTCTGTCTATAAACTGGGGTATTTCATTCTTGTTACTCTGTAAGTCCTTATTTTTATTTGGATAAGGATTCAGTACAATGGCCTTGTTTTTGTAGTGACCTTCAATTATTATAATTAATCCCTCATGTAATATTATGAGACTCCTTTTTCCTATGAGTGAATAGACTTTAGAGCAAAGAGAAACACAAATAGAAAGGAAAGGATATTCTTACTTTGTGTCTGAAGTGATTAATAAATACAAAGTGAAATTTGTGGACTCTTTTGCTTCTTCCATCAAGTATGAAATACTCATAGATACAACATAAGACGTCTTTCCAGATTCCCTTAATCTGCTCCAAGTCAAAAAAGTCCCCACTCTTTTCCAACTGCTGCTCCTCAACATCCTTCTTTGGGTATTTACAAAAAGCCTCATTTGAAATGCTAGTCTACTTTGAGAATTTTATTCCCTCCGTTGAAAGCCCTGTGACATCTGCTATGAATTCCTCAGTGAGATTCACCGTTATGCCATGGAGGGTAACCCTGTCGTCAATCTAATGTTACATATCAAAACAACAAATCATAAAAATGTAACTCTACAACTAGTGATTCAAAAAGCATTCAAATATCAAATAAGAGTTTAAGTGAGCTACTAATGGAAATGATTAAATCTAAATTTATAAAACTACCTCCTCTACATCCATTGAGAATATCTAGATATTATTGTGCATATCATAGAATGCATGGGCATCACATAGATACATGTTTGTCATTGAAAAATCATTTACAATAGATCATTATTAATGAGGACCTTATACAAAGTAAATCAATCAATAAATCCACAAAAACATAGGAACACATTCACAAAGGGTCAAATTAAAAAATAGTAAAAAATTCATTACCAATGCAGAACTCAAAATAATAAAATGATCAACAAGAAAAATTAGAGCAATAAATAGTACCACAGGCATAGGTCAAGCATGAAAAATATGTAAATCCACCTCTCTAAAATGATGCTCAACTTTCAAAGTATTATGGGTTTGGTCAAAGATATCTATAATAGTTTTATTATCAAGGTCAAGGGTTGGTAAAGCATGCTCAAGGCATTAATATTCCTATTCTAGTAGATGATAATGCTTTTCACCAGGGTTTGGGATTTATTTAATATCCTAAGGCAAATCATTCAAAGTCATAATTTATCAAAGGAAAATATCTAGATACAATAATAGTCAACACTAGAATTCTATTGGTTTAAAATCAAGATGATAATGATGAGTGGAATAATATAGGTTATTATGATTTTAAAGATACCAATGATGAATCTAAATATACAAATTCATATTCTTAGTCATTCAATCATGCTTCATAATCACACATGATTCCATTATTCGATATAGGATAGCAAGACAGGGAGTCTCACCTAAAACTCATCAGTTAGTATCATTTCTTCTTAGTTCTTTCTATACATAGTTCAAATATTTTCAAAAAAATAAAAAAACATTCAAAAAACTTTTCAAAAATGTAAAAAATATTTTTATTATATGGATCATCCATGCTTTACATCACTACTACCATACTATTACTTACATTTTATATTTCATGCTATTGCATGTCAATTTTATACATTACCATGCTTCACTTGATCTTTTTTGAGTGTGTTTAGTGACATCCAACTACTTCATTGCTTCATTCTACCCATAAAGGGGGCATTCCTACTTCTACATTTGAGACATACATTGTTATACACACCCATTGGGGGTATCTTATACATGACTACACCATCTAGGTTATGTCATTTATACACAACACACTCTAAGTTATCATGTTAATGTACATTACTTTATATCTTACATAGAATATTATATCAACATCTCAATAGTATCCAACACTTGTGTATTTATTACCATATACCTAGTCTTGTATTACACATGTTTTTCATACTCTCACATTTGTTTTGATCAGTTAGATGTGCTTGTCTGTTTCTAGTTATTACATGATTTTTCTACTTGCTTAACATAGCTTGTGTGATTTTATTTTCAATCCTAGCTTGTGACTTCAAACATTTATCAATGTCCTTTACTTATTTTTCATATGTGTTCCTTATAACATTTGCTAATGTCCTTTCTTTGTACTCTTCTATATGCCTATGGCTTGTGTGCCAAATTTACTTATTTCACTTGTATGTGTAGGTGTCATTTGAACATGCCTTCCATGATTGTTTCTAGTTTGAGTGACATATGCCCATGTCCCTTGTTTACATTGCCCCTTAGCCCATCTAGTATGCTTCTTATTTCTTATTTCTTGCTTATTATTTCTTGTTTGTTACTTGTTTCTTTGTTGCTTGTCAAATTTCTGCAATGCCATGATCCATATCATGCATTTTATTTGCTTTGTTAGATGTTATGATGGAAATCATGCTCTATCCATTCGACTAACAAGTAACAATTAATATTTCTAATTCAAGTTCAGTATATTATACTTGCTTTCACATTGTTATATCTATCTAGGAATACCCCTATTGATCTAAAAATATCTTACTACAAACATTTTATGTATCTTGAAACATATTATCAAATATCAAATGCTTATCATATATATATTCATATTAACACACTTGCAGGACTCTTTTCTTCTGAGGGTAGTCATTACAAGTTTATCATTCCTACCCTCAAAAGAAGGGGAATCAAATAGGGTTTTTTTATAGAGATAAAACCTCCTATAAATCAAAATAGTAGCATTAAAAATAGTCGGCATAGAATCTAGAGGTCAGACTAGTCAAATCAGAACATAAAATCAAGAACAATCTGAGATCGGTAGTTAGTTTTCACACTAGACAATAATGCCAAAAATGTATAGTAGAATAAAAAATGGAACGTAATGCCAAAATATGGGTGTCTATATTTTGGCACTTCTATCTAGGTATAAAAATTCTCAAGGTTTCCAAAAATAGGCAAAAATTTTAGTTTATGGACAATTTTTTGCACTTCTAGATCCTTCAAATTTAGTAGTTTTAACATAGTTTTCTTAGAGATAGGGGGTTATCATGCACACCATGATGGTTCTCACATTTAGTTCAAATTGGGTAGTTGGCATAACTTCTAGATTATAATCTATGTTTTAGACATTAGTGATTGGGGGAAATGTGTATAATACATTGATCTTCTTTTATTTCTAAGTTCAATTTATTCTAGGCATTTTCAATACTTGCATGCCTTACTCCATCTACAGGTGGTTGACATCACATTCAAGTTAAACATTTATACAAGTTTAGCTTTCTGATTATGTTGTTTCTTGAGTTTTCTTTCATATAAGCCTAGTAAAATAGTTTCAAAGTGGCTTTCATACAACCATGATCCCCATCTTTAAAAATGGCCAAGAATGGCCTAGTTTCTAGCACACATCTAGTTATCCAAGGCATAATGTCAGATTTCTAGTACATTCATGGGCTCCATGAGCCATCTCATATGACATATATTCTTTACTCATGAGGAAATGATGGATCTAAATGGATAACCTTTGTATTCTTGAGCCACCTATTCAGAGGGATTAGACACATAATCCAGACATTGATTAGCACACGCATCATTCATTAACTTCACTTAGTTGGTGATGATGGAGCTAAAGGGTTATCCTTTATGTTCTTGAGATACATTATAATGTATTGATCACTAAACTCCATTTATGATATTACTCTTGATTCAAGACATAATCAACACATTCTAGCATCACAATAGGTTTTTTATTAGTTCACATACCCGGTGAGGTGTATTCATTATTCTCTCTTCCTTTACTTAGCTTTTGTAAATTCTTATTTTAGATATAGTGTATCTAGTAATAATTCATATACTTCATGTTTTTATTTATAGATTCACACATCATATCATGCTCTCTCTATGCACATCTAGCATCACATAACTTCATGATATTTTCACTTATAGGTAAGGTTAGGTATGTGTTCTATTTTTCCTTTATCCTAGTATTTCACTTTACTACATCACTAGAACAAAGTGGGAGGGGGGGGGGGGGGGGTGGCAGGTAAATATAATCATATAAAATTTAAAATTGGATGACTTAAGCATGGATAATAGCACCCAACCTATAGGTCCTCTTTCTTACTCACTCAACCATTCTTGGCTAAACTTTCACTTATTCCCAGCCACCCATAGCTTCCTAGACTTAGATTTTTGAGACTCATGGAGACCTCTTAGACCTAGATCCATCGCCCCAATTTTTATCCCCTAGGACAAAATCAACCAAATTGGATAGGAGTACCAGATTTCAGGGGTGTCTTGTTTTTAGCACTATTGTTTAAGTTCACTTTAGCCTCAAAAGGTCAAATTTTCATGAATCTTAATCTTTTCCCTTGTTATCCTAATGCAAGCTCATCTAACCCATGATCATCAGTTTACTTATATTAGTCCATTCAATTTATATTTAGAAGGGCTGACACTCATTTAAGGAAAGAATCAAGAATACAATCAAAATACACTCAATTATTCTTCCCTATTCTCTACATACAACTTTCCAAAACCAATTCAAGCCTATTCAAGCACTCATACTAGTCCCTAATCATCTAAATTATAATACAATTTTGCATCTAGTTGTACACATCACATAATTTCACCAAGCATTTCAAATGGGATATCTATATTAGCTTGATACCTCTTCAAAGTATTAGTATTTAGGTAGTGTGCCCACACATAGGGTGTGAAGTGAATCCATCATATCCTTTACACACTAACCTCTCCTCTCTTTCCCATGTTTGCTACTTAATTTAAAGTACTAGGAGCTCCTTAGGGTTTTGAAGATTGAATCAGACACATAACAAGCTTTGCATAGATATAAGCTTCAATATTTCACTGCTACGGTGTCACATGCCTACCAAAAAAACCCAAAAAATATAGACCATGAGGAAAACAATGTTATAAGTGGAAAATGACACTAGAATTGGACTATAGTGCTAAATAAAATGGTGTCATGGTTTAGGCACTCATATTCAATACAAAAATAGAGTTCTAGGTCCTATTTATAATAGTCTACCATCCCTACATAGTAATTTCTAGACCATACATCATCAATTTCAGCCCAAAATAAGCTAAGTTTTATTTTTTCACATTTCTTACTATTTTTAGAAAAGGTAAAATACATATCTATTTACATAAATTATTAGCCTAATTAAGACACATTAATTACTGATTTACATTTACTCAAACCTTTATTTGCTTAGGAATTAAACAATAATTTGAAAAAAGAATAAAACAACCTCCACTTAATGCACAATCTTATGCATCATATATGTAATTGACGCTCGACTCTCATCCACAATGATAAATGATGTCAAAAACATGGCCAACTAATTCCATAGGCATGGAATACTAGATCATACTATAACTCATAGAAACACATCACTATCATTGCCTCTTTGATGTATACCTAAAGTAACACTAGTAAATTACAAGGATGCATGATCAATAACATCAACACCCATGTCATCCTATAACATCACACACTATCCACTAACTGGCAAATCCAAAATGTGATATTTATCTTCTAGAGTCATAGAATCTCCCCTATAGGAAGGTATACAATACATGTATCTACATTCCACCTCTCATATAAGGTAGTAGTCAAATATCTATCTCACTACATTATGCTTAGGTCACACACATAACCCAACCCTACCCTGTCTATGATAGCTCTCTCATTAGTAGACAATGGTAATAGCCATAATGTATCCATCACCTAGCCCCTATGGAACTCTCTCATCTTCACTTCACCTTAGAAACACTATAAATAAAATATATATCAATCAATAATACTAAATCAAAGGATAAAAAGAAACAATATCAACTAACAAAGTTACATCTCAAAAAATCCTACATATAGGACAATAATGTTGGATACAAGATAAGAGAGTTACAACCTAGATAGGAGTACTAAAACCTAGACTAGAGAACTATATGTAGGATAAGAGTGATAGAACTAGTAAAATTTTTCTTGTGCTACTTCAAAGATCTCAAAACACCAAAAATAGGCTTTAAAATAGACAAAAATCAATCATTTTAGCTGCTTACCAGGGTAACATTTCCAAAAGCCTAAACCTAGCCTATTAACTACTCAAACTAAGTCATGGTAGGTGCTCATCTCCTCGACATATCTCTCATTCTAGATCTCCAAATATCAACCTAGTCAATACACAAATGAATTGATAATCAATCCAATTTCCTATATTACACAGCTTTCTCAATCAAAGCAAAATACCATTTTGCCCATAACTTGAACCTCATAACAATTTTTTTCAAACTATTTTCTTCCATGGAATCATGATACTGATACCTTCAACATAACTCAAACTTCACTCTCTTACTACCTAATCTACCTACTATGGCATGAGTATCTCTATATTTCTTTTATACTCAAACACACACCTTGATCCTCACTAAGAAAAACATCTTCCACTATTCAACAACTCAATCTAATCAATTCAACAACCTTTCAATCTTTACACAATGTACCAAACTTGCTTCTATTGTTATACCACTAGTCATCACATTTGGCTCAAAGTCTTCTATCATAGATTTTATCCATATCCCTAAAAGGTGCATATCATTCATATCATTCATATTTACATAATTACCCAGCATACCCATCCACTCTCATAAGTAGATACACCATGGTTCTTACACCTCCAATATTTAGATTATCAAATTTAGACTAGATTGGGTAAGATATATAATGATTTAGATTATATGGATCACTCAGCTTCACTCAAAACATTCAGAGGGATATACCTTTAGCTTACAAACACATAGACTATTTCGATATAGTGGTTCAAATTATATGAATTCATAGTGATTTAAATACAAATACATACTTAAATACTAGATTTGGTGGCATGTACATACTACACATCTCACACATACAACTTCATATAGTATGACATAGTTATAAGACTAGATATAATACTACATGCATAGTACATAACATAGTGTTTTGGTCTATAATTTTAAACATAAGACATAGCAGGATGGGTCATATCACATGTGGTTATATAGATTTCCATATTGTAAAAATGCATCACTCACATACTAGATTTGGGGGCATGACATGGATGTTCATATTCTTCATCACTCAAGATTATACAAATAGAATGGTAAGACATGCCATTCTCTTCTTACATATTGACAAGAGTTTTAGATTATACGTATCTATACCCAATTTGTCACTAGGTTAGACCATATAGCCATCTATAGTGGTTGGTCCATTATATTACCCAAACCAAAAATACACAAGTTTATGTGAAATAGAGGACAAATATTAGTTTTATGCCTCTGAGCATTTCTCAGTTGTAGTTCAGATATTTAGATTAAGGGCATGACAAATTTTGCTCTTTACAGTATACAAATTTTTATACACACATTATAGATTACATGAGTTTATATATGATAGAAGAAATACATTGGTTTAGGGCCTCCAAGCATTCCTCATCTTCAGTCAAATTCAGCATAAGGGGAAATCATTTTTCTCCTCCATGTTACATGGATTCCAGTTCTAGATTCAGTATAAGGGGCATCTATTTCAGGGATTCTTTCTTTCTCTAGGTAATTTTCAGCTCTTCATCTACTTCCTTAGCCAAAAAGTAAGTTGGATCCTTAACAACACATTTATCTCCACACAAGTAGGTTCAGGTGCACACATTCTTCTTTTTTATTTTACTCTGGTAATTCATTTCATTGCATCACTAGAATAAAAGTGGGGAAAATGTATACACCTTAAATTGGTCAAGCAACCACACATATCATGTCTCTTCATAGTCCTTTTTACAATAGAATCTGACCAGAGAATATAATCCTTGTTCACATTAGCCATGTCTTTTGTTCGACTTATCTTGGTCTTATTTTATGATTGAGTCACCTTTTTTATCATTACCAGTCATCCATAGACTTTCAAATAGTCATTCCACCTCAACTAGGTCAAATTTTCTAGGACATTCCTATACCCCTAGGTCTCAATCCTAAAGGATAGAAGAACCAAAATTAGACTATGACACTAGACCCTAAGGTGTCCCATTTCCAACACTCATGTCCAATCACATTTTGAGTCCTAACGGTCAGGTTTCCTTGCTTAATAAATCCCAAACCCTTCTTAGATTCATCCTTAAGTTTTTTTAATCTTTATAATGTCATCTAAATGTGAATAAAGTTCTCTAATTCAAAAAAAAAAGTCTTCTATATAAAATACTTCACAAGGAATTTTATATCTAACACTTACTACTTTCACATAATACATAATTAAAAAACAATCAATAGTATAGTTCATCATTCTACATCACACATAGATTTACATGCTTAATCAAGGAAGGGCCTAGGTGAGATTTCATTCTTTAATCTATCTTTCACATTGATTATACACATTCTATAAGGGAAAACTACATTCTTTATGAGACTCTAGCTTGAGGGTTAATGTAGGTAGTGATTTAGATAACAGGGGTTATAGATCATGCAATCATACTTCCCGTAGCCTAATTTTCTCCTCTTTTTTATTTAATGTATTTTTTGATTTGTGTGTGTAGATATACCTAAGGTTTTTAATATTAATACAACTCTACAAGGATGTATATCAACATCCAACATCTAAAAATTTACATGCAAGATAACATGGGGACAATGAATAAAACCTAGAAAACTTAGATCTCTGAGAGTAGTTTAAATGAAAGTGATAGGAAGGGACAAAAACACTAGACCTCAAGCTATCCTATTTTTTGGTCCTATCCTTTCACAAAATTAAATCTAGATCTAGGTTCCTAATATCTTCTTAGTCCTACACAACAATTCTCGGGCTTTGAAATAGTGGTTTCAGCCTATATTTCTAAATAAGTTACCTCTCTCCTCTATGTAATTGATTAAATCAAATTGATATAAATCTATCATTTACTATATTTAATTTCAATTTTCCCCTTTATCCAAACCCTTTATCTTTTAGTAACTAAACCCTAGTTTCTCAAAAATAATAAAACACCAACCTTTGTTTAGTTCACAATGTTGTCCAAAAAATGTAGATATTATATTGATTGCTTCTTCCTTCAAAGTAAAATCATTTCAATGGTATAAAAACCTCAAAATAAATTTTGTTACTACTTAGGATGAATTAAGAGCTACCTTAGGTAGATAATTTGAGGAAAAATCTGATCACCTATCCTTAGTTGAACAATTGACTACCATAAAGAGAGCTCCTCATGAGTTCATGTTTGATGTTAACCTTAGATTATAAAATAGATGGAATAAGATACATACATTGATTATACCATCCCTATAATATGCCTTATTATACTACCTAAAAGCACTTAACTCTGATATTAGTGTGATGATATAGTTAATGGGTTGTATTACCTTGCCAAATGTTTATGAAATTGCAATAAGAGTAGAGAAAAACATGACAAAAGTTGGTAAAATATCTATAAAGACTCAAATTCATATATTCATAGAATTGAAGTCTATACTAATTCCTCAAGTTCCTCAAACTCAATCTTTAGCTCCTATTCCATTCCCTAAAGATCAAGTCATAACCCCTTCTAGTAAAACTAGTGAGATTGGTGAGTTGAAAGGTTTTATACATTTTTTTAATAAATGAAATGGTTAAAATAAAGAGATAACAATATCAGGTTAATATTCCCTATCAATAAAAAAATTATACAACTTATCAGCCCTTCAAAGATCAAAGGCCTCCTTATCAAGGGTTTAAAGAAAATAGACCAATCTACCAACTACAAGGAGCCATAATTCAAATTAAACAATATGTATCTCTTGATCCTAATGTAACTTCCAATTCAAAAAATATTTTTATCACACCACCTCAAAACAACTTGATGCAGGATTTAGGTTGGCATCCCTCTAATCTCAATGATGCTTAGAACCAAGCCTTGGTGTCATAAAACATTACTATGCCACAAATGACACAAAAAGAGTTTTCTCTTTAAGGGATTCAATACCAAGAAATTTTTTTAGCATCATAATGAGATAATTAAAAATTTAAAGGGTATCTTAATGATATTAATGTGAATTAACAAATGGATGATTATGTTGCATTCAATAAGGGTGGTTAGACTAGTAATACAAGTGACCAAGTTGCACCTCTAACTAGAGCTAAAATAAGAGACATTAATGAAGCTCAAGATGTGAGTAATGTTTCAATTAGTCCTAATTTTATTTCCAATAGTGCCAAATATCATCTTGTTCCCCCTAAATCATATAAAAATTAGAATTTAAAGGTTGGAAAGGTCCATCAAGTACCTCTAGTTAGTGAGTAACTAGTGGTTTAGAAAGTGCAACCAAAGGTTAATGGGGATAAATTAACTATAGTGGATAATATTAAGACTAATAACACTAAAATTATAATTTTGGATTGCCTTTATACTCTAATATAAAAGGATATATTCATTCAAGAGCTTTCAACTCTTAGATTGTCTCCAAAACTAGTTGAGAATGAAGGTGTTGTCCTAACTAGTTCAGAACAACCAACTAAGAAACAAGTATAAAAGTTAAATAATATGGTAAATGTGGATAAAATTGAGGTGAAATAAAAAAAATCCTCCTTTCTTCCTCTCCTTCATAGTTGGTGACACTTTGGTTCATAACAGTATGGTGGATAGCGGAGCGAGTAACATTGTTATGCCTAAACAAATTATAGATAAACTTGGTCTTGTTTATGAACCAAATACTAAAAGAGTGTTTAAAATATATGTATCACCAATAAATATAATATTCATCATTAAATATTTTAATTTGACACTACATTCTTGTCCCAATGTAACTATTCAATAGGATGTAGTTATGATGGACCTGCCCCCTTCTTTACCATGTGTCTATCAAGGGACTTGACCTCAAAGATTAGATGATAATTATTAGATGATTTAAAATTATTTTATGTTTAGAGCCAAGTAGGGTACCAATGTAAAATTAAATTTTTAACCTATTTCATTTCTCCATTTAGATCCATATATTCCAAGTATTGTAAACACTAACTATGTCATCTCAGATGAGGTACTAGAAACTAGTGGAGTGGAAATTGAATCACCTTTAGATGGAGTTATAGATATATTATGTGATGAGTGGGCCTATAATTTTAATTATCATGACCCTTATAAACTAATTTAAGAATATGTACTCGGTGTTTATTGCCTCCATGAGAATGATGTACCAATTCTAACCATAATGAAGGATGATGAGCCTAGTGATGGTCTATGGAAATTATACTTTGATGGATCAAAGAATAAGAATGTTACTAGGGCTGGAATTATGTTTGTTTATCTAATAAATAAAATGTATTTCTCTTCTATTTAGTTCTATTTTGGTTATTCAAACAATGTTGCAAAGTCTGAGGCACTAATTCATGGTTTGTAGCAAGATAAGAAGATGAAAGTCAACACCTTGCATTTTTTTGGTGATAGTGAACTTGTATTTCACCAAAAAAGTGGTCATAACATATTCAAAATTTTATTTCTTAGATATTATAAGCATAGGGTGTGAGACTTAAGGATTTCTAGGATTTCAACTTTTAGGAAATACCGAGAGATAAGAATAAACATGTAGATATGTTGGCTATCATTGGGGCACAATTTAGTATCCTAGCTAGTATAAAAAGTGAAAAAAAATAGTCACACATCAAGGTGGTTTTAAGGCCTTATATTCTAGATAAACATGATAATTGGCAAGTGTTTGAATATGGTAATAAAATTATCAGGTTCATGTAAGAAGAGGCTAAGTTTTCCTCAAGAAATCAGTCAAAGTTATTGCAATAATATGGTGATTAAATTATGTAGCTGAAAAAATAAGTTGCCTAAGGGATTGGTCAAGATTGAGAATATATTCAGTGGTAATGATGAGTTGAGAAAGGAAAATTCATCTTTATCAACAAAATAGGAACACTATGCTAATATGGAGATTGTATCTAATAATAACTTGAAGTCGGGTAAGGTATGAAATCCTTCATAAAAGGAAGATTTCATTGAATTATGTTCAAGTTTTGTTGATGTGTTTGCATGGAAATATAATGGTATCAAGGGATTTGATCCAAATCTATCTTAACACATCATTGAGTTAGAGGCTAAAACTAAATAATGAGATAAATACAAAGGCTTATCAATCTAAAGGTTTGAGTATTTGATGAGAACTAGGTTTCATAATCTCATAGAGTCAAATATTATATTTCCAATCATGCACTCAACTTGGGTGGTAAACCTTATACTAGTATGCAAGAGGAATGGTGAGATTAGACTATGTGTTGACTTTTATTATTTGAACAAGGCTTCCCTTAAATAAAACTACTCATTTCCATCTATGGAAAAAAATTTAAAATTTGTTGCAGGTTCAGAGATATCTTCTTTGTTGGATGGATATAGTGGTTATAGTAAAATTTTGGTCAAGGAAGAGGACTAATTCAAGATAGCCTTCACTACTAAGTTTGGGACATTTGCATATATAAAGATGCCTTTAAATTTATCCAATGCTAGAGAAACATAGATCCATGGATATGGCAGTCCAAGGCCTTCTTAATAGGTTTGTACTTGTTTATTTGAATTAATAACAATGTTCTAAAAGAGTTAAAGTGACCACATGGTTCACCTCAATTATGTGTTTGAAAGGTGTAGGTAATTTGGGGTATCTCTAAATCTTATAAAGTGTGTCTTCTTAATTCATGAAGGTAAGGTTCTTGGGCATGTGATTTCAAAATATGGTTTGAGTATAGATCCTAAAAAGATAGATTTAATTCTTGAATTATCCTTTCCCAATCACCTAAAGGCTTGCAAAGCTTCTTATGGAAAATAAATTTGATAGGAATATATATTTCAGATTTTGCCACTTTGGATAAACCACTTACAACCACTATAAAGAAAAATCAGAGTTTGAAGTGGTCTAAGGAAGGATTAAAGAGTTTTGAAGAGATAAATAAGGCCATAGCTAGTGTTCCTACACTCATAAACCTAGATTTCACAAAGGATTTCATTTTATAAACTTATGGTAACATAGACACCATTTCAAGCATTTTTATGCAACAGAATCATGAGAGTTTAGAGTAGCTAATAGCATTCTTTATTAAAGGATTAGAAGATTATGAAAGAAGGTATTGTTTTATTAAAAATCATGTAATTTCAGTTATAAGGTCTCTCAATAAATTTATATACTTGTAAAATAATACGATACACCTAATGGTTGCTCATCTAAGCACTAAGGAGTTACTCTTTAACAAAGACATAAATGAGAAAAGATCTGGTTGGATAACCAAAGTAATGGAATATGATGTGTAAATTAATCTCAAAAATCTAATTTGAGGTAAAGGACTTTGTGATCATCTATCCTAAGTCTTGAAAAAGGAAAATGAGGTGGTTTTGATGTCAAATGATGAAGAGGTTACAGTTGATCATACCTCACCTTCTAGCTAGTTTCATGACTTGGTAACATATCTACAAGATGGTATTTATCCCTATCATATAAGTGATTCAAAAATAAGATATTTCAAACTAGAATCAATTCCATTTATTCTTGTTGATGGTGTTTTTTTCAATGAAGATATCAATGGCATGTTACTAAGATGTATAGATATAATCCAAACATAGGGACTACTTGAATAGTTCAATAATGGACATGGTGGAGGAAAGTATTCATCAAGTACCATATCCCTTAAGATCATGAGAGCTAGCTATTATTTGCATATAATTTTTGGTGAGTATCATACATGGGTTAGGAAGTGAAAATAGTGTACTATGTTTATGCGAAAAGTGAAACTTCCAGCCTCACCCCTCTAACCAATTATGGTGGACCAACCCTTTGTCCAATAGGGATTGGAATTTATTGGTCTCATTAATCCCCTTTAAATTTTAGGACATAAATGGATACTAACTACTATAGATTACTTCACTAGATGGACATAAGTAATAGTATTTAAAGAATCAAATGAATCTAATGTTTTATATTTTTATGAAGTTTTGCTTACTAGATTTGGAGTTCCTTCAACTACTATTTTTGATAATGTTATGGCCTTTTTGGGTCTAGGATCACCCCATGGGTTATTCAATATGGTTTCTGTCTCAACTCTTCATCAAATTACTATCCATAAGGAAATGATCTTGCTAAGTCCATAAATAAGAACCTATTAAATATCATAAGAAGGACTATTGAATATAATCAAAGGTCATAACATCTCAAGTTTAAATTAGATTTATGGGTTGATAAGATCACCTATAAAGATCAATAGCCAACTCTCCATGCAATTTGGTATATGGTAAGGAAGCAAGATTACCTATTTCTCAAGTTTCCTACTATAAAACTAATGCATCAACTAGAATTATTATATAACGAACCAATGGAGATTAGATATACTAAGCTTCTGGAGCTAGAAGAGGTTTGAAATTAGTCCATGTTAGCTATGGAAATCCACCAAGAACAAGTGAAGAGAGCTTTTGACAAGAGACCTTCTCCATTAAATTTCAAATAAGGATATTTGGTCCTCAAGTGGGATGAGGATAGAGATAAAATAGGAAGGCATACAAAGTTTTATTCTCTTAGGAGTGGCCCATACACAATCTTTAGTTGTGAATCCCACAATGCCTTCCAACTTGCAAGGATGGATGGCAAGGAGCTTCTTATCCTAGTTAATTAGATGCATCTAAACCATTATTATTGAATATCTAAGTTTATTATACATAGTTAGTGTGTTTTCCTAAAAGTGTTATTATATCACATTAATTTGTTTGTGTTTTGTCCCCAAATATGTGCTTTGCTTGCACACTTTATTTATTTAGTTTAGTTTTGCTATTTTGTGTTTTTCCTTGTCTTGGTGGAATAGTTGTTTTATTTCAAGGTCAAAATGTTTCTTGTAGTTATGGATCAGGTTTTTCATTATTTATGAGTCCAAGAGTCATGTAAATGGTTTGGTTCTCAAGCGTAGCATGCATGCTTCTTATTTGAGTCACCAAAATGTTGATAATTTTGACCTCACAGGTCAAAATTGTCACCCTTACCATATGAAACATTGTATATAAAGCCATTAAATGAGTTGGTCTTGAAAATTCCTTAATGTGATTATTAGGAACTAGATTATATCAACATGCCATGTTAGAATGAACATATTAGTTTGGTTATGTATTTAATAAATATACTTGGGAAGCCAACCAAGATTGAATAGTTTCATGAAGATAATGTATTATGTTCCAAGGTCATCCCCTTAAAATTTGGTGTCTTGATGTCTTTTCTATCTCAAGATATAATCCTTAAAAGATGATCTAGTAATATGGGATGTGCCTAGAAGCATCAAATTAAGGCCATAAGAAATAGCCATTTAGATTCAAAAATCCTTAAGAGGTTTCAAGTTGAACATAGGGTTTCCAAGTGGCATAATCTCTAGATCTTAGATAGAAATTAATAGTATGCATGTGATCAAAAAGGTCAATACGTCAAATATAGATCTATGACACACATTCAATCATGTAATTGAATATTGTTGGTGATATCAAAGTCAACAAGTTAGAGGATCCTGAGGATGAATACAAAGGTGATAATTTTCTAAATCATGATAATTTATGATTATATTGATGGCCTATGTTTGATCATATTATTCAAATGAAAATCAATGGTCCATATATGATTTGGTAGATCAAGGATCAATAGAGTGCAGTTAATCATGCAAAAGTATATCAATGGTGTAAATCAAGTCAAAAGGTCAATGAGCTCAGATTGCATGCAAGGCCACCATGTGTCATAAGTGTATAACTAGATGAATACTAATAGTAGGATCCTAAGGATGAACATGAAGGTGCCAAATGGAACAATCAAAAACATAAATAGCAGATCAATAGTAATGATGAAGGTCAAAGCCAAGAGACTCCCACAAAGAATAACAAAGAAAACCTGATTGAGTTCTATGGAGGCACAAGATGAGGACACATGTTTGAAGAAATAATGGTTAGGTTTTAAAATGAAATAAGTAACCCAAGGATATTCCACATAGGTAGACATGTTGGATCAAATTATTTTTCCACCCATGAAAACAAGCATATAAATGCAATATCAAATACGATATGGGTTACTAGGGCAAACTTTGAAAAATTTTAGGACACCTTATATCTTAACTAGACCTCTCAAAATCCCTAAGGTATAAGTTTTACATCTTGTTCGTGATCAAGAAACCCTAACTTAAGGATATTCATTATGACTAGATGAAAACCAATAAAGGAATTAATTTTCATCTATAATGGATCTATATTTAGAGTTTGGAGTAATGGCAAAATTGTGACTATGAAAGGAATGTGAGAAGGGATACCATATGAGTGAGTTAAAAGGGACTATTTGATATAATAAAGGACATATCAAGATGAAACATGGTTCTACTAGCTCATTCAGAGATAGAGTGTTAGGAGGTTGGGAAAGACAAGTAGAGCATTTAATGAAGTTCCAAAGTCTTTGGGGACTTTCCCTTTTTGGATGGATCATGACGCATCATCCTTAACAAATTATTTTCTTCTAGTGTGCTTCAAAGACCAATTAGAGGGCTTGAAGACTATTTAAGGATAATGGAAGTTAATTTGTAGGGGTAATATTAATGTTAATCAATCAAAAAGTGGTTGGGCCTCATTTTTTGATTTCTATTTGCTTACTTCCCTCTCTCTCTCTTATAATTTTCCATATATCTCCCATTTCTCCCCCCTAAAAAGAGAATCTTATGCTTTTTGCATGCCCAGTCTTTGCCAAGATTTGTATTACAACCCCTATTTGATGTAATAGAAGATTGAATTCCTTCATTTGAAATCTTAATTATAGTGTGTTCTATGAATTAATTGATGTGGTTAAAGTGAATGCATGTTTTCCTTTACCTCTATTTGAGTTTTGTCACCTTCATGAAGTGTTTTTTTAGCTCTCACAGGTCAATCTAAGTGTCATTGATAATTTATTGATTAGTTTAGAAGTAGACAACTACCCTCTCATGCTAGATTGATAGCTAGTCAGTTCTTTTTTATGAAATACTTTTTTGAAATTTGATCAAAGAGTGAATGAAATGATATTTTAAAGGTTTATAATGTCTAATAGTGTGTCTTATGCAATTATAAGTGTTCAAAACATTGGTGCATCACCTTTTTTACATGTTTTCATGAATTATTGTCAATTTCTCTTCCTTTTCCAAGTAAGAGATTAGTTTAGGTGATAGATCCAAGGGAACAAACCCTCTCTAGAGGTTCAACCACACCATAGGATACCCATAGCCTAAGTTTATTCCCATTGTGTGGCTTAGTTTGAGAGAGCTTGAAGAACTCCCTCCATGGGTACAAATTAATGTTATAATAGAACCTACTAATGCATGTAAATTGGTAATATCAATGTCTTGAGGTACACTTGAATCTTTGAAAACTTTATATAAGATATATTTATATATAGGAGAAGTCTTGAGAAGGTCTAATATTGAAATATTTGTTGGTATTTTCTCAAGATAATTAATAATGTTGTACTTACATTCAACATTAGAAGATGATGCACTTGTAAGGGGAATATTTTCTTTCCTTGTGTTAACAACACATTTGTATGATGTAAAAGTAATAAAATTAACATAGTTATGCATGGAATTGATACTATTTACTATAGAATCAAATAGATGACTTGCTCGATTAACATTGTTATATTCTGGTTCTTTTTTCTATTTTCCCTTTCCTTTCTCATGATTGGGGAATGGATCTTAGTATATACCCAATTTTTGGTTGTTAGATGATTTATATGGTTGATTTTTTATTTTTTATGTCACCTATGTCAATGAATTATTGAACATAGTATTTAAGGCACATACACCTACTAGTTGAATGTCCTTTAATCCAATGGTATTCACAATATAAATCCTCTTTATACCAGCCAAGTTTAGGAACATTTTTGTCTTTAAGGGTTTAGTGTTATGCCACATGATCGTGTTTGTGTGGGCCAACTTTCAAATAATAATCTCATAAATTTCACCCAATTGAGTGAACTTATTCTTAGGTCTTCCTTGTCTAGTTTTTCCAATTGGAATTTATATATTATTGATTGGTTGAGTGTAGATTTGTGTTTGATGTTAAGGGTTTTGAATATATTTTAAATTAGTCACACTATCTCCAATAAGGTTTTTATTATTGGAAAATAACTTTGGTTTTTATATTAGTTTAGATTAATTATTATTATCCAGTTTAATTATTTTGATTACACCTCTATTAGTTGATGTTCTTTATACTTGAACTCCATTTTAAATTATGTCATCAAAGGACCTTGGGCAAAGGAGTAATAAATGGTGTCCCAAGTCTGAATTTAAGTTGTTCATGAAGATGTCCACAAGATCTATTTTAGGAAATGACCATGTGAAATGAATTACCATTTCTCACCATCTTTGGAGGAAGGAAGCAAAAGTTTCATCATTACATTATTTGGTTTTGTGTAAATATAAGGTGGTCAAGTATTTTTTGATGTTATAAAAAAATTGAAAAACAAATTTTATAGATAAGTCCTTAAAGGTGAAAATATATCCTTTTAAAAGTCATGAAACCCATTCAAGGGCTTGAACCCTGACACTTCATGGGAATAAATACATGTAATTATTACTATAAGTAACATTTGCACATGCATGATAAAATTTGGTTAGATGTTATTTGGGATAATATTTACCTTTATACTTGTCTAATTTTAGGATTTCAAAGTACTTTGGAAAAGGTGTAGTCATTTTAATTAAATTGTATGGGTATAAACAAATTTTCTGAAACTTGAATTATTTTTATCAAGGATAAATGCCATCTTGTAAACCTTGAAATATATCCTTTACATTTTGAAACTCTATTCTAAGATATGGCGCTAGTTTTTTCATTTGATTTTATGGATTAGATGGTTGACCCATGAATTGGTTTCTGTTTTGTGAAATTTGTTGGTTAAAATTATTTGGAGGTAAATTGTTAAAATTAGTGATTTGAGGGTTTGAAAAGGGATTCAAGCTGGGGTTTTAACCAAGGTTTAGATTTTCATTAGAATGAAAATTTGTTTGACTTGGGTTTTGATTGGGACCAAAGTTTGTTTGATTTAAATTTAGGTTGGAACCAAGATTGGTGTTATTTACAAAGTTTATGTTTGGGTTTATAAGATTTGGGTTTAGATTGAAATTTGAGTTGTTTGGTGGATTATTCTTGAAATGAATGGAGTTAAAATTAGTGGTGTAACCAAAATTAGCTTGATTAAACAAATTTTGATTGGGTTGTTATGTGTTCATATTATAGTTTGAATTAAATGGATTAGAACCTAAGTTTGAATTATCTTAGTTTGATTGGAGTGGATTTTGGGTTGGGTTGTTTTGATGTTTATTAAGGTTAAAATTAGGATTTGTGTTTGGATTATTCAATTTAAAGTTTGGATTGAGGTTATAATTATTCAAATCAGTTGGTGTTTGGTTTTGTTTTAACCTTGTATTAAGATTTGGGTTAGAAAATTAAGGATTGGGATTAAAATAATACTAAGTTGGATTGGGATTATAATTTGGATTGGATGCAATCACTCCAATAGTATTAGAGAAAGATGAATTGATTTGGTAAAACACTATTTAAATTCAAATTATTGAGTGTGTATAAAGCAATACTAAAACTAGAATTGGATGGTTGACTGGGAAAGATAGAATGAGTATTCAATATTTGATTTTGATTTTGGTTAGGAATGATTGGTGAGTTTGAATGTAGATTCTAATTTAGATTAATTTGATTATAACCTTGTGAATTTGGATAAATATTCAAATTTAGTGTAATCAAATGTTCATTGATAAAAATTGAATTAGGTGGGAGACCCATGATGAATTTTGGGTTGACTTACTGCATGATTTGAAAAATTTGATTAAAATTCATATTTTGAGTGCATCGTGCATGATTGGTAAGTTTAAAATTATATTCAAACTTATATTATTTGGATATACCTATGAAGGCAAATTAGAATTCACATTCACATTGGGGTTACCAAAAGGATTGGTTGAATGATGATATTGAAAGTGCATAATCTCTTGGGATCATTGGTTTTCATGAATTTCCATAGAGAATCCATATCTTATTTGAGATGACTCCTCACGTAAGATTATTTTCCCTTTGTCTCTAGAGACTTAGGAATAAGGTTGTGAGGATGTTACAAGGAAATTAATACATGTTCTACTAAATTTTGTCTATTTCATGTCAAAATGAAAACATAAAAGAATGATAGGGATAAGTGATTAGAATGAACCCATATTGGTTTACATGCCATATCCAAATGTTGTGAACACTCCTCTTTGGTTGGGGAGGACTACCTACAAATAAGAAAGTAATACCACAAGATGTTTGTTAGTAGATAAATGAGTGGGCTGCTAAGCTACGTGCTTCTTCTAGGAAGTGTGAAACTTCCTTAGAGATGATAGTCCACTTTTAAGAGATATAAGAGTAATAAATAACTAAAAGAGAGGTAAAAAGAGAGTGAAAGAGAGACAATATTATCGTTATTAGAAACCTAAATGTAGTAGATAGTAACAAACTAGAGGTGGTATATTTTGTTTATGTTTTGGAAGTTATTTGAGTAGGTTTTAGAAAGGTTAGGGAATCTAGAGTCACTAAATTTGATAGGGGAGTGATCAATATTAGTTATACTACTAAGATTAGTGGTGAAGGTGATTGATGTTTGTTACATTACTAGGGTTAGTAGGGGAAAAAATTACCTAGGAGCTTACAGAAGGCTCTTTTGGGTTTAATAAATGGTTTTGATCAGGTCTGGGATGTTGGGGAGAGTTATGAGAGAGAGAGAATATGGTTTGGGTAGATCTAGTTAGAGGTTTGGTGTGTCAAGTTAAGGGGAAATAAGTAAGGAAGCTTTATAACTCCCTCATGGGGGTTTAGTCAGGAGTGTATAAAGCAATGCATAGTATATATAAAGTGATAGTAGAATAAATGCTTAAAAGACCTACATAATAAGTGATGTAATTAGCTACAGTGGTCACTAAATGATAAGTGCTAGATTGATGGTCCCTATTAGGTAGTCCAAATTGATGGCCTAAATAGAGAGAATAAGCGGGTGTTGTTGGTCATCAAGAGCTTAGTTCCTAATCATGATTGACTTACATAAGATGATATTAAGCTAGGATGTCAAAAGTTGAATGCAAAGAGCTTGAATACAAGTAAGAATCAGTTTTATTGATTTCTGCTAACCTAAATTTTAGCTTGGAGTTTTGGCCTATATCACTAACATCGATAATCCCACTAACATCAGCCATGGGTTGACTAACATCGATATCCCTAAAATAGGTAAAGCTTACTAATTTTGGCTTGCTTTCTATTGCTCTTCATGCCAAGTGTGGATCCCATTATAAAATGGTAAAAATAAGAGGCTAAGAAGAAGGTAGTTGATTAGGAATTTAGTTTTGAAGTGAGAATAAGTCTTCGGTAGTTAGGATGAGGGGACTAGGTCTTGAGGTGACTCATTAGGTGATAATTAGTCATAGGGTGAGGTGGCCAAATAAGGTGGGAAAAGGGGGTTTTAATTATCCTAATTAATTATTTTAAATTAATTAAATGTGTGAGGGATAAAAGCATGGGTTAGGGAGGCTTATTGTTATTATTGAAAAATAGGCTAAAAGGGGTTTCAACATAGGGAGTTACATACATGTGTGTAATGTAATATTTGTGTCTAAATTTACCCATTTTTGTATTGTAATTTATACTAACAAGTTTTTAAAACAAAAATAGGAGTTGGATGCTCCAAGTATTAGATGAGGTATCCCCCCTCAAAATGGGAATTCATAGAGGAGAAACTAGAATCAGGTATCAGTTTGATAAAAAGGAAATTAGGTGAGTGGTAAACAAGAATCTCTTTAGATGTGTTTAATACTACAAGCTATAGTTGGAAAAGTCAATAACATGCAAGGTTGAGGAGGATTTGGATAGAAATAACTAGAGTATAACTTATAAGTGATAGCTGATAGGTCAAAACAATCAAAGTTATAGCTCTAATGGTTGATGTGTCTTAGGTATCTGAGGTAAGAAGTTACCCTAGGAAACATAAAAGGGTTGAAGGTGATATGATGAGGTTGGTTTCCATCCAAAACACCTAATATACATGTGTGTGCATAATAGCTAGCTATAGTGTAATAACATAAGTGGTCAAGACAAGCATGCAAGGTTGGTGTAAAAGGGTCAATGAGTGAGAAGATATTTGTGATAACCAAGTAAACCCATCATGAGTGAAGATTTAAGTGATCTCCAAAGGTGTTTTTAATGGTTGGGGACATATATGTGATCTCTAGTTACCTTAGAGTATGGGTAAAATCTAAAAAGTTAGGGTTGATTTTTGGGGATAGCATTATTGTAATGGTGCCAGCATCAGTGACATTACTGGTATCAGTAATAAATAGTGCTAATGTCAGTACATTAGGGCAACATTATTGATGTTGATATATTAGGTCAAGCATGCTAACATTAGTGGCCAACTAAACTTGACAAAATGGGGTTTGGTAGCTGACCAAACTTATTTACAACTTGTGATTGGAGAAAAAATAGAGCTATGAGAGTGACTGAGATGGTAGAGAAAGTAGGGGACCCAGTGGGAGGTGCACCACCATACGAGCCAATTATGCCAACTTGGAGGAGATAAAGAGATGAGGTAAGATCCCTTGCTAGTTGTTTTGAAACTTGATTGATTATTTGGAGTTTTGAGGCTAATTTAGAGGTGGGGGTATAGAAAATGTTAGTAAAGGGGTAGGAAATAGGGTAGGGTAGTTTTAGGATAAGTTAGAGAGAATTTAGGGTAGGTTTTTAGGTTAAAATTATAGTTTTAGGTTTGGTTCATTCATCCCTAGGGCCAAACTATTCACTGATGTTGGTGAGGTCCATCAATGTTGACTGATATGACACTAAGGTCAAAAGGTGTCTACTAACATTGATCAAGACTTATGCCTACAAAACATTGACATCAACATTAAAGCTAATGTTGGTGACTATGAATAACTATAAAAATAGGAGAAAGGGTTAGTTTAGATCCTTAGTGGAAGTAGTCAACTAGTGTAATGGTTGAGTTAGCCTTAGAAGACCTCCTACCAACTAAGTGTTACCTACATAGTCTAGTTTAGGGCCTTAGGCCAATGTAATTCTCTTAGAGCCTAATAAAAAGATATAAGGTATGGTTAAAATATGAATTAAGGGAAATGTGTAAAAAGGTAGGTTGAGATAGGTCAAGAGGCTTAGACCTTAAAAGATAGGGCATAGTCAAGTGTCAAGGATATAAGCCGTGAGGCCTATAGTTGTGATAGCCTAGTAGGCCTAAGGTGGAGAGAGAGAAGAGGTAATAAATATTAGGGTAAAGAGAGAGATACAATGAAGCTAGGGTAGAGATAAAAGAGTAGGGTAGTTAGTTAGGTGGGTATGTACCTAATCTAACCTCAAAAGACCCCATATAACCTGAGTGTTACCTACAAAGCATAGTTTAGGGCATCAAACCAATGTAGTTATCTTAGAGAGAAAGGAAAAAAGGTGGTGATAGATTATATTAAAAGGTATGTGACTTGAGTTGTGTGTGTATGGATGTAGGTGAGGATAAAGTTGACATTATGGGATCATCTATCATGGATTTTGATGCATATGAGGAGGAATGTCACTCTAGATGAGTGGGATCACATAGAAATCATGGGGTTAGGAGGAGTGTGATGGTATTGTTGAGTTTCCCAAGATGTGAGCCTTATGATATCATTGATTGAGAGGTGGGATCACACCACTAATACCTTCCATCTGCCAACTAGAGAGTTGATAGTGACCCAAGAGGATGTCTATAAGATTTTATGGCTACCACTCTAGGGTGAAGATCTCTTTGCATGTTTGAGAGAGGAGCATGATATCCATATGGTGGCACTATATGGTGAGAATGTCAGTGAGGTGACTTATCATTCTACAAGTTTCACCTATGAGCTACTATATATGGTTAATGAGGATCAACATTTAATGAACATCTTGATGATGATTAAGATCATGATGTATGCATTACCAGATATAGATGGTGGTAGATTTCCAATTGCATTGATAGTGTGCTTGTATAGATGGTTGAGTAGTGGACTATTTTTACATGGGATCTAGTATTTTTATCATAGCTAAATAGAGATCTATGGGGTTTGAGACTATGATGGTGATATGGTTTATGTGTTGACCATCTACTACACTATTAGGCATATGAACACATCATGGTGACATGACCATTAGGGTTACCTACCATGATTCTAGCCAACTTCAGGGTTGGTTTTAGATGGTGGTGAGAGGGCATAACATAAACCTAAGTGGATGGAATAGTGTGTTGTATAGCCTATTATAGGTGCATGATTGAGGTTTTGATCCTTATGGATATTTTTTGGAGACCCTACCTGACATACTTGACATTCAGAGGATAGGCACATCAGCTTATTAGTTTGTAGATCTCACTATGGGTTAGGGGGAGATGAGCTGGTGAGTTGGAGATGGTACCCATGACATGGGTTAGGAGTTAATTTAGTCTACTATAGGATATACCACTTACATTCCCTTGATATAGGATGGATGACATAGAGGCACCCCTACCATTGCCTGAGGAAACACATGGGTCAAATTTTGAGGAGCTACTAGTAGGGATAAGTGTTGGAGATCCAAGGTGTATAGAGGTATATATAGCTTGGTGGGTAGGTTTACATCCCATAGTGGAGGTCAAGAGGCCACCACTAGATTTATAGGAGTTGGTGAGAGAGGGATGCAGTTGTATAGGCACAAGATGCAGTAGTGTAGGCGAGAGATACAGTATAGGCATATGTATTAGCCTTATATGGGTAGGTGGTGACATTATAAGGCTAGGTTGGGGCACTATAGGGATAGGTTATATAATTATAGGGCTAGGTTAGAGTGTTACAAGGTCAAGTGACTATAGTGATAGTGAAAGGGATATCCTGAGAGTAGTAGGTCAGGTTGTTCCTCCTCCTCCACCATAAGGACCAATATAAGTTGGGCCATCATTAGGTATTATAAGACCTCCACAAATTGTTTCTCTAGTGAGATATAATACTACCCTAGATGAGACTTCTATTACAAGAGGGCCATCAGAGCGTTTCCACAAATTTAGTGATATTATGAGTTTAGGGAGTAGAAAGATCTATGTCACATGCCATAGTTTCTAGCTCATGCAGATGTAGATGAGATGAGAGTGGTGATGACACTACTTCATCATGACCATTTGGAGAGCCTCAATGATTTGTAGTGCTATATTTTGTCATTTTTGATTATATTTGTTATATGCACATTGGCCTATGAGCTGAAGATGTGAGATGTATATTCTAAGAGAGAGATGATATTATGATGATGTATTCATAGACATGTTATTGATCTTATATATATGATATTTTTATTTTTTATGATTTTGATGAGGATATTGATGTAGAAGATGATGATTATTTAATTCTATGTTAATTTTGATGTTTATGTTGATCATGTTAGTTGAGTTAGACTAGCCTTTCCCATATATGTGATGGTATATGCATAGTTGGTTTGTTAGTTTCATCTGAGCACTTTTCCATATTTTATGATGGTTTATGCTTAAAATAAATTGAGTAGGATTTGATAGTGTTGGTATGACATTGTCTTTCATCTCAATAGAGAGATAAAAATGTGGCTTGGATGGGAAAATAAAGAGGCAAAATACTCATGTACTAGAAAAGACCATTAACTAGAACATAAATAGGCTCAGGAAAATGAGCCTCTTTCAAGCCTTATATCTTTGAAACATTGTGTTTGTTATAGAAGAATTATGTTAGCTTATGTTAACTGAGATTTATAGTCCTTTGAAAGATTATGAGGGAAAAAAGGGTTAAGGTTGTATAAAGTTGATCAATGTGAGAAGCCTTTTTTATTTTTATTTCCCTTTAAGAACAAAGCCTAGCTTAGCCATCCTTCAAGGGAGTGGTCTAAGCATTATTTTTATGTTTAAATATCTATCCTTCAAGGGAGTATTATATTGATAGTAGCAAAGAGAAGTTACATAGTTGTCTGTCAAGGAAGTAGTCTACATTGAGAGGCATGCCCTGAAAGTTTATAACTTGTCACATATCCCATTTGTTTATTTTTTATTTTTATTCTTTCTAGTTATAGACAAGACTGTAGAGGCTTAGGATTTTTCCATGTTAATGGAAAAACCATACCACTACATAAGTTAAGTAGGTGTATAGGAGTAAAGGTGAAGAGGAATGGAAATGAATGTAATAGGGATGCTCGAGGGACAAGCTCAAGTTAAACACGAGGTGAAGTGACTCTTGGTTAATAAAAGAATAGTCATAGGTGTAAGTCATTAAAAGTCTTAGTTGCTAGCCTTCCTTTAAGAGAATACAAGTGATAAGTTCTTGAACCATAATTGTGAGTTATGATATAAGGTCCAAGCCAATTAGGAGAAAACTTACCCCATTTAATTTTATCCATGTTTGTCACATGCTGATTTTATTTTAAGATGAGATATCTTATATTAAAATCTTGCTCTTTGAGGTTTTTATTATAATCACATTTGATATGCTCTTAATATATTTGGAGGTGGTTGAGGGCTATGAGATGGCACTCATCAAGTAATTCAAGTTGAGCCAAACATTCTTGGTAAAATTCATCATTAGTAAGTATGTCTTATAGAGAAATGTGAAGAGAAGGAATCTAGACTTCAAGAGTCAAAACAACCTCTATCTCATATACCAAGGAAAAAGGTGTAACACCCATGGGGTTCAAATCTTAGTTCGATAAGCCCATAAAGCAAAAGGAATGTGTGTGTGCCAATCTTTACTTGTATCATTGACTACCTTCATGATAATTGTGGTCAATGTTTTGTTAGAAGCTTTTGCCTATCCATTTACTTATGGATATTACGGTGATGAGAATCTTAATTTGATTCCAAATGTATCATAAAGACATTGAATAATCTTGTTTTTGAAAGATTTATCAGTATCTTTTATGATTTTATGAGCGAGACCAAAATGATAGGTAATGTTGTGGTTGATGAAATCAACAATTTTGTCAGCTTTAGTGGAGATGAGAGTGATGGCCATAACCCACTTGGTAAAGTATTCAGTGGTGATAATGATAGAATGATGATGGAGGGATAAATGAGGGTTAATCTTCCTGATCAGATCTAAGCACCATTAGGAAAAGGGCCAAAAGTCTTTGGAAACATGTAATGCATGACTTGAAACATGAAAGAGGTTAGCATGTTGTTGAAACTTGATGTAATGGTGAACGTAATCAACATAGTCTTGATGAAGTGTGGGAAAATAATAGCCAGGTAGAAGGATACGCTTGGCAACTATGTGACTATTGAAATTCCCACCACAAATCCCATCATGGACTTATTTAATGGTAAAGGAAGTCTCAGTACTAGTGAGGCATCAAAGAAAAAGACCATCAAAACCTTACTTATAGAGAAGTCCCCGTAGCATAGTGTAATGAGTGGCACATTTTGTAATGGCACATCTCCCATTATTGAAGAGATCAAAATGGGTAATAGAGAAGGAAAGCTAATCTATGAGTTACTTGTACCATAAGTCATGTGGGTTGGATGTTAGATTTATAATAAAGAGGATGTTAGTTGATACATAAGAGGGTAATGTTAAGTGATTCACAGTGACATAGATTCTCAAGGAAGAGGATGAAGAGGGTATGTGTGGAGCAAGTGAAGTCATCGTGTTAGAAGAATAGTTTGTAAGAGATAAGAGTCAAATGATCCCAATATAATATCTACACGATGTTTATACTACTATAGAATCTCATTTTTGCATAATTAAGAACCATTAACCAGGTTAACCATTAGTTAAGAATCATCAAAAATGGTTATGGATTTGATACCCAAGAAGAGAGCTATTTGAAGTCCTAAAATCAAAGCCTCATATTCAACCATATTATTAGTGCATTCAAAATCTAGTTTAAATGATAAAGGCATAGGCTCACCATTTAGAGGAATTAGAATGACCCCTACACCCCCACCATATTGACATTTAGATCCATTAAAAAACATCATCATTTGATATAAGATTTCATTGATGGAGAGCATTCCAATGGATTCATCAAGGAATTCAAGGTTTGAAGGTTGATTGTCACATAAAAGGGCAACAACTAACTGGTCAATGACTGTTTACCCCTGAATAGACTTTTGTTAAATGAATTCTAAGTCAATTTCAGCAAGAATCATGAGCCACTGAGCTACACATTGGTTGTGATATGGCTTAGAATGCATGTATTTGAGGGGATCAGTATGGATGACCATATAGGTTTTGTGATTTAGGAGATAATGGCAAAGCTTAGAGGTGGAAAAGACCAATGTGAGGTAATGTTTTTTAATATGGGTATATCAAGTCTCATAATCAATAAGTGTGAGGATTATGTAGTAAACTACTTTCTCTCGATGTTGGTCATCTCGATGTGCAATCATAACACATAGAGAATGGTCTATTGTGGAGATGTATAGGAAGAAAGGTTGATTTTCCTTAGGTGGTATAAGAACTAGTGGGGAAAGGAGATATTTTTTAAGTGCATCAAAATATTCCTAGAAATATTTATTCCAATGGAAGGAGATATCTTTTTTAAGATATGGTGAAAGGGTTAGCAATGATTTGACAACTATGAAATAAAGTGATGAATTGATTGAAGTTTGCCCTGTAGACTATGGAGTTGTTTTATATTAGTAGGTGGAGGCATATCTAAGATTGTTCTAACCTTAGTAGGATCTAATTTGATATCATGGAGAGAAATGATAAAACCTAAAAGTTTATGGAAAAGAAGAATAAAGACACATTTCTTTGGGTTTAGTCAAATATTATATAGGAGGAGATGAGTAAATATGGTTTTGAGAATCATCAAGTGATCTTGATGAAGTTTATACTTGTCAAGTAATTCATCCATGTAAGCTTCCACAATATTGTGTAAGAGATCATGAAAAATGTAGGTCATATCCCATTGGTAGGTCACACCAGCATTCTTTAGGCTAAAAGGCATGACCTGATAGCAAAACATCCCCTATAGGGTAATGAAGGTTGTCTTATATTGATCCTCAAGAGTGACAAAGATTTAATTAAATCTAAAGAACCCATCCATAAGTGATATCATCTGATGGTCAGCTGTTAGATCAACAAGTTGGTCAACACTTGGCAATGGGAAGTCAGCTTTAAATAAGTGAGGTTTATATCATGATAGTCAATGTAAATATGGATTCTCCTAATCACTTTTGTGATAGGAAAAATATGAAAATACATTGTGGGTAGTTGATGGGTTAGATAAAAATAACAAAAAGGAGGCATTAGAGCTCTTCTTTGATAAGGAGAGAAATATGAGGATCATCTTGTGAAGCTTCTACTTAATAGGTTTAACATCTCAATTGATGATAATGTTATGGGTGATGATAGAGGGGTTAATACCAAGCATGTCACTATAAGACCAAGTGAAAGATTTACTATGGTCATTAATAAATGTGGTATAATCAACTTTCTTAAAGGAATATAAAGATTGGCCAATCTTGAGGATGTGAGGGTTATCATGAGAAGGTAGATTGATGTAAATGGTTGATTCATTTAACATATATTATGTTGTGGATGGGAGCGATCATTGGATATAAGAATCATCCACACCTATGTAGGTGAAAATTACTTCATAATCTTCACATTGAATAGTTTTAAGAGTGTGAGAGTCTTCATCAATTATTTTATGATGAATGAGAGGAAAGGATCTTGTTTCCTTACCTTGGTGATACGTAAGAGTCCCCAAATAGATGGCATTTATTGGAAAATAATTGTGAGGTATAGATACCATCAATTTGATAGGTGATGGTGGAGAAGAAGGTGGATAAGGAAAGACTGTTTCTTTAATAATTAGTTCATGAGAAGTTTTAGTGAGTTTAGTTGGTTCATCATATCCCACTCCATGCCTCTTTTTGGCATTTTCAATGCTGTTGCTAGTAGGATATTCAATATGCATATGGACAGCCTATTCATAATGACCCAAATTAAATCCTTTCTAGGCACATTGATAGAGATAGGTGTGTGCAAAACTAGGGTTGCTTAGGAAAGAGAAGTCACAAGTAAATGGTCATGGTGAAGAAGATGGATTGCCAATAGTGGGAGCTCAATAAACTCCCCCATATTTAAAACTAGTTTTAAGGTTAGGGGGTCCATAAGGGATGACCATCCCAATGTGAGGATCATAATTTGGGTGCATGTAGTGCTTTACATATTTTTATAGAGTATAGAACATGTTGAGTGTCAACAAATAATATTCTTTGAGTGACAAATGTTGAAAAGTCTTCTCCATGGGATCTTTCTCATAAATTTGTGTTGTTGCTATCTATCAAACCGAGGATATAGAGCTTGTGGAAGCTTTAGAAGTATTATGAGAGGAAGGTGATGTTTTAAATGAAATGAGAACATCATTGGGACTATAAGTCATGTTCCATGTTTTAAATAGAGGTAAGTCATTAGGTATAACATGTACTTGTCCATCATGTTCAAACTTGACACAGTAGTGAAAAGTTGAAGGTACACATGCCATAACACATATCCAATGTCACCCAAGCAGTATGTTATATTGGAACTCTCCTTTCACAACATAGAAGAGCTCAAGAATAGTGTAAGGATTAACATGGATATGTAAGACAATAGTGTCCATTATAGTATCTATGCTATCATTAAAGGAGCAAAGTACCACATCAGATTAAGACATGTAATTGTTAGGAAGGGCTAGCTATTTGTAGTCATGGGAGGAAATAATATTAATGCTAACTCACCCATCAATCATGACTCCTTGACATGAGTTTGATCAATATATGCAGTAATAAAAATGGTAGAATCTTGATCTTCAAGGTGTTGAAGTGGAATTTTTGGATCACTGAAAGAAATCAGGGAAATGGAATTAATGAGCTCACCAAAGATAAAAGAGGTTGGGGATCATCTGGTCATACCTCAATTTCTTACAAGGCACTAATCAAAGTTTGATGGTGTTGGGATGAGTTTTTGATTAACTTATACAAAGACATTTTCACAAGAGTTTGGTGAAACTATTTCACCATTGAGCTTTAAACAACATCTAAAAATGTTGTTTTAGGAATGCTCAAGATGAAAATCTTAGGATTAAGAGGAAGAATGTCTTTAGTGAAGGGATGAGCCCATGGAGTAATGAATTTTTCTATAGCTTTATCTTTTTGGTTTTGTGATTGTGTGGCCACATTAACTATGTTAATCTAAAATGTAGGTAAAGGAGGTGGTAAAGGGGTTATGACCACATATTTGGGTTTGAATTTTGGTGGAATAGTAGGAGGCACTATGGATGTCAAAGGTGGAATAATAGGAAGGTTAATGGGAGTATCATTGAAGAGAGTTTCAACATCAAAGTGTTGTTGAATGACTATTGTGAGGCCTTTACAACTCTTAGTATGATGTCCAGGTGAACAATGATATAAACACACTTTTGTATCATTAAACCAAGATGGCTTCATTTTAAGAGGAATATAGGGCTTAATAGGAATAATAATTAGTGTGGAATATTGTAAAAACTGATGTAGGAAAAATATATATAAGAGCCTACAAGTGGGATCACACTTGTTGTGCTAATAGGAGTGGACACCTTTTGTTTCAGTGTTGAAAAGGTAATTTTACATGGTGATTTATTTAGTGATGGTGGAGTTACATGTTTTGTTGTTAATTTATTAATGTCAGATGTGAAATGCCTACTAGATGGTAAAGGCAAGAGTAGAGGTAACTTAACCTTTTGTTTTGCTTAGGTCAGCAATATTCTAACTAAAGTAGAGGGGTGTGGTTCCAAAATGGATGACAAAGTTGAGAATTGAAGAAGGGATCAACGATCTAAGAAGCTTAACATTTTTTTGTAATTCAAGACATTAAACTCTAACTTGTGGTTGAGGAGTTAAATCTAATTTCACCTATGGATGAATTAAATTAGAGATGGGACATATACCTAAGGGCTTGATCTAATTTAATGTGGAAGATTCCTATGAGGGTGAAGGTTTTGACATAGATGGCTGAACTTCAAGTGCTTTTAGTGAAGAAGCTCTAGCTTTATCAAAGACCTTGTGTTAAAGGGTAATGAGAAGGTTGGTGATAAAGGTTGACACTCATTGTGTTAGATAAGGAATTTTAAGTTGGTCCCAAAATGCCACATGATCTAGCTTCATGGAGTCAAGAATTTCTTCTATAATTTTCACCAAATGCAAGAAGGTTTTAGATGAAATTGATGTATGCCTTATAGTTGTGTCTTTAGAAGGATAAGGTGTTTGGGAAAGAGGGAAATTGTTGGTTTCTACTAATTTAGGAAAAATATGAGAAAGAAACATAATGGAGTCCTCTTCGATAGAGATGGGAGAAGAGACATGGTCTATCATGGGTAGAGGATAGGTAGGCGAAGAAGGTTCCTCAAGAGGGTAAAGCATAGGTATCATGGATCTTTCAACATGTGAGTGAGGCATAGGTAAAGTATGATCCTCCATAGGTAAAATAAGGGGTAAGAGTGGTATAATTGGAGTGGGCACAATCGGTCTCTCATCTATTTTAGGAGTAGATAGTACTAACTTCTCTAAGTGCAAAGGTGGAGTGGATGGGGTACTACTCTTTATAGGTAGAGGAGAGGTAGTCGAAGAAGGCTCCTCAAGAGGTTATAATATAAAAATGATGTTCCCTTAAAAATGTGGTTGAGGAATGGGTAAGGTGTGGTCTTCAAGTGGTAAGAGGATAGGTAATATTTGTGCAAAAGGAATTGGCATTACAAGCTCTTCATGTGGCAAAAGAAGTGGTAAAGGAGGCTCTTCCTCATGAGGGAGTGGAACAAGTTAAATAGGTTCTTCTACCTAAGGAGGAAGAATGGGAAAAATAAATGCCACTAAATGTGGGGGAGGATTTGATGAGATGGGTGTCTCTTGTTTAGGGGAAGGCTAAACTAGAGGTAAAGGAAAGACCATATTAACCATATGGATATCATGATCACCTGAGTTATTTGTGGTCTAAACAATATTTTGATTTGATGAATGGTTAGGAAAAGGGTGTTTAAACACATCCACATTTTTATTAGGGGGTGCATTAGGATTATCCAAGATGAGATCATCCCTATCAATAATATCTTGAATAATGTTCTTAAATTTCCTACAATCTTTAGAATTTTGGCCTTTAACTCAATGGTAACTGCAAAACTTATCTTCCTTGCACCAAGTCAAAAAGGATGGGAGGGGTCAAATTATATATGAGGATTGATATAAGGAAGGGTTATGACACCTTGTTGCAATAGTTTCTACAAAATGGATGTATATGACTCCGTAAGGGAGTGTATTGTCTTTGTTCATACCATTGTTGAAATTACTTGGTTGGATTTTGGGAAGTCAAAGAATTTGATTAGTTTGTGGTTGTGGAAGAAGCTGAATTAATGACCATTGTGTTGGTAGAGCCTTTAGATTTTTGGTTATAAGGATAAGTTTTATAAGAGGAGTCATTTGATTTGGAATTGAGATTCTTACTACACAACTTGACCTTGCCTTCATCTATAACATGAACCTTGAGTTTTCATGCCATTAGAAAGGCTTCATCAAATTTGTGGAAAGTTTATACCTAGAGTTTGGATGAGATGTGCTTAGCACATGCCCTTGAGAAGAGATAAATAAGCTTAGGTTGGGGTAAGGCGAAGGAGAGTTGATTGATCAAGCTTATCTAGTGAGCAACAAAATTTTCAATAGACTTATCATCAAATTGTTTGATAGAATAAAGGTCTATTATAGAAACCTTCTTAGAAATGTTAATAGAGAAATGGTCTAGGAATATTTGTGTGAATTGGGTAAATGAGAAAAGGGAGTGATGAGTTATAGAGCTATACCAATCCAAGGTAGCACTTGAAAGAGACATAGGGAAAGTGCAAAGTAGTAATGCATCATCATGCCCTATTAAATAAAAAGTATGTATAAATGCTTGAAAGTGATATTATGGGTCCTTTTAAATATAAAAATGAGTAAATTTAAGGAGTTTCCATTGGTTTAGATAAGGGTGAATAGGCACAAAAGGATGGATGGGTTCATTGCATATCTGATCATAAGATACCACATTATTTAAACCTAAAATGGATGTCTCTATATTAGACATCTTGTCCATTAGCATCTTAATGAGGTGTAGAAGAGGATTAGTATGGAGGATACCTCTTAAATTATAGGGAACCTGATAGGAAGTAAATGGAGTGTTTGACATAGCATGTTAAAGTTGTGTTGGGTAAATATAAGGATAATGAGTCATAGGCTGGGGTGCAAAAAAAAAATGGGCTTGTCCCATTTGGTTAGATACTATGCTTTGGTTGGTTGTTTTTATTACAATTTGGATTATTGGCATGGTTAGACTAGATGAAGGGTGAGTCATAACTTGGGTAATTATAGGCATGAGGGTAGATGGCATAGGTATCACTAAATTTTGAAATAGGGTAAGACTTAACTGAACTAGTTGTGGTTGTCAAAGTAGGGAAGACACACTTGTGTTTAGGTGGGATTGGGTAGTTAGCGATGATAAACTTTGGACATTTTTTATAGTTGGGTTACTTGTCAAAGTGGTGGTTTTGGTAACCATGGGGAAAATAGTGGAGGTAACTAAAAATGAAGTTATCTCTATTAAAAAGGTTGGAATACCATAGATTGGGTCACCTAAAGAATTACGAGTTTGACTCATAGCAAGGTAATGCTGAAGGGATACCACATTATGATCAATAAATTTAGCAAAATCTTGATCTCCCTCAGGCACAATGGGAATTTGGTTGGGTCTAGGAGTATGCTCTATATCTAAAGTATGCTCCATGATAGAATCAAAAGTAATAAGGGAAGATGAAAGTGGTTGCCAAATTACATAATCGGCAAGAATTTTGGCTTGAGCTCACATTAATAACATGCAAGAGGAAGTAACTCTGTGGACGTGAGGGGAGTGTAGACGCAAGGGGAGCACAGACACGAATGCAGCCCTTACCTCTACAGATGCATCCTCGATCAATCTTTTTGGAGACCAGATCTCTGCCCATGGATGGTGGGATCAATGGTGTTGGGGGGTGCGGTGCAAAAAGCTCTTTTTTATTGCACGGGACTGTATTTCTACCTTGATTCTCTATTTTGTGGCCACTGTGCTATTCATTACCTCTTCTAAGCAGATCAAGGTTTTTTTTTTGGAGTAACTCTGTATGCCATGGCGGTGAGTCCTCTGGGTAAAGGGGGAGATCTTTGCAAACATAGGGTGGATGGGTTGGGTGGTGGTGGCAATGGGTTCAGGGGTTTTTGATTGGGGGAATATTTGTTCCCTTGGTGGTTTGTGTTCATGCCATGGTGCCCTACTTAGGGAATAATGGTGAAACCCTAAGCCGTGGTTGAGCCCTAATCATTAATTTGATGGGTATGGTGGTTTTGCCTAAGGCATTTTAGTGCTTAGGGAAGAAGGTGGGCCTTGCAAAGGATATTTTAACGACAGCCATTTGTGAGCATCTCCCTTGACTTTGTGTTTTGGGGGGTGTTGGTTTTTAGGTTGTTTGCTTGGTTTTGTTTAGGTTCTAGGTCCTTGTAAAACTTGGGGAGCTTTAACTAGTTTATCTTGAAGGTTTTAGGTCATTGAAAAACCTGGTTTAGTTACTATTTTTTAGTGTGTTTGCCTTTTTTGGTGGTTTGTAATGATTATCTTTCTTATTCTATATAGGGTTTTGGGGTCCCTTCAAAACCTATTTTTACCTCAATCTAAAACATGCAAGAGGAAGTATAAATAGTATTACTACCCTATATTAGTAACAAAATAAGCAAAAACCAATCTTGAGTATAGGTAAGTGGGTTATTTTAGCTTGTTATTTTGAGTAGATGAAAATTGCATAGTCATTGATGTTAGTCATTTGATTGATGTTGATAGAAAATTTTTGCCAATGTTAGTGGATTAACCAATGTCGGTAGGTAAAATCTGTCGATGCCAGTAGAGTTAACTAATGTCGATCATTGTGATATCTTGGGAGATGGAAAATCCAATGTTTTAGGAAACAAGAAGTTGAAATTAGGTAAAATAGTGGATGCAAGAGGTCTGTGTAAGAAGGAAGAACACTCAAAAAACTTGAGATAATAGGTTATACAAATTGAGTATTATAAATAGTATTGATTTTATGAATCAATAGGAAAACATCCTTACCAACTCCAAAATATAAAAGGTAACATAAAAGTATAAAAGAACATATATCCAACAATTATTAATTCCTAGAGATTAATTTTTTATCTCGTGTTGGCTTATGCCTCAATCAGATAGTGAAAAGAGAAATTGGTTATCAAAGGCACTAGAAAGTAATCTAGAGCTAGTTTCAGGTTAGTTTTAGTGCTCAAGAGGAAATCTATGTTAGACTAGATATGTGGCTTGTTATAAGATCTTTCTCTCTACACTTCAAAAACTTGGAGCCAAGCTACTTAGCCAAAATATACCTTCTATCTAGAGTTTATAATCTATTAGAGAATGAAGTGGGTTTTCCTCTTGGTGGTGAAATCCAAGTAGGATAGCTAGGTAGGGTAAGGTGATCCACTAGGTGATGAAATCTTGATGGGCATTTTCTTAGGTGAGTTTAGATGTTTGTTTGTGTGAATGTGATTTGGTTGTGTAACATAGTACACTAAAATTTATTCATAATTATTGTAGTTAACTAGGTGAGATAATATATAGAAAGCAAAAAATTAAATGTAGTAAGTTTTAAGCCCAAATCTAAAATGTTTAGATTTGAATGAAAACATAGATGAAAATAAGAGTAGAGAATGAAATTCACTACCCTATTGTGCATGTAATAAATAGTAAAGAAGATATTCTTTTTAACTTGTAAAAAAAATGATAAATTGCTTTTAGAGGCAAAGAAAAAAGAAATAGAATTTTAGTTTAATGCTTTTAAACAAAAAATAAAATGTTATTTTTTTTGTTTTAAGAGAAAAGAGAAGGAGAAAGTAAAATAAATGCATTTTTCACTATAATTCACCTATATAAATGCTTAAGATAAGAAATTAACCCAAGGAAAACTCTAGGGTCCCACCGGGCATGCCAAAAATGTTTTGTTAAATTTTGTCTATTTCAAGTCTAAAAGAAAATAGAAAAGAATGATAGGGATACATGATTAAAATGACCCCAAATTGGTTTTCACAGCATATCTAGATAGTATGAACACTCCTCTTTGGCTGGGGAGGAGTACCTAAAAGTAAGAAAGCACTACCACAAGATGTTTGTTAGTAAATAAATGAATGGACTATCAAGCTACGTGCTTGTTCTAAGAAGTGTGAAACTTCCTTAGAGATGGAAGTCCACTTTTCAGAGATAAAAGAGTGATAAATTACTAAAATAGAGGTAAAGAGAGAGTAAAAGAAAGATAATAATATTATTATTAGCAACTTGAATGTAGTAAAGAGTAACAAACTATAAGTGGTATATTTTATTTGTGTTTTAGAAGTTGGTTGGGTATGTTTTGGAAAGGTTAGGGAATCCATAGTCACCAACATCGGTATGGAAGTGACCGATATCAGTTATACTACTAAAGTTAGTGGTGAAGGTGATTGATGTTGGTTAGGCTATCGAGGTCTGTAGAGGAAATAATTTTCTAGGAGATTATAGAAGGCTTTTTTAGGTCTAAGAAATGGTTTTGATCAGGTTTGGGAGGTTGGGGAGAGTTATGAGAGAGATATTATGGTTTGTGTATATCTGGTTTGAGGTTTTATGTGTCAGATCAAGGGGAAACAAACAAGGAATCTTTGTAATTCCCTCATGGGGGTTCAGTCAGGAGTGTGTAAAGCAATGCATAGTAGATATAAAGTGATAGTAGAATAAATGCTTAAAAGCATTACAGAATAAGTGATGTTCTTAGCTATAGTGGTCACTGAATGATAAGTTCTAGATTGATGGTATCTATCAAGTAGTCTAAACTGATGGCCTAAACAAAGAGAAGAAGTAGGTGTTATTGGTCCTTAATAGCTTAGTTCTTAATCATGATTGACTTACATAAGATGATATTAAGCTAGGATGTTAAAATTTGAATGTTGAGAACTTGAATGCAAGTAAGAATCAATTTTCTTAATTTATACTAACCTAAAATTTAGGTTAGAGTTTGGTTTATATCACCGATGTCAATGATCCCACTGACATCAATCATGAGTTGACCAATATTAACAATCCCAGAATAGGTAAAACTTACTATTTTTGGCTTGTTTTATGTTGCTCTTCATGCCAAGTGTGGAACCTATTACAAAATGATAAAAATAAGAGGTTAAGAAGGATGTAGTTGATTAGGAATTTAGTTTTGAAGTGAGAATAAGTCTTGGGTAGTTAGGATGAGGGGACTAGGTCTTGAGGTGACTCATTAGGTGACAATTAGTCATAAGGTGAGGTGGCCAAGTAAGGTGGTAAAAGGGGGTTTTAATTAACTTAATTAATTATTTTAAATTAATTAAATGTGTGAGGGGTTAAATCATGGGTTAGGGAGGCTAATTGTTATTATTTTAAAATGGGCTAAAAGGGGTTTCAACATAGGGAGTTACACACGTGTGTGTGAGGTAATTTTGGTGTCTGTAGTACCCTCTAAATAACCTTATCAAGTAGATTGATTAGCATTGGAGGATGAAATTTCTTTGCTTATAATCAAATATTACAAGTTCTATACATTAAATCCAGATGGGAATTTTTCTCCAAAGTCCAAGGATTAAATTAATACTTCATTATTATTTTACATGATATATTCATCAAAAGATGGTAGAGATTGGGAAATTTTGGGGTAAACCTCATCTTGGTAAGCCCTTCATTCATATTCTTCTTGTTTGGTTATCTCTTGCATTTATACATGATGTACTTGGCCAATAAATTGAAAAAGATCATTGTTGAATGACTCAACCATTGCATTGAAATTATGTAGCATGACCATTTACATAGTAATAGGTGAGATGGCTAGGATAAAAATAGAATGACTTAAATAAATTGAAGTTTTAAAATAAAAATAATAATCAAAGTGACTAAATTTTTTGAATTATTAAACTAATTGCTTTGATTTTTTGTGTTTTTTTAAAATTATTTTAAGATGTCTTGATATCTTTAAAAAAATTGTTTAAAAACAGGGATAATATAATATGTGGGAAACACAAGAAAATAATAAATAAACTCCTATTTAAAATAGTCAAGTAATTGAACATAAAAAATGAAAAATTAGTATAAGGTTCATGAACAATGTTTGGGCCTTTCAATGTCAGGTACTCACCTATGCTCTCACTCGGAGCCTAATATTTTAAGGCACTAACCTTGGAGGATCGTATCATTACCATGACCCACTATGTTTGGTTTTGAGGGTGCATGGAAGGTAGATCTATATGTGCTAATAAATAAACTAATAATTTAATATTAATCTAAGCTAAATTCAATCTAAGATAGAGGAACAAACAAAGAAAATATTAAACACAAATTTATGCCTTAAATATGTAAGTTTTCTCCATTATAATGTAAACTTGATTTAATCTTCAAAATGTGGTTTCTCACTCTTCCAATGTAATCTTAAAAAGGTCAACATTTTGGTGGGAAATGATCTTTGGTAGTTTGGATTCATTTAGGATTCCATTGTGATTTTGATAGCACTTCATTAGAATAAGTTAGGATGATGAAAATTATGGTTTTCATGCTTATTTATAGATTTATAGAGGAATCTCCAACCATAGAGGATTACTTAGATATTTTAAATGATCCAAATAATCTTTAATAGCTAATGAGTCCTAATCCATGAGTATGATGACCATTTAAAATGGTTGAGAGAAGTTTGTAAAATGGTTAATTGAGTTACCAAGAATGAGTCAAATTTTTTGAGAACTCAAGGGATGACTAAAAGGAGGTTGAAGAAGTTATGGGTTTGGTTGGGCTCAGTCAAAATGTGAGGGATAATAAGATTAAAGATGTTGACTGAGGTGTAAAATATGGATTTAGTTTTTAAATAAGGATTTAAAATTGTTCAAAATTGCTTAATTTGAACTATTCAATTATTTGAATTTGGATGGAGATGTCATGAATTATATTAAGGAGAATGATTAATAGATTTTATGTGCATTTTGACACTAAATGTAGTTTAGGTGTCTACATTTTCCCCTCTTAAAAATAGTGTTTCAAAGTAATGAAATTTCTAAGAATAGTAGAAGAAGTACAGAGTTGATGATTAAGGAGAATCTTAAATGAATGAAAATGAGTGTGATGATGACCACTCAAGGGTTTGTGTGATGAAATGGAGAAATGATCAAAATCTATGAAAATAAGAAATTCATAGAATGATTTGAAATTGTAATAAATAAACTTATTGTATAATCGATGTAAAAATTTAAATATTAAGGTTATATAAATAGGATACCCTTATTTGATGAAGATTAAAGTATTGTTCAAAAAAACCATTATGTTTTACCATTCATAGATTACATACTTAGTATTTTGCTTATGACATAGGGGTCATTGGAGTAGTTGTGGGAATGATATATGCCAATGATAATAAGCTAAAATATATTTATTTTTAAATTATATTGATTAATTTATGCATATTTATTATTGAAATATCTTTAAATAAATACAGAATAGGTTGATTGAATGTGTCCTCAAATTTAAATCAAAAGGGATGAAAAATGAAATGCATGGAGGGAGGTAGGGAAAAAAAATTGAAATGGGGTAGAGTATAAATAGAAGAGTGGGGGATAAGAAATTCATTTTTATGTAGCTAATTTACAGAGCTATTTTTTAAGAGAAGTTGAGATAAAATATTTACTTAAAGACCTTAGAATAAAATGGACCCCGTTACACACCATGAACACCATGCAGAGTGAGTGAGGAGATTTCATAGACCTAAGAGGATCGGGCCTCTGGTAAGTGAGGTTTGGTTTTTATATTTTTTAATTTAATGTCATTTATTAGGGTTTAAATTAGATGTAAATGAATTTACAATTGAGTGATCTACGAATTTGATAATGAAAGTTATGAATTTACTATAGTAAATTATGAATTAATCAAACTAGGAAGTGAATTCATAAAATAGGATAACAAAATTGTTTTAGATTATAAATAGGGGGAAATGCAAATTTATAGTTTTGTAGTCATAAAATTGTCTAATAGAGTAACAAAATCATGATAATTAACCATAAAATCACTAGAATGAAGTGCAAAATCAATTTTGGGAATATTTGAGTGGGTATATGTAAAACTGAAGGTTAGAGGAAGAAATTGTAAAATTCAGTAGTGAAAATGTGTATTGGATAAGTGAAAACATGATTGTAAACAAGAAGAGAATAATTTAGTAAGGATAAATAAGTGGGATGAGGATGGCATAAGAATAACATGAATATTAATGTTGATTTTACATTGTTTTTGGTTTTTTGAATATTTTAATATAGTGGTAGATGGATTATTATGCTAATAAATAAAATTAACTTCATGCTAATGTGTTTTATGTGAAGGAAGTATTACTATTGTTGACTACATGGGAGCGGAGGCCAGGGGCATTAGAGAGGATGGCTATCTTCATATAGTATGAGTTTGGGGTTAGAAATGATACTTGTTTGACATATATTGCATAGATGCTAGATATTCAAGCAGACAAGGATTTATTGATAGCACTTGTTGAGAGATGGCATAATGAGACTAGTATGTTTCATTTATCGATAGGGGAGATGATAATTACATTAGAGGAATTTCATCAGATTCTAGGAATTCTAATAGAAGGGAGGTGAGTGTATTAGGGGTAGGGTCTAATAGAGATGACATCATATAATTTTTTTGGTGATGGATTGATTTTGAATTTTAGGGGTAGAGTGGATGTCGATTATTTCATTAAATTAGAGTGGGATTTGTTGACTATTATTCTTATAGATATTGTCAATGGCATTATGCTACCTAATAAAAGTAAGATATTATGTTTGATTGGGTTATTGGATGTTATCAAAGACATGATGGATATGGATGAGTGGTTTACATGGGGGCCATGTGTATTAGTGAACTTATACATGGACTTAAACCATGCATAATATACATATGGGATGGAGATTGGGCCATCTACATTATTACAGGCATGTTACTAGAAGCACATTACTTTAGAGAGGCTAGTTGGTCATATGAGCAATTGATTTAGGGATGAGCCATTGGTATACAGATGAAATATGATTATTGGTACTCATAGACCATGTTTAGGTGACTTGGAGTTATATAGGATGGCTATTTATGAGCTAGGTGATGATTGGATCCCTTGGAGACCTTATGGAGAGATTGTATTTCAATGGCCATAGGATGATTTACAGATGGACTATATGATGACCCAGTGTTATATTATTGGGACACATGACTATATCACAATGAGATATCACCCTAATAAGGTGATGAGATAGTTTAATATTATACGTCACATTATATTGGGTCCACATATCTTTGCATGAGTTATGAGAAAGATAGCACAGTGGGGGATGACTATTGATCCAACAATAGTTGATCACAACTTGTCATAGTTAAAAGAATGAGATGGAGTGATCAGAGGGATGTGATTAATTCAAGAGTTATAGATGGTTACATGGATTGGTGGGAATGATATTGTATATTGAGATTGACTACACCATATAGACCACCATGTATATAGAGATAGAGACTTGTTGATAGCTTGATCTAGTATCCATGAGGCACAAGATTAGGAACTCAAATTAGGAGGATTATTATAAGAGATAGGGGGTTGGTCACAATAATGAGGTATATATATTGATGTTGATATTAGTTAGTTATATGATGTTGATATTAATGATATAGATGATGGGGAGATATTACAGGAGGCAGGTGTGGGTATATATGTGGATACAAATATGCATGTGGATATAGAATAGAGAGCTAGAGAGGAGACTCCATTGATTATTATTGATAGTGAAGGTGATCAGGATGGATATGATAGTTATGAGATTAGAACATGATATAGATATAGATAGAGGTGATATGGCTAGTTTATCACACTCAATGATATCTTAAGAGGAGAATACACTTGTGGATAGACTTCATGAGGAGATTAGAGCTCATGATAGGGAGATATATAGTTTGCACATGTAGGTATCTAGATTACATGGAGTTGTATATAGCATGGGGGATTAGGCACCTAAAATTATATGTTTATAGGCTAAGGTATATAGGTTAAAAGGTGTAGTTGAGAGGATGGAGAGAGATGGTTGGTAATGGAATTTGTATTTATGACACATGACATGGAGACTTAGACTCCAAATCATACAAAATTGACACAATATTATAAATAGGAGAGAGATACTATAATGACTAAGCTAGCAAAGGCTAGAGTGTTACTATCATGATAGGGACATATTAATACATTAAATAGGGTTATGAGGGCCATGGAATAGGTCACATATTATATGAGTTTAGATGAAGAGGCTATTCCATTCACATAAAGGATACCATCCTATAGAGAGTATTCAATAAATCAATATACGTCAAGTAAAATGATACATACCATAGAGTTAGATAGGTCTATGGGGTAGGCTACACAATGCATGATGGGTCTAGCATGAGACACATCATGTCATGAGAAGCCTAGGGTGAGATAAGACATAGTGTTGGGATGATGATTGTATCAATATATACATATATCTGAGATGTATATTTTTATATAGACACACTTGATATATGTATTAATGATTTTTATGAGATATTATACTATGTGGATGGATATTGTGGATTGTTTATGGACTCTGGATGATTTTTTATATTTAATTACTCATGATTGATGAATATATGGATATAGAGAGAACTAGTTATATTTTCTACATTTTTGTTCATAGTAACATGTATTAATTTATTCTTATCATATTATTATGGATTATGACATGTATGAGTTAATTTATGGATGCATGGATATATGCTATGAGATAACTTATTTATTTTTGTTTTTGTTCCTTACATTGGATTTCCAATAATAAGGAGTATTGAGCAACCTAATTTTCAATATAACATAAAACTCATTACCACCAATGATATTAAATAATCATGACAAATGTCGATGTTTTACATATATGAACAAAACAAAGAATAAATTATGTAAAATAAAAGTATGTCATTATATATAAAAACCATAACCATACTATTATGTAATTCACAAAATAATTTTTTCCACACATAAAAAGACTAGAAAAATTAAAGAAAGATTAAAAAAATTAATCTAGATGATGTAAACACACAAAATGACACTAAAAAAATATTTAATAAAATAAACAAAAATGATACATAAACAAACAAACAAAATAGAAAACATTCTAAAGATAATAAATTGACATACTAAAGTAAAATAATCACAATTTATAACATAACTAAAAGGGAAGTAACCATGTGAATAGGTAAGGATAAAAAGGAATAAAATAACCAACTAAATGATTAGGGATGAAATGGATAAATAACCAACTTAATGTTTAAATAAAAATAATGGATGAATAACCAACTTATTGGTTATGGATAAAGTGGATAAATAACCGATCTAATTGTTAGAGATAAAATGTATAAAATAAAACCATCAAAATAAACAAGAGATTAATATGTGAAAAGATAAAACTAAAGGCTTAAAATTAGAAGAAAGGGTATGCGACATTTATAGACAAGATTTAGGCTAGGCATCAAATAATAGATGAGGAATTATAAGGATAAAAAAATCTATTCTTGGGGAAGTGGATGATGAGGAAGATGATAGTTGAGCTGACCTTAGAGACCCCATATCTCTAGGGGATACCTACATAATCCACCCTTGACAAAGTACATGTGGGGATATTAGGATAGATGTAGTTCTCTAACTATGGGAAGTGATGATAAAGTGAGTCACTGATGAAATGTTTAAGTGTCAAATGAAAAATATGTGCAAGTGACCCACCCAAGAAAATGAGTGAATGATGTGGGAAGATAGTAAGGATGGTAAATGTTTTGTGGGAAGTATATTCAAATAATTTAGAGATGTTTTTGTAATGTTTTATTTTTTTTTTCATTTTTGGATTTTTAAAACAAGGAATACACAAGAGGTTTTCCTCTAGCATGAACAAGGATGTAGGTTCACATTTAGGAGTATCAAACCTTAAACTAACATGATATAGGATAAGTGATGAACAAGTAAGATATAAATATACAATGGACTATAAACATAAGTTTTCCCCAAGTAACTAGAGGGAATATAGACAATGGTTTACACATGGCACCAAAAATATAGTTTTCACCATGGGACTTGCCCAAAGCATTGGTAGACTAGTTTTCACTTTTGGATGACCTATGTGGTTTTTATTAATTTTTTATTTTTTATTCATACACGTTTTACTTGTTTATACACCATAAACTATCATCCTAGGTCTACCCTACATTATTATTTATATTTTCATGTTATATAGTGCAATTATATTGACCTAGACTAGGACACAACTTGTTTTTATCAAATATTGATATAGAGTCGAATTGGATCGACCCTATTGGCTAAAATTTTAGAAAGGTTTAGGGTTAATTTAACTATATATACACATACATTTTTATAATTTATGAGAATAAAGAGAAGAATAAGAATATTATATTATGCATTTACGTATCCACCATTCTAATTGAAGAGCATTGCTTAGTGTTTAAATAATTTATTTGGAGATCCATATATTATTTTATGGAGGTCTTTTAGATGCATAGATGTAGCCTAGAGATGACTTATCCATGTTATCCTTACATAAAACAATAAACCTATTGTGAAGCACCTTATCCAAGGGAGATTTTGAGGCTCAAGGGGTTCATATTCAAATGTAAGTATTCCTAATTTTATTACTCCTTTATTAAAGTATATAGATTACCATTTTTAATTTTCTCCGATGAAATAGGATTTCATATACATTGAATTGAGTATAGATCTTATCTGTATGTTTAATGTTATTACCCCTACTTTGTGCCAAAAGCTTTAGTGAGAAATAAATTATATTTTAATTTAATTTTAATTATCTTATTGATTATGAAAACATAGGACCTACTTAGGGTTATTGATCTAGGCAACAATTTAGGTGACCATTCAGGTGGCAAAAAATTAGGTGACCATTTGGGTGGAAATAATTTAGGTGACCATTCGGGTGACAATTAATTCCATAAATTTTATATTGTTTAAATCCTCACCATTATGTCCTAAAGCACTATATTATTTTAATTCTTAGAAGTCAAATTATCAATGACAGTTATTTCCTTGAGCCACTCAATCTTAAATCATCACCCATTAATTCCTTGAGTGACTCAATCTCCCCATGCTTTTGAAATATGTATAAATAAATTGTAACCTAAAATGGGAAGGTAGACATCTCTTCCTAGAGATAAGCCTATATTTTTATTGTGATTTTGATTAATACTACATCTCTTCTCAAAGAACTCATTGTTACTGTGTTATTTCTATGCTATTGAAATATTTATCAACTAGAACTTATGAGTTTTAGATTAGTGGTATCAGAGCGATTTGTCTTGAGAGTGTATGATCCCAAGGATGAGGTTAGGATATAGGAAACTTGGGTGGGAAGCAATAGAGATTCCAAAATTTCCACCTATTCACCCCAAATGACTTCAAATGGTAGATGACACTAAGACATTTGATCCTTTCAAAAAAATGGTGAATGAAGCCCTCCAACGGCAACAAGCATAGATGCTACAATAATTTGCTCAAATTATTTAGACACTTTTGATGTGAAATTTTGGCTCTACGGCTACACATCCTAACTCCTCATCTAGGGAACTTCCCTTCAGTGCCCCAACACCCTTCAAGGTTTAGGTAAATTTTGATATTCCCACATTTGAAGGCAAAATCAATGCTGATGTAGTGGAAAATTGGTTGGATCAACTGTCTTCCTACTTCTCTATAAATAATTTCATCGATGGAGAAAATATCACTTTTGCTCTTTTGAAATCATCATTGCCCATGAAAAACTAGTGGGAAGTGTAAAAAAAGAGGTTTAGTACAAATATCATTGGCCTTGGGGTGGAACCTACCTGGGATGATTTTATGGAAGTAGTAAAATAAGAATACTATCCCATCAGAGTATATGATGATCTGTAGATATAGTGGCAACAAATTCACCAAGGCAAGGACCAATCTGTTCAAGATTACATAAACACTTTTCATTCTTTGTTTGCAAGATTGGGCATTTAAGAAAGTGAGAAACATAAGACTCTCAAATATCATGGTGGACTACAATGGTACATACGGGGGGAAATGGAACTCTTCAATTTAGAAACCCTTGGTGATGAATATAAATTTGTAGTGAAGATTAAATAGAAGCATGGAAAAAATAATACGAAGAGTCAACCCTCAAAATGGAAAAGTGACAAGGAATGTCAAACACGAGGCCAAAATTGGAAGTAGAAGGAGTTTCAGGATAAGAAATCCTAGAAGGGGAAGGCTAGAAAATGGTGTGATTACCACAAAATTGGAACTCACTCTAAAGAAGAATGTCAAGCCATCAAGTCACTTCTCTCTGAGTCACAATACTTGACATTTACTACTCTACATCATAGATAACCCACAGTCGAAGAGGAAGAAGAATAAATTGTAGATGTTGAGCCTGACACCATCATTGCTTCATCATAGACCCATGAGGAAAGACCATATTACAAAGAAAGATTATTTCACTCCAAATTATGGGTAAAAGGTAAGCCTCTACATTTCATTCTTGATAGTGGGAGTCAAAAGAATTTAATCTCTACTAAAGTTGTGAAAAGTCTAAATCTAGCCATGAAGCCTCATCTAAATCCCTATAGTATTGGATGGTTGAGCCCAAGAAGAGACCTTCATGTCACCCATCAGTGTCTTCTTTCATATGCTATAAAACCATTCCAAGATGAAGTCTTGTGTGATGTGGTCAATCTAGATTTTTGTGATGTACTCCTTGGTCAGTCATTCATGTATGAGTGACATGGCATCTATGAATCACAAACCCAAAGGATCACCCTCACTCTTAGAACATGGTGTTATAGGGTACTAGAGGTACCACCTCCCACATTTGTCACCCTAATCAGTGCTAAGCAAGGCAAGAGATTGGTGGAGAAGACAAAGTAACTTGTTCTCATGGTGGTCAAACCATAAAAATCTAAGGAGGCTGATGTTGCAGTCCTGACTACACAACCAACACAATAACAAAAGTAGATAGGGAAAATCATAGGAGAATATGATGACTTATTCAAGTCACCCATAGGAGTTCCACTGCATTGCCAACTAAAATATTCTAGCGATTTGTTCCCAAGATCACCCTTGCCTAACAGTCCTATGTATCATAGATTAGTTTTGGAGAATGATGAGATAAAAGATAGATTCAAGAATTGATCTAAAGGGGTCACATCAGGCCAAGCTCTTCACCTTGTGGTAGCCCAATTATCTTAGCAATGAAGAAAGATGGAACATGGAGGATTTCCATTGACTATTGAGCCCTGAATAAAATCTCTGTGAGGAATCTCTACCCTCTCCCCAGGATTGATGACCTGCTGGACTAGCTCTGTGGTGTGAAGTTCTTCACCAAAATTGATCTCAAATTTGGTTATCACCAAATTCCCATCGATCCCACTGATGTCTAGAAAACTACATTCAAATCTAAGGAAGGGCTCTTTGAATGGTTGGTTATGCCTTTTAGCCTAACTAACACACTTAAAACCTTCATGAGGATGATGGATGACATCCTATGACCCTTCACCAACTCATTCATGGTTGTCTACTTAGATGACATACTCATCTATAGCAAAACATGGGAAGAACATTTGCAACATGTTTGTAAGGTGCTTCAAACTCTTTGGGAGCACAAGTTGTATGCAAATCTTGACAAATGCACATTTAGAATGACAACAATTTAGTACCTTAGGTACATTGTAAATGAGGAAGGGGTCTATGTTGATCCAGAAAAGATTTAGGTTATTCAATAATGGTCCACACAAAGGACCCTCACAGAGCTTCATAGCTTCTTGGGTCTTGCAAATTTATACCACAAGTTTGTTCTTGGATTTTCACATGTTGCTTGGTCACTAACCCAAGTGACTAAAGGAGTTAAAGCTACATTTCAGTGGGGTGAAATATAGTAAAGGGCATTTGAGAATTTGAATAATAGACTCTGCTCAGCCCCTGTTCTTACATTGCCAGATTTGCATCAACTATTTGAGTTGATGACAGATGCATCTAAATATGTCATGGGAGTTATCATCATGCAACATGGACATCCTATTGCATACCACAATGAAACTTTCATTGATATAGTCAAGAAATATCCAACATATGATAAGGATCTCTATGCCATTGTGCAAGCCTGCAAACACTGGAAACACTACATCTTGGGGAAAGAGATGGTCATCTACACTAACCATAGACCATTGGAATTCATCTAGATGCAAAGCAAACTATGAAATGAGAGGCACCAAAAGTGGGCCACATATCTTCAAAAATTCCACCTAATAATCAAACAAAAAAAGGGGAGCTCAAATACAACTATAGATTATCTAAGCTGCCCACTAATTACTACACTCACAATAATTCTTGACCTATGCAGACATGAGACTACCACTTGGGGTGCTCTATATGAAGCAGATCCTACCTTTTCTAATACATATCAAGTGCTCTAAAAAGGTGAACATGCTCTTGAATTCTATTTGTAAGATAATGTCCTCTGCCATATGGGGCACATCTGTGTTCCTGTTGCAAAGCAACAAAAGATGATATGGGAAGCACACTTCAGTAGGACAACTAGACACTTTGGTATCAAAAAGGCATTGGAAATTCTTCAAAAACACTTCTACTAGCCCAATATATGAAAAGATGTGGAAAGGTATCTCAAATCTTGCACTCCATGTGCAATAGCCAAGCCAACAAATAAGAAGAAAGGATGGTACACACAATTGCCAAAACCATCCAGGCCTTGGGAATCTATCTAAATGGATTTTCTCTCAGGTTTGCCCACTTCCAAACATGGAAAGGACTGTATTTTTATGGTAGTTGATCATTTTTCAAAAATGGCTATCATGCTTGCTTGTAAGAAAAATATATCTATTGAGGAAACTGCTCAACTATATTTTAGTCATGTATGGCTCCATTTTGGTCTCCCCAAGTCCATTGTCTCAGATCGAGATAGAAAGTTCCTGAGCATCTTCTATTCCACTCTATGGAAGATGATGGATACTAAGCTGATGAAGTCCATAGCCTTCCATCCACAGACTGATGGTCAGACATAGGTGGTAAACTGCTTGATTATTCACATGATTTAGATGTATCACTCCAAACATCCATGCACATGGGATGAGGGACTTCCTTTCATACAACATGGATACAATTGGGCACTACACAACTTGACCAAGCATAGTCCATTCCAATTATGTTTTGGGTTCCAACCCATAGCACCAATTGATATAGTTGTTCCATTTTCCACCATGGAATACACACCTCATGGAAGATCTGAGGCAGCAAAAGAAACAAAGTTTATTAAACAAATGAAACACATCTAGCAACAAGTTCATGACATCCTAGAGAAGATGAATCATAAGTATAAGCAATGCCATGACAAACATAGGATTGCACAGCATTTTATTGTGGGTGACAAGGTTTGGTTACGGCTTCAGAAGAAACAGCTTGCAGGCCCACACAAAAAATTTAGCCTTTGTGATATGGTCCATACACCATCACCAAAAAACTTTCAAAAAATGATTTTGAGTTGAACCTACTAGCCTACCTTGGTTTGCATCCAATATTCAATGTGGAGCTCCTCAAACCATATCACCCACCTCTATTGAAAACTTCAGTTGTGGCAGAACAACTAGAATTTGATGAGCTTGATCCACAGTTTTTCTCTAGTAAAAGAGGATCAGATTATGGATACTTGGATGAAGACAACACGAGGATGCTCTATTCCACTATATTGAGTGGTCAGAAGAGGCCAGCTTAGACACCAAGGTGAGTGGCTCACAGAGAATCAAATCAAGACACAACTACCCCACTTGATGGGGAATATTGATGCAATGGGGACCATTGATTTTCAAGTAGGGAGGAATGATCTGGGAAATAATTTAGGTGACCATTTGGGTGGAAAAAATTTAGGTGATCATTCAGGTGGAAACAATTTAGGTGACCATTCAGGTGATAGTTAATTCCTTGAATTTTGTATTTTTTAAATCCTGACTATTATGTCCTTGAGCGCTATATTATTTTAATTCTTGGAAGTTAAATTATTGGTGATAGTTATTTCCTTGAGCCACTCAATCTTAAATCCTCACCCTTTAATTCCTCGAGTGACTCAATCTCCCCATAGTTTTGAAATATGTATAAATACATTGTAACCTGAAATGGGAAGGGAGACATCTCTTCCCAATGATAAGCCTATATTTTTATTGTAATTTTGAGTAATACTACATCTCTTCTTAGATAATTCATTATTACTATGTTATTTTTATGCTATTTAAATATTTATCAACCAAAACTTCTGAGTTTTGGATCAGTTATTACATAATGTTTCTTGACTAGAGGCTTTGTAACCCTCTCTCGTGATGTTATTGTGGTAAGAGATCCCTTGGTTAGGTCTTGTAGATCCATCTTGGTCATGACCCTGAATATCTAATGTATCAACAAATGGAAGTGTAAGTAAGATTTATCTTCTCTAAGCTAGGATTGATTAATAGGCCAGTTTTATTTTATTTTATATAGATTCTAGTGAACCTGACATGAACCAAACCATTATATGTTTTATTTCATGCATTCATTTTATCATCATATTATATACTTTTATTTTACTATATTGTATCAAACCTATCATTATAGTTATAATAGTCTATGCACATGTTTAACATATAGTCAACCTAAAATGAGCTCATTATGTCTGTGTAGATCTTTTTCAAATATAGGTGACTAGATTGATTAACTTGACACCATCTTCTTATTTAGTTATAGGATTACATACATAGTCGATCCAGTCAATTTTATTCACCTTTCTTCTTTTTAGCATATAGTTTTGTAGACATATTAAATCTAATCAACTCTATTCATAATTTCTTTTTAGAACATAGCTTTTACAAACCCCATCAATCTAGTCAATTCTATTCACTAAATATTTTAACAAACACTTTAACACCAAAACATAATTTTTTTTAAACTAAGCATCTTTAAAACTATCAAGGTTCATTCTTACATTCTCTGTCATTTCAACTTTTTATTTTTAGAACTAGTTTTCACAAGTTTGTAATCTATATAATTACAACCCTATAGAAAACTAAATTGACTAGATCAACATAGTTTTGTATCATATTTTTTTAATCTAGAAGACACAGTCAACCTGTTCAACCATGTTCTTCTAGATATTGCTTCTACAGAATAGTAATGACCCTATTGATTCTATTTTTCATTGTTTTCATAAAACATCACTTGAACCAACTTTATACTCTTAATATTTAAATAAATTAACTATTTTCGCTCGTAATTAGTTCACTTTTCATTTTAGTTTCTTACATTCTTAGAGTAATAAGTATAGATTAAATAGGTGGTTATTCAATTTATTGATTTAGTCACACTATTTTTCTCTTTTGTACAAACTTCCAAATCACTTTACACAAAAAAACATTAAACATTTTTCTTCCCAATGCCTAACTAGTTGGGTTTCATCATTAAGGGGGAAGCCAACTTGGTTTTATAGCCAAGTATAAACATGTGGTTGATGGTATATATTATAAAAAAAATTGACACCCTTATCATTATGGGATTATGAAATGAGGGAGTAAGCCCTAATACAAATCTATTACCATCATCAATATAGATCCCTTTCAACCTATACTACCTAAAAATATCCATAGATTGATTTCTAGTTCCTTGTTGCTCCAACTTTCCATCACATTAATTTCAAATTTTATTATAACTTAATGATATTTATAAATGACCAATTATTTTGAATTTACATTAAAATTGTTTCTTTCTATTTGATCATTCTCTATTTTATTTAAAAAATTACATTATTCAACATTGGTGCAAGGTTTATGTTGTGTATTCCAATTGGTTCAATCATATTGATCTAATTACTTATGTGCTTCATTTTACTTTCTTATCTATTATCTTTAAAAAAATTATCTACTTTCAAAACATTATCTTCTTTGTCGACATAGTTTCTTATAAACTATTCATCTTGTTTGCCTTCAATACATAGTCATCATGTCTCAATATGTATCTTATCTTCATGTTTTATTTCATATATAGTAGTACATAGTTGACTTGAATGATTGTTTCCTCTTGTTTCATATTATATTTTTTATCTAGTAGTACACATTCAACTTGTATGATTGTGTCGAATTTTTCTTTGTTTTGTCTCTTATTTTAGAGAACACTTCAATCTATCCAATTTTATATCTTATCAATTAATTCTTCTTTATGCTAAATTATTAGCTTATTTCCCTCATAATTAATTTATTATTTTAGTATAATATAGATTTAAATCTAAAAAACATGATGAGTCTTACCCATCCTAATAATTTTCCAAAAGCACATATTGTGGCTCCTACTTTGGATGAAAGCAATGTTCATGTTTCCACTCACACTTCCAATTATGGGACTTATCCTCAGTTCATAATATTTTATTATCCTTATAAGATGAGTGTGATTTATAATACACAAATAAAATGATCTTATTCATTAAAAAAAATACTCAACATAGAAGAAAGGACCCTTTAATCATTTATAATATTATGATAGGTCCTCTAGTAGAAGAACCTATTTCACCCTCCCATAGCTTATCTCATGGATTTGGGGAAGACATTTTATTTCATTCTCAACCTTTTATTTCTCTCATGTATCCTTCACACACCATGACATCTTATTTTATGATTCCTTCAGCCTCCATGCTAATATTCTCCACTAATATGGTGGGTTCTACTCTTAGTGGGCCTTTTCCAAAGACCCTTCTCCTTAATCATGCCACTAGTACATCTTTTTATACCAATGATAATCATGGCACTAGTGAGTCCTTTTATACTAATGCTAATCATGATACTAGTGCTTAATTTTATCAAAATGATAAGAATTCCACTAGTGCATCCTTTACTACTAATGTTAACCATGATACTAGTGCTTCTTTTTTCTGCCAATGCTTATCATTCCTCTAATGTGGCACATGTTACTCCTCATAGTGAAAATCAATCCACTAATACCAATAACAATACATCACATACTATGTACACTAGTCAAACAAATTCCCAAACTCATAACTTTTATTAAAAACACTCAATCAAATGCATAGTTTTCAAATCAATACTGCAAATTAAATGATGCAGATGCAAAACCATCTTATTAAACTTCAAAATCAACCCCAATGGGTTTCATGGGGAGTGAAAAATATGAATTCCCCCACCCCCCTTAGGTAATCCCATCGTAAACTTATTCCTCAACCACCCCTCATTAATAAAATGATTGAATGCCTCCAAAATGAACCTCTTATACCTCAAATTGTTGATAATAATATAGGTTTTTTCACACTTACTATCACCTATAATGGTTTTATTGATCCCACGTTACACATAAATACATTTGATAACCTTTATAAAGATTGGTTCAAACTTAAAACCTTTTCTACTACAAAAATATTAGCCAAAACACTCTTAAGAGATGTTGTAGATTGATAAAATCAACTCAAAACCCACTCTATCACTAGCCTTGAAGAATTGGTTAACTCACTTGTCTAAGAATTTAAAATTATTGATCTTTCCAAGAATAGCTTATCTCACTTTATAAATTTCAAATAACTTGAAACTAACGTGACATAATCCTTCATCAAATGATGGAAGACCTTGTCTAAAAATTTGAGCATAATATGGAAAATGATAACCTCTTCCACCTATTCAAAAATGCTCTCAACCCCAAGTTACAATATTGAGTTAAGACTCTCTCTCTCTCTCTCTCTCTCTCTCTCTCTCTCTCTCTCTCTCTCTCTCTCTCTCTCTCTCTCTCTCTCTCTCTCTCTCTCTCTCTCTCTCTCTCTCTCTCTCTCTCTCTCTCATAACTTTGGAAGAAGCCCTTGACCAAGATAAGTGACAAGAAATTATCATGCACCAATTTGAACCATCTCAACCTACCATAGGCACGCATATGGTCCATGATGATACCAATGATGGTGTTATCGATACCTATGATACTATTCAAAACATTTAAGTAATCACTCCAAAAAACATTATGCAACATGTTCTCCCTATAAACAACATTCTTACTCCTGCATATTCTCAAACAAACAACACTAATATCCAAAAACCATTATCCTTAGTTGATATTAAAAATCATCTTCTAAGGCCTCTACCACAATATCTTGACCCCACTCATCTAATTAAATCATGGTATGATTTGAAAATTTTTTGCTGGTTTCATGTAATTTTGGTCCACTCTCTCAATACTTTAGAAATTTTCATAATCTAGATATGTATTTTATTTTTGGTCCAAAATTTGATCATGAATCAATTATTTTCAAACATCAATAAGCATATGACATAGCTTATAAAACCCATGAAACATAAAACAAAAATCAATCTTTAAATCAAGTTAATGCTCATCTTTCTATATATAAAGATCCATTCCCAACCATCAAGATAGTAACAACAAGCCTACTACTTATACAAACAATGTTGAAATTCTTATATACCTCACTAATAATGAATATAATGTGGTATATATGACTAATATGTGAATATTAGTTCATTTAATCGACTATAATCCAACACCTACACACCAAACTTCTCAAATATTACATGTAATTCAAGACACTTCCCAATCTCATCTAATAGATCTGGGTCAAGAGTACCTTATAACCTTCTAAGAACCACCTTTAACAATTCAACTTGATCACAACTATAAAACTATCTCTACTCTTCCTCTAACATCTACACACCAAGATAACATTCCCCAACCTTCCAATAGTCTTTTTTCAACCCAACCATTATTAATAACTTAATTAACCATTTTATCCCCTAAATTCAATCACCCTAATTATCCTAGTACTAATCCAACTACACCTTACCAACATAAGTTTAATTTCACTTATACCCTCCTTCATAGGAGCTCTTTCAATATTATGTGCCTAAATGTAGTAATCCCCCTATGGGTTATGATTAATGGGATGCCATTATGTAAATTTATCATCTCCCTTCTCAAGTACCTTTTCTCAAATTAATTTGAGCTTCCCCACATCATCAAAACCATCTAATGAAATTATTAATTGAAATGAACATCCCTCGTACTCCTATAACAAGAAATGAAGTTAACTTGTATAGTTATGAAGATAGTATCCTTCAATAATGAGAATATATGTCCATATATGTTGATGAAATTGTGGACACTTATCTTTACCTTTACTTTCCTATCACTTCCATGATTCCATAAAATATTCTACTTCATGTAGATGGTCCTCCTCTAATCATTAATATTCAAATTAGTGATATCCAAGCTAAGCATGCCTTAATTGATGAGGGTTTAGGTAATTGAATTTCCTCCCTTAATCATTAAAAATCTTAGATATACATAATGTACTCTCAATTCCACACATAACACATGTCAAGGCTATAATAAAAGATATATTCCTCCTCTAGGTTGCATGTGGCTTGTCATTACCATTCCTTTTATCACCATCTGAATGAAACTTTTGATCTTGAACTTTCTACTCTCTTATAACATCTTCCTTGGTAGACCATGGACTCATTGTATGAATGTCATCACCTCATCCATGTTACAATGCATAAAATTCCCACATAATGGTGTTATTTACAAGATTTACGGAGACACAAACCCTTGGAATTTTGAATAATTCTAAGAACATGATGTCTTTAAAATTCCTACCCTTGAACATTTTCCTAGTATCATATTTATGGAATCTCAAATCTTTAATTATCCTTTTAATTCTATCCAAGGTTATAATGTTCACCTCAAACTCATTGGGAACATACCAACTAACCTCCTCAATTATGATGATGATGATGAGCCAAATGAGATTAACCTCAAGATAAAACCTTTTGCTATATCCCATCATATCATCACCCAACTTCCTCCCTCTTCAAATCCTCATTCATGTCAACCCTTATCAATGATATACCTATGGTCTTAACTAAGACTCAAAATTTTATATATCATGTAACTTACAACTATAAGGTCATACCTAAATATACCATCAACTTGCATACACCTGACTATGATGATGGTTATGCTTTAAATGACCCATTTTAGGAGGACTTGTCCAAGCTATAAATACTAAGATTATTTGATATTGTACTTATTTATTTCAATATCTTCATTCATATTTTATCATTAACTCCTTCATAGTGCCTAATTATAATATTTTTCCTATTTTTCATAGGGTAGAGATGGAGATATCATATGGTACACTTCCAATTTTAGTAGAGACTCTTAGAATCATGATAATAGATCATGCCATGATCTATCCTTACCATTTTATTAGATACAAGGATCCTTATAGTTTTCTTCCCCCATAGATGCCAGCTACTGATCTTAAGCCTTCTATAACCTAACTAACCTTTAGCTAAGCCTATTATGGTTCCTACTCTTGCTCTAATTTTTGTTGAGCCTCATCATGCTTTTGATCTTGATTTATCATCAGATGAACCTAGTCCATTTTTTGATTTAGGCCTACCTTCCCTTGGTGATGACATTATTCCTTTTCAACATCTTGATCCCATGCCCATCTAATGGGTTGATCAACCTTATTATGATATACCCAAAGTTACTAATCGTTATATCATAGGTTACAAGTTATATTAGATGCCCCTAGCTTTTCCTTCTACCTCTTCTATTAGTTCACCCCCAAATTCTATTAACAAGTGTATATATTTCTTCCATGGGATAAATAATCATTCATCCACTCATTTACAAAATATTTGATAGTATGTTGACACATTTCACCCTACTATTACTCATCCCAAAGATAAGGGTATACCTCCTCCTAAATTATTACTTAGGGATATCCCTAATACATGTAAGTATATTATTTTTAGCACTAGTGTGGTACCCATCATATCGATCATTATCATATTCTTTAGTATCAAATTTATGATCATATTTAGTGTTTGCCTATAATAACTATTCCTCTTTCCACTGGTTATCCATGCAAGACAGCTCCCTCTTCTTTTCAAGTGGTACCTCCTCCACCAGTGGCTCTTTCTTCTCCACTAATGGTGTCTCCTTCTCATCTCATAAATATTATTCCTATTCAAGAACCTATTCCTCTCCTTGAATATTCTACATAGCATATCCCTCATGAGCATGATCTTTTAGCTAAACCTACATATTATATTAAATATATTTGAAGACAAATCTTTTCACAACTTTCCATTAGGATTGATGAGACTCTAGATGCCTTTAGGATCCAACTTCATAGAGACATTTTAGATGTCATGGATAATATTTTCAAGTAAATTTATCATTATTTATGAATATCGCTTGTTGTTTTTTCACTTTGTTCTTCATTATTATTTTGGATTGGATTTGTGATCCAATTTTATATATTTTATATCATTTGATAATGTATCAAATTTGGTTTCACTTATTTATTTTAAATGGATATTTATATTATGCTTTATGTTTTTTATATGGTTTCATTTACTTTCCTTTTGTCTTATAGATTCCTATCATTTTTTCCATGATTGTACACTTATGTTTATGAGCTCATTTCTTTCATAATTTATTTTTCCTTTACAATGATTTTTTACTACCTTATCTCAATTCCAGCTTAGATAATTATTACCATGACTTGGTTATACAAACCTTGATCCCCTTAGTAATTATTTCCCTACCATATTATTAGTTAGAAAACAAGCCATCTCATTTTACTTCTATTTACCGATCTAATTTGGATCTCCATTTATCCCTTTATATTCATCTCACATACTAAGCTTATATATAATTGAAACTTGAGATTACATACTAGTTCATAGGTAAGACTAAGTGTTTAGTCAATCATATCTTTGGATACTTAACCTCTTTTAAAACAAATTTTAAATCCCATTCATTTGTATTGCTTATATCACTCATGTTTGTTATTCCAAATCCATATGGAGGAGGAATCATAAAATACATAATTTTATTTAAAGCTAAATCATTTAAAGAAAAGGAATTGATATAAAAGGTAGCATACAAATTCAAAACTCAAATCACACCAAGATATATGATTCATAACACATATCCTATTGCTAATTAAATCTCAAACTTCACAGTTAGACATGAATCTAGTCAAGGTCCATTGGGGTATGGTAAGATAGTAGATTGGGAAGGGAGAATAAAATTTATTTTAGTGCTACTTGCTCTCTCACACAAATGCCTAATATTTGCTTTAGACTGATGGCTCTATAAGAGCTTTCAAGGAATGGGGAACATGTTTTGGGAAGGTAGGTCCATTTTAATATTCTTTTACATATAACCAAGATGAGTAAATCTTAGTATCTCACCTATTTTCCTATATAACTTTGTGCTTATTGTGAGTATGTTTCATTTGTATTTTGATGGTCACTAGACTCTTAGTGTCTCTCTTTTGTACCTAGTATGCCTCATGTTTCTTAAGGTCTTCATATAGATGACTATGTCATGATTTTTTTACATTACCTCTTTCATTAAACATTCTTAATATTCCCCCTTGAGAAATATATTTTTTTTAGTTGACCATTCCTTATAGGGTTTCCCTTGATGAGTTACAATGTAAGACCATAGATAGGACCATGTACTACTAACAAATTACCATAATAAACCATTGAATTATTACCATTCACCTCATTGATGTTCCCCTTGTGACTTGTAGTGTGAGACCATGGATAGACTAGGACCTCACAAATTATCAAATTAACATCTATTAAAATCATTCCCACATTTATTTCCACCTCATTGGTGTTCCATATGTGAGTTGTAGTGTAAGACTATGGATAGGACTAGACCGTCCTCACATAACATTCCAAGACCCAGTTCCTATTATAACCAAGTCAAAATTAAATTACATGCATTAAATTTTAGATAAGTAGTGTTCGATTATAAGTTACACATCATTGACATACTTTTCATCTTGATTTAGTATGTTTTATGCTTACTTCATAAGTCTTTCACTCTTATCTTCTTATTTTACAGTTGTGTGTATGCTTACAACCATTATATTAAATTTTTCATAATTCCCATCTTGAATTAGTGTGATTAATTTTATTTCCTTTTCCATTTTGTCTTTCCTTTCATACTTCCCAACTTGGTTTAGTATTTTTGATTGAATTAATTATTTTATTTTTATACCATTGATTTTTCATGTGCCTTCCATTTTATTACAATATTTTCATACTTCCCAATGTGATATAGTGTGAATTTATTTGTATTAATTTGGTGAAAATAGTTTTCATGGTTTAAAAACATTTGTTATCATTTTTACCATCTTTAGTTTATTATATTTATTCATATTATTTTATTACACATTTCCCATCATGATATAGTGTGTATTACATTTATTTTGATTACTTATAATTTTCCAAATCATTTTTTTAAAACCATGCATGTGTATCACATAATGCTAGAAAATAAAACATATATCACATATTTCCCATAGCATATATAACAAAATCTACATACATGTGCTTGAAAGGAAATATATCCATGCATCCAAATCCAAATCCAAGTACAACTCATGAGATCAATGAAACTATCAACATCAATATATATTCCATGTGTTTTATATAATACAAAGTAAAAAATACAATAATTATGGTTTTAAGATTGTGCTACATCATGTTTGTCTTATGGCCTATCCATGATACCCATAGATGCTATGACTAACCCATATGAATATTCTGTTGTAAATAGGTATTTTGGGATCACAAAATAGAAAACTATTCTTGTAAATTAGCCACTTGGGCTTGTACCTATACTAGCTAGATGGTAGTCACCATGTGCATAAATCACTCCTATGTTAAGTTTTGTCAAGATGGTGCCTCTATAGCTCCAACCCCTGCTAGTGGTTGTGACCCATCATCACATTCCTATAACTATCTTGTAGCCTCTCTCACTAGTCTAAACTATCCCACCTTGGTTGGGGTAGATATAACCATAGGATCATCTAATATGGTAGGGATGTATGACACTACCACCCCTTCTAAAATTTCATTGTATATGGCCATAACTATGGATCCCCATCTAACCTCCTATGTATTAGGATCTACAAAACCAAAAACCATATAGAAATTAGATCTCATAAACATACATATATATCAAATAATTTATCATAATCAAAAATGCAACTAGTGTCCTATTCAAAACTTGAAACAAAATTTAAAACATTTCTCATGAACATTGACCATAGTCTCACCATCAAGTCACCCATTGAGTACCTCCTCTATCAATTTCCTCTACACAAATGTAAATACAAAAGTCACCACTTAATACTATCACATCCCTCTCCTTAGTGGTCTCTATATGGACCAATTATGTACTAGAGATGTTGATATATCCCCCACATGATAGTTAGCCCATGTATCTCCTCACATTGATGGTGTCTCTATCTTTGATTAACTCATGGTAGTTTTTTCCATCTCTAATGTGGTGTTTCCTATGCTCCCTCCTCTCTTGCAATCACATGAATGCCACCTCCTCCTACACCCACTACCTCCTACTATCATGCTCAACCAGCCCATGGTCTAGCCTACCTCATCTTGATCATTGATATCTCCATAGTTACTCCATTCCTTCCTCTCTCTCTCTTAGCTCTCTATAATGTCATTTTAAATAATAATACACTAATAAAGGAGCCACATTATGTAATCCACTAGATGAGGTTCCACCCATGAAGTGTATTGTCCTATGATCTTCACACATCCCAAACTTGTAGTAATGATAGACCAATTAGGACAAATGGAAACTATGTGAGTGTATGGATGCTACACTATATACCCTTGTGTGATATTATATAATACTATAACATGGGGTACAATGTGTGCTACATGATCTTTCATCCATCAAATGACCTAACTTAACCTATCATCAACCACATAGAGAAACCCAACTAGTTGATACATAGGGAACCTCTCATGTATTTATGCACTCAAGAGTATCATAGGTCCCATCATTTTTGCCCCTTAGACAAAATCCCATACATATCATACATGATTTAGACCCAAATGATAGAAAAAAATTCATAGAGTGCTCCCTTATCTAAAATTAACTAACATAAAGATATCACATACATTGATACGTTGCCATATGACTTGTGGCATAATACTCATGTTGTCATAATTTTTATCACTACCTTTTAAATGTCTAAAATGGATATAAGTTAAACATTAAATAATCTCACCTAAAATATAGGGTAGATCTTATCTAATCATATATCCCACTAGGCTAAGGTTTATCTCTTGTCTTATGACTTCGATGTATCATCGATCATTGGTGTCTCACCTATCAAAAGTCCAAGCAATGCATGAACATCCTCCAAATTAATAACCACATTGATGGTGTCCCCCTCTACCTCCCACCAAAAGTGTTGGTTATCTATTCCCACACTCATAGGAAATTGAAAATGATATCAACACTTAGAAGGATCCATCTCATATCCATAATGTTGTCAAAGCCTAAGGCAACTAGTCAAGCCCTATCCACATCAGCAAACTAATCTAATAGATCTAGTATCCATAATGCATATTATAATAGGCACTAAAATCCATGGTGTCTATGAAAAATATCAAACAACAAAGGATGTATTAGATCTTGGTGTCATATTAATTAAAATACATTCTCAAAAAATTAGAAATTAACTATTTTATTAGCTTGTTTAATCTAGTTTCATATTTTCTATTTTCTTACACCATTAACCCATTTGATACTAAATTGGCACTATTATAGTCTTATTATACTACATTGGCCCATTGATATGTAGCTAACCCTTTTTATTTCATATTATGTTAGCCTTTTTAATATTAAATCAGCTCTTTCCTAGCTTAAACATACTACATCATCCCTCTGTTACATAGTCATTCCCCTTTAGTAAACTATATTGTCTACATATTACCAAATACATTGGACAAAGGGTACTATGTTAGCCATGTTACTATTCTAATCTATGTTAGTACACTACTATGCAGTCAATGACTTTTAATAATACTATGTTAGCCCACTGCTATGTAGTTATCCCCTATTTCCCTCTCACCTTATGAATTGAGTCGACTAAGTTGACTATTATTTGTCTATGGTGAATTTTTTACCATTTATCATAAATGCCTTTAGTATTTATTGGTATGATATTTTCATACCCATTATCCCATTATACATTTAATTTACCTATAAATTTATTAGGGTTAGTATTAGTGTCTATATTTTACCTACCATTGAATTTCATATATTTAGCTCAATTTCAAATAAAATTACTCAAAAATTAAAAATTCATGCTTCTCTTAGTTATGTTTCACTATTTATAGCCGTTATGCATCCTCCACATTATAGTTGTTGTCTCCTCACCATGGTCACTCTTTACACTCTAATTAGGTTTCTTAGAGCACTATTTTCTTAGAATAATAAAAATAACAAAATAATTATTTTTCACCCTATTCTATTTAACATTCAAAATTGTTTACCTATCAAATTATAGTCATATAAAATGTAAAAATTAGTAACTTGAGGGTGGCTTGTGACACCCAACCCATAGGTCCTTGTATGCTCTCATGACCCTTTTAGACACTTTTTTCTTATTCCAAGTCATTTGTAGACCTTCAAAACTTGATTCTTGCTCATCCAAGATGTTTTTCCCATGACAAATTCATCCCCATAGGTCCCATACTCTTAAGACAATAGCACCCAACTTTGACTATAGTTTTGGACCCTAGGGTGTCCAAGTTAAATGCTCTTATCCAATCACATTTTGAGTCCAAGTGATCATTTTCTCTTGATTCCTATTCATCATTGTGTCAGCCTCACAAAAATACATTTGATCCATGACCAACATATCTCTATAAAAGTCCATTCAAATTTCATTTATAGGGGTTTGGAAAATATTACAAAGAAATCAAACATACAAGCAAGACTACTCAGGCATATTTCCCTATTCTCTATATACAACCATCCAATACAACCATAAGCTTTCTCAAACCCTTACACCAGTCCCTATCCACCTCAAACACACTTAGTTTTAGTATTTTACATCTTCATAAAAATTATTACACAAATAAAATCAAGTGGGATAACTACATATGGCTTGATCCCTCTTTGGAATATTGGTATGTAGATAGTGGGCCTACATAAGGGATGTGGATACATGTTCAATGCATCTTACACACACTAGCACCCCATATTTCTCAAATTTTATCAAAGCATAATGGAGTATAGGGTTTGAAGACTAAATCATCTCTATAAGGAGTTTCATAGACATCCAACATCCAAAATTTCACATACATGCTCACATAAAGATAGTGGACAAAACTCAAAAAGCTTAGGCCTCTAGGACAACAATGACAGAAGAGGACTATATCATCAAACCCTAAGGTGTCCTATTTTGGCACTTCTATCTTTTCATGAAATGAAGTCTATATCTTGATTAACAACACTATCATAATCATAAAAATAGATTCTAGACTCTATCTCAGTTGTCTTAGTCTAGTTCAAGCTAAGTTACATTTCTCCTAACTTATTACTATTTTTAGAAAGGTTAAAATTACAATTAAATTATACAAATCAGTAGTTTATTTATCTCAATATTATTTATTGATTTAATTAACTCAGGCCTTTAACTAAATTATGAATAAGACTCCAATATTCCCAAAAAAGTTAAAACATTTGGTGAACCCAGCTTACATTGTTTGTGCATAAAAACCCTAAAAACCTTAGGATAAATTCCTTGCTAATTTTTCCAATATTTTTTTGATTTTTCTTGCATATTTTTAATCATCTATTAACATTTAATTTTTAAAATTCTATACTAATTTAAAAAAAACATTTTCTCCCAAATCCTAGTTGAATACACTAGCTCATTTCAAATCAAGAATTTTCCAATAATTATTTGATTTTTTCCTTACATATTTAAATAAAAAATTAGCATCAAATTTTAAAATTCCATAGTAATTTTAAGCGATTTATTTTCTTCCAAACCCTCCAAACCCTAGTTGCATTAACTAGGTCCTTCCAAATCAAGAATTTTCCAATAATTTTTTGATTTTTTTGGTTGCATATTTAAATAAAAAAATTAACATCAAATTTTAAAATTGCATAGTAATTTTAAACAATTTATTTTATTACAAACCCTAGTTCCATTCATTAGGTTTTTTCAAATAAAGAATTTTCCAATAATTTTCTATTTTTTTTAATCTACATATTTAAATCAGAAATTCACCTTAATTTTTAAAATTCTTTAGTAATTTTATAAATAAATTAATTTTAAAACCCTTGGTGTATATACTAGTTCCCTTTGTTTGCTTGAGGTATCACCTTACATCTAAAATCATATTTCACATAATAGCAATAATGGATCTCACTTATTTACACATATTTCTTGCATTTTTTGTAAATAATGAGACCATACTCGGTCCTATCATATACATGAATGATGAAGTTTACAATATGTTAGTACAAAGTTTCATTCTTTACATTTCATGCTTACTTTTCTTTACAATGGATGATATTAAGAGAGTTATTGTTAAACATGTTAAGATACCTCTTGCCTCACCTCATTTGAAGCCTTTATCTCATGTCAAATTTTATTGCATGGTTCATTTTACTCTTCCCCATGTCACTACCCATCGCTAGAGAGCCCAGTTGACACCCTTTATCCTTTTACCCCTTAACTTGTCCATTATCTATGCTCTCCTCATGTACCTACTACTAGTCCTACATGGATAATAGATAATGTGGTTAAAGATGTTACTCAATGTGCTACCATGCACACCCACCTAATTAAGAGCCCCACCACCCTCCTATTAATTCATATACTAGGCCCAATCTACCCACATAGGTAGATCCATACAAGGCATATGATATTATTGATCAATTGAGAAACACACCAACTATGATTTCCATGTTAGAAATGCTTCAAAAAGCCAATGTGTTCAAGTACACTCTTTATCATGCACTCACTCAGACTTCTATGCCCATTGATTCAGAGCCTTCTTATTTTGAATTAGTGGTCAACATGTCAAAAACTATAGAAGATGATAATTATTTTGATCATGAGGGCATGCCATCCTAGATAGTTATTGATCAAAATTTACCACTATTCATACAAGCACAAGTCGAAACCATCATAATTAAGAGAGTTATAGTCGATAGTGGTTCCAAATGTAATATATGTAATATTACATTGTTACAGACCATGGGTGTAGATATGGCATCTATAAAAAAATCATATAAGAATATTAGAGTATTTGATGATATACCATGGCAGACATTGGGTACCATTGCTTTGGATACCATGGTAGGGATGAAAACCCTTTCTACATAGTTTTAGGTCATGCTAGGTTCTCTTCATTATAATTTTTTACTTAAACAACCTTGGATAAATGTTATGGGGGTAGTTCCTTCTACTCTTCATCAATGTGTTAAGTTTCTCCATGAAGGATACATATACACATGCCCAATAGATAATTAGACATTTAGATTTTATCAAATTATAAATTCATTTTTGACTATTTCTCCAGATGGGAAGCCTCATATCATATTTCAATCCCTACCTCATCATATTTCTCTTGATCAAATACATACGTATGAGGTAGGAATGACTAACACATCTCATACTCTTCCACTTATAGTTATGTCCTTAGCTCTAGATACTTAGCTAGTCATAGTAGCTTTAGTCATTCCAACTACTCCATCAATCATAGTTCCTATACCTATTACAATTATACAATCACCAATAGTAGTTCTAGAAGTACCATTTGATTCTATAGATACATCTCCTCTAATAGTTAAAGTTATATTGAAAATTATAGATACTCTCATAGCACTACCATCTTCTACTATTATAGCTGATAAGACTCTCATGTCACAGTTACCCCTTGTGGTGAATTCTAAGTTACCATATGTACCCAATGTTGATACAAATTCCTAAGCTACTTCAGATTATGATACAACACTCACACTCATAGATTACTATTTATGTGGATTGATATTTACACTAGTTGGCCTAAGAGAGTACTAAGATGAATCTACATCTCTCATTAAACATCCTACATCACTATTAGCATCTTGCACTACACTCTCAAGATATACTCCACATTCATATCCATAAATAAATCACTTAACACATACAATTCACATGGTTACCTCTATGGATATAGAGCTAGTCATTCATGTTTAGGTAGGTATCACACAACATCAACCATAGATTATACTACAAATGTTACTTAATCATGGATTAATAAAACTACATATAGTATTATATAGATCTATTAGCAAGTTATCATGGTAATATGGTCACCCATTTCATCTCTTTCATAGGATCATAGACCATGACACAAACTCATGTACAACTTTACAATAGAGTTTGGATTAACTATAGGTTCAAAATATTATTCAAATTGCATCATCACCAACACTAGACTCACCACTTCCACCAAAGCCATCTACTACTAGAGCTAAACATCCTAGAGGAGAATCAACATCTTCACCACTAGAGAAACCTTTAGTTTTCCTACGGCATGATGACACCATGTATATAGAGACTATGACATATGATTATACCTATGATGGTGATTTTAAGGCATTTGATGATGGTCATGATCCCTTCCTCCCTCTTCATCCCCAATGAGCTCCATATTTAGACCCTTTACCCCCTCCATCCTTATTTTTTACACATTGTGTACATATTGATTATTTCAAACTACTTATACATAGTATCCTTTATGCTTGATTATTAATAGTTTATTTCAAAAATACAAAAATATTCAAATAGTTCAAAAATACCAAAAATAATACAAAATATAAAAAATTCAAAATATTCAAATATATTCAAAAACACAAAAACATTTCAATTAGAAGAATTATCTATGCTTCATATTTCTACTGCCATGCTAGATTTACATTTGTTGTTATATGTTATTGTTTGTCAATTTATCTACATTACCATTCTTCACTTGATCTTCTTTGAGAGTGTGCAGTGATATCTAGATCTATGATTACTTCACTCTACCCAATGAAGGGGCATCCTACTTCTACATTCAAAATATAAATTGATGTAATTACCCATTGGGGGTATATTATACATAACACACCATCTATGTTATGCCATTCCTACACCACACACTTTAGTTATCATGATGATTTATATCATTTACTAGCTTACATAGATTACTCTATCAACATTTGACAAGTATATAACACTTTTGTATTTATTAGCATATACCTAGTTTTGTACTCCATGTTTTTCATAATTTCACTTCTTGATTTAATTAGTTAGATGCGATTGTATTTCCATCATTTACATGCTTTCCTTTCTTGCTTTTCATAGCTAGATGTGATTGCATTTCCTAATTCCTATTTTTTCTCCTATATGTGCCTTAGGACATTTACCAATGTCATTTACTTTTATTCTTGTGTGTTCCTTAGGACATTTTCTAATGTCCTTTGCTTTTACTCTTCTATGTGATTGTGGCACTCGTTCTGACCTTTCTTATTTCAGTTCTATGTGTATGTGGAATTTGAACATGCCTTGTATGCTTAATTTCTAGATTGAATGACATATGTCCATGTCCCTTGTTTTATTGGCCCCTTGGCCACTCTTTTATGATTCTTGCTTCTTACCCTACATGCTTATTTATTGTTTTATTTTCAATTGTTTGTAATTTTATGATCCACATCATGAATTATCCTTCTTAGATGCCATGATGGACATCATACTCCATCCCTCCTTGATAATTAACAACTAATAACTATTTTTAGTTCCAATTTATTATATTACACATACAATTACATAATTATATCTATCTAGGCATACGTCTATTGATCTAAAAATCTCCATTATAAAATATTATATATCTTGAGCCATCCTTTTGATTATCATTGGTGTATCATGTATTCTCATAGCATAACACACTTGTATGGCTCTATCTTCTGAGAATATTCATTGTATGGCCTTCATTCCTACCCTCATAACAGGGGAAACAAAAATGGGTTTTGTCATAGAGATCAAAGCTCTTACCAATAAAAAAATAGCTTTTAGAACACCTAGAATATAATCTAGACTTCAAACTAGGCAGAGCAAACTAGGTAGATAATGATAATCACATAACAATCATTAGAATTAGCTCATGATAATAGTACAAAGATTGGACTATGTTAACCATCTTCATATTCTAATCTATGTTAGTATACTACTATATAGTTATCCCCCTTTAATAATACTATGTTATCCCACTACTATGTAGTTAGCTCCATATTTCCCTCTCACCTTATGAATTGAGTCGACTAGGTTGATTATTATTTGTCTATGGTGAAGTTTTTACCATTTACCATAAATGCCTTTGGTATTTATTGGTCTAATCTTTTCTACCCATTACTCCATTATACATTTAATTTACCTACAAATTTATTATGGTTAGTTTTAGCGTTTATATTTTACCTACCATTGAATTTTATATATTTAGCTCAATTTCAAATAAAATTACTCAAAAATTAAAAATTCATGCTTCTCTTAATTATGTTTCACTAGTTATAGCTGTTATGCATCCTCCACATAGTAGTTCTTGTCTCCTCACCATGGCCACTCCTTAGGCTCTAATTAGGTTTCTTAGAGCACTATTTTCTAAGAATAGTAAAAATAACAAACGAACTTTTTTTCACCTAATTATATTTACCATTAAAAAGTATTTACCTATAAAATTGTAGTCATATAAAATGTAAAAATTGGTAACTTGATTGTGGCTTGTGATACCCAACCCATAGGTCTATTTTTGCATGCTCTCATGACCCTTTTAGATACTTTTTTCTTATTCATAATCATTTGTGGGCCTTCAAAACTTGATTCTAGCTCATCTAGGATGCTTTTCCCATGACAAATTCATTCCCATAGGTCCCATACCCTCAAGATAATAGCACCAAACTTGGATTATAGTTTTATACCCTAGGGTGTCTAAGTTCAGTGCTCCTATCCAATCATATTTTGAGCCCAGGTGATCTTTTTCTCTTGATTCCTCTTCATCTTTGTGTCAGCCTAGCACAAATATATTTGACCCATGACCAATAGATATCTATAAAAGCCCATTAAAAGTTCATTTAGATTGGTTTGGAAAATATCACAAAGAAATAAAAAATACAAGCAAGACTACTCAGACATATTTCCCTATTATCTTCATGCAACCATCCAATATAGCCATAAGATTACTCAAACCCTTACACTAGTCCCTATCCACCTCAAGCACATTTAGTTTTAGCATTTTACATCATCATACACATTATTTCACATATCACATCGAGTGGGAGAACTACATGTGGATTTATCCATCTCCAAAGTATTGATATGTAGGTAGCATGCCTACATAAGGGATGTGGATGCATGTTCAATGCATTTTACACACACTAGCACCCCCTCTTTTTCAATGTTTGTCAAAGCATAATTTAGTCTAGGGTTTGAAGACTAAATTATCTCTACATGGAGTTCCATAGACATCCAACATCTAAAATTTCACATATAGGCTCACACAAAGATAGTGGACAAAACTCAAAAAGCTTAGGCCTCTAAGACAAGAATGACAGAAGAGGACTATAGCATCAGACCCCAGGGTGTCATATTTTGGCACTTCTATCTTTTCATGAAATGAAGTCCAAATATTGATTAACAACACTATCACAATCGTAAATAATAGATTCCAAACTCTGTCTCAGCTGTCTTAGTCTCGTTTAAGCTAAGTTACATTTCTTGTCACTTATTAGTATTTTTAGAAAGGTTAAAATTACATTTAAATTATACAAATCAATAGCTTAATTATCTCAATATTGTTTAATAATTAATTAACTTATACCTTTAACTAAATTAGGAATAAGACTCCAATATTCCCAAAAAAAGATAAATCATTTGGTGAACCCAACTTACTTTGTTTGCACATAAAAAGCCTAAAAACCTTAGGGTAAATTCCTTTCTAATTTTTCCAATAATTTTCTAATTTTTCTTTCATATTTTTAATCATCAATTAACATTTAATTTTTAAAATTCCATAGTAATTTAAAAAAAACATTTTCTCCCAAACCCTAGTTGAATACACTAAGTCCTTTCAAATCAAGAATTTTCTAATATTTTTTTGATTTTTTCCTTGCATATTTAAATAAAAAATTAGCATCAGATTTTAAAATTCCATTATAATTTTAAGAAATTTATTTTCTTCCAAACCCTCCAAACCCTAGTTCCATTCACTAGGTCCTTTCAAATCAAGAATTTTCTAATAATTTTTTGATTTTTTCCTTGCATATTTAAATCAGAAATTAAAATCAGCTTTTAAAATTCCATAGTAATTTTAAACAATTTATTTTATTCCAAACCCTAGTTGCATTCACTAGGTCTTTTCAAATCAAGAATTTTATAATTTTTTTACCTATATATTTAAATTAGAAATTTACTTTAATTTTTAAAATTCTTTAGTGATTTTACAAATAAATTATTTTTAAAACCATAGTTGGATATACTAGGTCCTTTTATTTTCTTGAGGTATCACCTTACATCTAAAATTAGATTTCACATAATAACAATAATGGATCTCACTTATTTACAGATATTTCTTGCAATTTTTGTAAATAATGAGACCATACTCATTCCTATCATATACATGAATGATGGATTTTACAATATACTAGTACAAAGTTTCATTCTTTGCATTTCATGCTTACTTTTCATACTACGGGATGATATTAAGAGAATTATTTTTAAACATGTTAAGATACCTCTTGCCTCACCTCCTTTGGAGCCTTTATCTCATGTTGAGTTTTGTTACATGGTCCATTTTACTCTTCCCCATGTCACTACCCATCACCAGAGAGCCCAGTTGACACCCTTTGTCCCTTCACCCCCTCAACTTGTTCATTATCTATGATCTCCTCCCATAGCTACTACTAGTCCTACATGGATAGTAGATAATGTAGTTAGAGTTATTACTCAACATGCTACCATGCCCTCCCACCTAATTAGGATCACCACCACACTCCTATTACATCATGTCCTAGGCCCAACCCACCCATAAAGGTAGATACACACAAGTCATATGATATTATTAATTAGTTGAGAAACACACTAGCTAAGATTTCCATGTTAGAAATGCTTAAGAAAGATAATGTGTTCAAGTACATTCTTTATTAGGCACTCACTTAGACTTCTATGACCATTGATTTAGAGCCTTATTATTTTACATTAGTGGTCAACATGTTATAAACTATAGAATATGGTAATTATGTTGATAGTGAGGACATGCCATCTCATACAGTTATTGATCAAAATTTACCACTATTCATACAAGCACAAGTTAAAACAATCATAATTAAGAGAGTTATAGTTGATAGTGGTTCCAAACTTAATATATGTAATATTACATTCTTATAGACTATGGGTGTAGCTATGGCATATTTATAAAAATTATATAAGAATATTAGAGGATGTGATGGTATACCATAAAAAACATTGGGTACCGTTGCTTTAGATACCATGGTAGGGACAAAAACCCTCTCTACACAGTTCTAAGTCATGCTAGGTCCTCTTCATTATATTTTTTACTTAGCTGAACTTGGATACATGTTATGGGGGTAGTTCCTTCTACTCTTCATTGATGTGTTAAGTTTCTCAATGAAGGATACCTATACACATGCCCAATAGATAACTAGCAATTTAGATTTGATCAAACTATAGAGTCATCTTTGACTATTTCTCTATATGGGACACCTTATATAATAGTTTAGTCCCCACCTCATCACATTTATCTTGATTAGATACATACATATGAGGTAGGAGAGACTAACACATCTCATACTCTTCCACTTATAGTTATGTCCTCAGCTCCAGATACTCATCCAGTCTTAGTAGCTTCAGCCATTCTAGATACTCCAATCATAGTTATTATACCTATTACAATTATACAATCATTGATAGTAGTTCTAAAATTACCATTTGATTTTAAGATACAGATCCTCTAATAGTTATAGTTTCTTTGATAGTTATAGATACTTGCATAGCACTACCATCTTCTACTATTATAGTTGATAAGACTCTCATATCATAGTTACCCCTTGTGGTGAATTTTGAGTTACCAAATTTACATGATGTTGATACAAATTCCTAGTCTACTTCAGATGATGATACAACACCCACACTCATAGATGACTATTTGTGTGGATTGAGCTTTACACCAATTGGCCTAGGAGAGTACTTTGATGAATCTAGATATCTCATTAGACATCCTACATCACTCTTAGCATCTCACACTACACTCTCAAGATATACTCCACATTAATAGTTATAAACAAATCACTTGGAACATACATTTCACATGGTTACCTCTATGGATATAGAGCCAATCATTCATGTTCAGGTAGGTATCACATAACATCAGCCATATATTATACTATATGTGTTACTTAATCCTGGATTAATAACACTACCTATAGTATGGCATAGATCTATTAGTAGGTTATCATGGCAAGATGGTAACCCATTTTATCTCTTTCATAAGATCACAGGCCATGATACAAACTCATGTACAACTTTACAATAGGGATTGGATTAACTATAGGTTCAAGATACTATTGAAATTGCATCATCACCAACACCAGATTCACCACTTCCACCGAATCCATATAGTACCAAAGCTAAATATCCTAGAGGAGAATCAACATCTTCACCACCAGAGAAACGTTTAGTTTTCTTATGGCATGATGACACCATGTATATAAATTCTATGACATACTATTATACCTATGGTGATGATCTTGAGTCATTTGATGATGTTTGTGATCCCTTCTTCCATATCTATCCCTAATGATCTCCATCCTTTGACCCCTTACCCCCTCCATCCTATTTTTTTACATCATTTTGTATATATTACTTATTTCAAACTACTTATACATAGTCTCTTTTATGCTTGATTATACATAACTTATTTCAAAAATACAAAAACATTCAAATAGTTCAAAAATATGAATAACAATACAAAATATTAAAAATATAAAAACATTAAAATATATTCAAAAACATGAAAACATTTCCATTGTGTGTATTATCCATGCTTTATATTTATACTACCATGTTAGACTTACATTTTTTGTTTTATGTTATTTTTTGTCAATTTATCTACATTACCATACTTCACTTGATCTTCTTTGAGTGTGTGTGGTGACATCTAGATCCATGATTATTGTACTCTACCCAATGAAGGGGCATCCTGCTTCTACATTCAAGACATAAATAAATATATTTACCCATTGGGTTCATCTTATACATAACTACACCATCTAGGTTATGTCATTCCTTTACCGCACACTCTAGTTATCATGATGATGTATATTATTTACTAGCTTACATATATTACTATATCAAAATTTCACTAGTATATAACACTTGTGTATTTATTAGAATATACATAGTTTTGTACTCCATTTTTTTCATACTTTTACTTCTTGCTTTGATTAGTCAGATGTGATTGTATTTCCAGCATTTACATGCTTTCCTTTCTTGCTTTCCATAGATAGATGTGATTACATTTATTAGTTCCTATTTTTTATCTTATATGTGCCTTAGGACATTTGCCAATGTAATTTACTTTAATTCTTGTGTGTTACTTAGGACATTTTCCAATGTCCTTTGCTTGTACTCTTCTATGTGATTGTGGCCCTCATGCCAACCTTTCTTATTTCACTTGTATGTGTATGTGGCATTTGAACATGCCTTGTATGCTTACTTTCTAGATTGAGTGACATGTGACCATGTCCCTTATATTTTTATCCCTTTGGCCACTCTTTTATGATTATTTATTCTTGCCTTATGTGTTTATTTCTTGTTTGATTTTCAATTGTTTGTAATGTTATGATCCACATCATGCATTATCCTACTTTCTTAGATGCCATGATGGACATCATACTCAATCCCTCCTTGACAATTAAAAACTAATAAATAATACTTTTAGTTCTAGTTTATTATATTATACATACTATTACATGGTTATATCTATCTAGGCATACCCCTATTGATCTAAAAATCTCCATTACAAACTATGCTATATCTTGAGACATTATTTTGATTATCATTGATATATCATGTATTCTCATATCATAACACACTTGTAGGGATATTTATTCTAAGGATAGTCATTGTAGGTTATTCATTCCTACCCTCAAAGGAGGGGGAAACTAAAAGGGGTTTTATCACAAAGATCACATCTCTTACTGGTCAAAAAATTAGCTTTCAAAACACTTAGAATAGTATCTAGACTTCAAACTAGGAAAAATACACCAAGTAGATAGTGATAATCACATAATAGTCATAAGAACTAGCTCAAGATAATACTACCAAGATTAGACTACAATATTAGATAAGGTATTTTATTTTGATGCTCCTATCTAAATAACAAAAAACTATATTTTTCAAAAATAGATAGAAAGGTAAGACCAGTTACGGTTTTGTTAGCTATAATTTAGTTTAGAATCATCAATTTTAATATAATTTTTTGTAGAAAATCTAGATATAGGGGGAATTATGCTTGGCATGGTGAATCTCACTTCCAATTTTAGATTAGGTAGTTGGTATAAATTTTATATCAAAATCCATATTTTAGACACCAGTGATTAGGGGAAATGTGTACAACACATTTGACTTCTTTTCTTTCTAAGTTTAATACATTAGTTAGGTATTCTTCATAGTTTCATGGATTATTCCACCTAAAGATGGTTGGCATCATTTTCGAGTTGCTTCTACATAAGCTTATTGCCTAGTATTGGAGTGGATTTCATACAAGCCTTATCTCCACCTTTTACAAGTGGCCAAGAGTGGCCTAGTTTCAAACACATATTTGGATATCCACACCACATTTTTAGAGTAAAAATCATCCATGGGCTTAAGGAGTCATCTCATATGACACACATTAATACTAGTATCAATTCATAACTTCAATTATTGGGATAATGAAGGAGCCAAAAGACTAGCTAGCTTTTGTATTCTTAAGCCACTTATTTAGAGGGATTAGACACACAATCTAGACATTGATTAACACACACATGATCACATAGCTTCACTTAGTGGGTGATAATGGAGCCAAAGGGCCAACCTTTACATTCTTCATCCACTCTTAAGGAATTGATCACTTATCTCTATTTGTGATATTACTCTTAGTACAACATCATTTAGCACATACCCATCATTACTCAGCATCATCTAGCATCACTCAACATCATAATAGGTTTTATATTGGTTAACATATCTAGTAAGGTATATTCATTCTTTTCTCTTCCTCTCTCTTAACTAGCTTTGTACATTATTATTTTAGATATAGTGTATCTAGTAAGAACTGATCTACTCTTTGTTTTCTTTTATAGATTTACACTTCATGACGTGTTCTCTCTATACACACCTATCATCACATAGCTTTATGGGCTTCACCCTTATAGGTAAGTTTAGGTATGTTTTCTACTTTTTTTTCATCCTAGTATTTCACTTTTATGCATCACTAGAATAAAAGAGGGGGGGGGGGAAATATAGTCAAATAAAATGTAAAACTTGGTAACTTGAGTGTGGCTTGTGACACCTAACCCATAGCTCCCTTTTGTATGCTCTCATGACCCTTATAGACACCTTTTTGCTTATTCTTAATCATTCATAGGCCTCTAAACCCTAATTATAACTCAACTAGGATACTTTTCCTATGACAAATCCATCCCCCAAGTCTTGTACCCTTAGGAGAATAGCACCCAACTTAGACTATAGCATCAAACCCTACAGTGTCCAAGTTTGATGCTCTTGTCCAATCACATTTTGAGCCTAGGTGACCATTTTCTCTTGATTATTCTTCCTCATTATATAAGCCTAAAATGAATACATTCAACCCATGACCAATATATCTCTATAAAAACCCATTCAAAGTTCATTTAGAGGGGGTTTCCAAATATCACAAAATAATAACGAATACAAGCAAGACCACTTAGGCATATTTTCCTATTCTCTACATATAGCCATTCAATGTAGCCATAAACTTATTCAATCCCTTACACTAGTACCTAACCACCTCAAGCACACCTATTTTTAGAATTTTTCATCTTTATAAATACTATTTCACAAAGCACATCAAGTTGGAGAACTACATATGGCTTGATCCCTCTTTGAAGTATTGGTATGTAGGTAGTGTGCCCACATAAGGGAAGTGGATACACATTTATTACATATTATAAACACTAATCACCCCTCTTTATCAATTTTTTTCAAAGCATAATGGAGTATAGGGTTTGAATAATAAATCAGATCTATAAGGAGTTTTGTAGACATCTAACATCTAAAATTTCATAGTTAGGCTCACATATAAACAATAGACAAAACCCAAAAAGGTCAGGCCTCTAGGATAATAGTGATGAAAGAGGAATATATCACTAGACACTAGGGTGTCCCATTTTGATGTACTTTCAATTTCATAAAATGAAGGCTATATCCTAATTCATGACACTATCAGAGTCCTACAAAACATATTTTAAACTCTATCTTAGCCATCTCAGTCTAGTTTAAGCTAAGTTACATTTCTCCTCACTTATTACTATTTTTAAAAAGGCTAAAATTAAAATTAAATTATACAAATTAGTAGCTTAATTATCCCAATATTATTTATTGATTTAATTAACTTAGACCCTTAACTAAATTATGAATAAGACTCCAATATTCCCAAAAAAGTTAAATCATAAATATTTACAAACATTTTCCATTTTTCTACCATATCTTTGTTTTTACTAGTTATTTTTATGAACCATAATATGTTTTAAAATCCTTACACTATATCAAATATTTTCATATATTACATGTATATTTTTTTTTAAATTGATTTTTTGATCTTTTTTGCTAATCTTTATTGGTTTTCCTAATGTTCCTTACATTAGACACCTTCACATTTCTTTCCCTTATTTTATTATCTACATCACTAAGGTAAGTAAAGGTATGTGTATTTCAATTTTTTCCTTTAATTTATCTTATTTTACTTCTTATTGCAATTTATTTAGCTTCATCATTATGTGTTATTATGTTATTTTCCCAAAGCACTATCCTATGTTGCATCCATGTGACATGTGATGATATTTGAGTGGAGAAAATGTATACACATAATATTTATAAAATTTATAAATTGTTGATACTTTATCTCTCTTATGAACCCATTGAGTCTCAATCTTTCTAAGTACATACCTTAAAGGGTACACTGGGAAAGGGGTGGGTAAACCATTGGTACTTCATAATATTATTGTCTCCTATAATACCACTTGTTATCTACACAAACTTATCATATACACTTCCCTAAACTTTTATTCCTCTCTTACACACTCCTAAAATCAATTCACTACTTCACATAGCCCCTACCCAAACCTAAAACCCCCTTTTAACATTTATTATACACTATCAGCCTAGGTTGACACTATATTGTTGTTGATATCTATATGTTATGGGTCTAGGTATACTTTAGCCAACCTAGACTGAGACCTAACATTTTTTTATCAAATAATAATACATATTCTAATTGGGCTAACCCTATCAGTTAAACTTTTAGAAAGGTTTAAGTTAGATTTAATTATATATACACATTTATTTCCATTAATTATGAGAAAAATAGAAGAATAATATTATATTATGCATCTAATTATCCACAAATCTACTTGAGGAACATTGATTAGGGTTTTAATACTTTATTTGGAGATACAAATTTTATCTTATGGAGAAGTCTTTTGGATACATAGAGAAGTTGTGTATCCTAGAGTTGACTTATTCTTGTTATCCTTACATACCATGAAAACCTCTTACAAAGAACAATGGCTAAGGGAGAGATTGAGTCTCGGTAGGGTTTATCTTAAAAGGTAAGTATTCCTAACTTTGTTCTTCCTTTTTAAAATAAATAGATTGACATTTTTACTTCTCTATCATGCATTAATATTTATTATACATTGACTTGAGTATATATCTTTTATGCATGTTTAATTTTTATATTTATTACCCCCACATTGTGACACAAGCTTTGATGATCACTATATTATATTTTAATTTACTTGTCATTTACTTAGTGAATATGAAAACATATGACCTAGGTAGGGTTATTCCATAGTGTTACTTGAATAGATGCTTTGGAACCCTCTCTAGTGATATTATTATGGTAAGAGATCCATTGGTTAGGTATAGTGGATCCATATTGGTCATGAACTTGAATATATAATTTATTAATAAACAAAAGTGTAAGTAGGATTTATCTTCTCTGAGCTAGGATTAATTAATAGGTCAGTTGCATTTTTCTTTGTATACATAGAGCACTAATGATTTTTGAAGATGTCATTAAACCAAACAATTTTTGCTTTTTGAAAGAATCAATGGGGATATACATAAATTTGTGGTAGAATTTAGGGATTGTCAATAGAATAAATGAGAAATAATTAAAACACTTGGTCTTCTACAACCATTATCCATACCTAGCCAGTGCTGAGAGGAGGTTTTATAGAATTCATTATAGGATTATCAAGGTCTGAAGGTAAAAATGTCATCATGTTATTTTTTGGATATGCTAGAAAAATATGATCATTTTTTCCTTGTCATATTTATTTTTAGCTATTATAGTAGCTACTACTTTTATCGATATAGTTCAAAAGTTTCATGGTACTCCAAAAATCATCGTAAGTGATCATGATCCTATCTTCAACAGTAAATTTTTGATGAGTTATTTTCATGTTTGGGTACTCATTTGGCTCATAGCTCATCTTATCATCCTTAATTTTATGGTAAAATAGAGGTTGTAAACAAATTATTAAAATGGTATCTCTATTGGTTTTCATTAGATAAACATGAATGTTGGGTCCATTATCTTATACTAACAAAATGGTGGTACAACGCTTCCTTCCATACCTCTTTTAAAATGTATTCCTTTTTGGAAATTTATGGTTATCATCCCTAATCCATCACTTCATAGTTTAGGTTTTAACCAAATATTCAAGATATTAAGGAACATATTTAACATCAAAATGATGTATTATCTAGTTTAAGGGATAATTCAATAATGGTATATAATAGAATGAATCATCAAGTTGAGTAGCATTATATTGAGAGGTGTTTTTATATTTATTATTAGGTCTTTGTTTGATTTAAACCATATAATTATATGTATTTAAAGAAACATAAAAATGATTAAAAAAATTCCTAAGTATTATGGCCCTTATCATATCCTACACAAAATTGACAATGTGGCAAACAAGTTGGAGCTACCCCAATACATTCACATACATCCTATATTTTGTTTATCTTGCCTAAATAATGTCATTAGCTAGAGAGTTTATACTCAAACAGAGTTTCCTAAGCTAAATGAAGAAGTCAAATTCATTATATAACGTAAGGAGATCCTTCACACACAAAAAAGGGCTAAAATCAAGAGCAATTGAAAATTATTTGATCAAGTGGGAGAGTTTGATTAATGAAGATACAACATGGGAGGATGAATATTTCCTATATAAACATCCATAGTTAATTCAAAATTTATGTAAACATTATTTTTAATGGGAGGGTAATGTTATGACCTTAATCTATAGTGCATCTAAGGATATGTGTGGCCAACAAGTGGCTTACATACATTTTATATTATAATATTATATTTATCTATGTTCTTAGTATGGTCAGCCTACGAAATAACCATAGCTAAGTATATTAAATATAGGAGGCAATGATTAGTATTTTACCATCATATTGTTAATTTTAATCTTATTACATAGTTTTGGAGGTTTCCACCTCAAAGTAGATTAGTCATAATTATAAATTATTTTTCCTATTTTGTCAATTATTATTGTATATTTGATTATTATTCTCTTAAATTTTTAATATATTATTCCATTATTATGAAATATAATAAATACCAATGTATCATATCCTTAGATTCCATCTTGTCCTTTTATGAAAGATCATTGTGACATTTTTCATGAATTCACAAAGATCTCAAAATAATATGAAATTATTCCTATGTAGAGTTATCATGCATGAAAATATCCATATTAAAGATTAGAGTATTAATAACTCCTAATAAGAACCCACGCCTCTTACCTTCAACAACCTATTTCTCCATTCACACCATATAACCCTTGTTGACAAATTAAAAAGCAAAATATATAGAACAATAATTCATCATTTTGTTTGAATTATAATGAAATGATCTAATATATCATGATATTATCTTAAAATTATCTAAGTTATGCATTCATTCTCTACTATGTATAAAATAATTATATTTAGTATTTCTTATTGAGTACCATCAAGAATTCTAAATTGAAAAATGTAAGGTCTGTATTCTCTTTATTTACTATTTTTACACTTCACAAGACTATATTAAATGGCATATTGAAAATTATTAGATTAAAAAGGTATATGATATAAATTAAAGGTTCCTAAAAGTATTTTATTTTGTTTTCCTATGAGCCAATTACATAAAAACAAATTTTAAACACTGTAAATATGGAATAATAACAAAAAAAAAGATAATAATATATTAGGATATGAATTTTAATTTTTTTGGATTAAAAGTTAAATAAGATTACACAACTAGTTATAAATTTGAAATTTTGATAGAATTAAATCTATTTAAAATTTATTGTTTAGAGTGTCTCTACTTTATTTCCAAATTTCCATGGTAATGTTCTTCATCTCTACCTAAATTTTTTAATTTAAAGTGGAAAATGAAAATTGAAACCTACCAATCCATTGGGAATCATCTTGTTCCTCCCCAATAAGTGACATAATATAAAACACCATCTACTACTTCATATGGGTGCCTTCTACTACCGACATAATCTAGAGGGGTGGTTCCTATGATGGATCCTTTATATGATTGGATGTAGGTGCATATGTAGTCAATATAAAACTTATTGATTATTTTTTAACCATCCTCATATATATAATTAAAATATTTGTCATTATCTTCATTAAAATAGGGATTATGGCTCATCAAAATCATTATCATTATTAGAGTGACCTTCTACATTTATCTAAAGTATTAATTACATCTGCACTTTGAAAATTCATAACTTGATTCTATGAATAACTAAATATTGAAAAATTTAATTTATTCAACTTATGTTTGGAATTTTAGGATTATGGCCTCTATAAACCACCTTTATTTCAACCCATTTATATGATGATTGTCAAATATGGAGATCAACCTCTTCAATCTCTTATTATATACATGTGTAGAGTTATTCTTCCCTTACTTTCCATTATAGATTTATATAAAATTTATTTTTATATCATTAAAATACCTTTTATTCATTTTTGAAATATTTTTTAAACTTTATTTTACAAACTAATCATTAGGACCACCTATAAGGATTTCTAGAAATGACATATTCCACTATCTGATATCTATAAAACCATTGGAAATTCATATTTTAAAATGTGTTATAATGGTAAATGGGGTGTTGTTTACCTTATTTTGTGTTAAAATGGTAGATGGGATGTTATTTACCTTCTTGTGTGAACTTAAGAAAATTTTATCAATTAATCATGTGGACTTTCCACATTTCTTTGTTTTGTCAGTGTTATTTTATATGGGGCTATAAAACTATTATTTATCCAAATATTTCAAATTATTAATGAGGGTGATTTTTTTCATGTCAATATGGCTAAAAGTATTTAGAATAAAACTAAATGGGTTTAAATTTTATGATTATATTCTATTTACTATTCATCATTAGATTTTCCAATGTAGTTATCCTTCCTAACATGGTTTAAAAGGTTGGAATTTTCCTTTTTGTGTACCTCTTGCAACAATAATTATGGGCTCTACAAACTTTTTAATGGATATGGTTAGTGTAATATGAAGTTAATTAATTATTAGCTAATTTTTGTAATTATGAAAAATAGATGCACACTTACTATTTCATACCAAATGCCTCGATTCAAAATATGGATATGTCAAAACTATTATACTTATACTAGTTATACAACAAGAAATTTATGTCTCATAGGTGATAAAAATAAAATCATTTCGGGTGAAGCTATAATTTATTTGGTATTATCTTTTAACTAAATATTTTTGTAACATATATGAATTTCATTTCAAACTAATTAAATGTTTAAAAAAAATCAAATTGGTGCGTCTCTAAGATGTCATGATTTGTATTTGATCTAATGTTGCAAGTATTCCAATTGGTAAGTCCAACTATTAACTATTGTATATTATTCTTAGACACTCTACATATTCATACATGTTTTTGATATTTATTTTGTAGCAATTAATTATATCAAAGGAAACTCCTCATATTTTTCTATTTGTGTCGATAAGGATAAAATAACATGTATGTGTGTGTGTGTGTGTGTGTGTGTGTGTGTGTGTGTGTGTCTATATATATATATATATATATATATATATATATATATATATATATATATATAATTTGTTTCAAATAAGATGGTTTATAGTCATATTTTATCTAGAAAAGTAAGAGGGAATCTATTTTGTTCCCCTTAATTGGCTTTTGATATCAATGTATATTTTGTAGTATTAATCTATCATGTATAGAAATTATATTTAAATATTTACTTTCAAATGGATTTACTAGTATTTTATCACCATCTGAAAGTAATTGCATTTTATGGAAACATGATTATTTGTAGGTATTAGGAGATTTATAGATTGTATAAAATAACATAATTGATCTCATGATTTTAATATGATATCAAATCATCTCATTATTATTCATTTTAAGTCAACCATTCAAATTATCTAAATAATTATTCGATATTTGAGTGGACCATGACTTGTTTGTCATGGGGGGCGGGGGGGGGGGGGAGTTATCGAACATGCAAAGGTACACCATTTCACAAAAGGAATGATTTATAGACTATAATTTTTTTTTAAAGTAACTCTAGTATTTATATGAATTTACCATAAAATATTTGGTTCTTTCTAGTTTTTTCTTATTTTGCCAGAAAAGTGGAGGAAATATTATATTGATTTCCGAGTAGGAATTTATACATTTGATGTTTATCATATGATATATCCTCATCAAAAAGGTGTATTATTTATATTTATTCATTATTTTTTTAATATGAGCTTGGATGTCACTGTTAAGGTTGATATGTGTGTTTGGTAGAGATTAATTTATGCACATGCATATGCATGTATAATTATAAGCATGAATAGATATATCAATGCCCCATTGACTATGCAAGTACACATTTTCATGTGGGTGTTATATGGATTGCACATTCTAAATCAAAGAAAAATGTTTAAAACTTGTACTATAATTATATTAAAAGGGAAGGTGGATGTAGTCTTGTAATATCGATCTCTTGATTTTCAATTTCCTCATGTCACTTATATTTATTATCAATTGATTGTCATTTTAAATAAGGTTTTATACTAATTTTATATTCAATTAATAACTTTTGAAAATTTTATTTCAATTCTATTTGAAATCAATTTGAATGGTTTTTTAATGCTAATTTAAACCATTTTTTTCAAAATATGTAATTTTAATGTTATTTTATTTAGTAAGAATTTAATTAAATTAATTTTATCTTGATAGGGTCCATAAATTTAATGGAGATAAAGTGGAGCAGTAGATCCAATATTTATAGGAATTTTGGGATATGAAACAATCCAATCACTTTCACAATGTCATGGAGAGAATTTCAATCATGAAGTTGTGATTTGTTTTATAAATTGCATCATAAGAACCCTTGTTTTATATTTTTTAAATGAAATTGATGACAAGTAAAGAAAATTAGACATGACTGACAACTTTAGACATTAGAATTTTTTTAAAAGGATTTAATGGGGGAATAGTTCATTAGTGTCACCATTATTAAGTTTTTTATAGGTATTCACTTTTTGACTAGAGATACAACTAGTCTGGGACACAATAGAGGGTCAAGATCCCCAAGTGATCATCTATCACATGTACTAGATTTACCAGCCAGTCTAAGATTACTATAAATGGCCACAATAATCCTAAGAATACTAATGAATATCCATAAATAACTCAATAACACCAACAATATCTATAATTGGCCCAATAATACTAATGATCAACCATAATTAACCCAAGAATACCACAAATTAGATATAATCAACCCAAGAATATCAATAATGGTCACAATTGAATCAAGAATATGAATTATAGCCACATCTAACCTCAAATACCATAGTGATATTTCAACCTTGGTGGATATTGAAACAACCAAGCCACTTTACCAACTCACCCACATCTCATTGGTGTCACCACTATTATTTTGTCATATTATCTTTAGTAAAATTTTGAACATTTGCTTAATTTTTTAAATGTTGGTAATAAATATTTTTTATTTTTAATATTTTATTTACATGATAAATATATAACAAATATGGTCAAATATTTGAATAGTTTAGTCCATTATCATTTATTGTTGTGGATTTAAATAATAGGTTATTTTCAAATTGTGATGAAAATAACTGTTCTTATAATGATAGACTCATGAACAAGATATATTGGGATTGGTATCATGTATATTACATTATATGATTTAATATGTATATATATGGATTATAGTGGAGAAAAGATAATTGGATATTAAAAAATACTAAAAATAAGCTATATGTGACTATTTTATGATTGATGACCATTAGTATAATATTTGTATAATAGTTAATAAATCTTCAATTTAGTTAGTGATTTTTAATTACATTAAAAATCAAATAAAAAAATTTATATTCCATTTAGTTTCCATTTTGATCTCCATTTTTATGTTGTATTGGATCTTATATTCAATATTCAATTTGATAAAAATGTATGAACTAATTGAAGATATGTTGACTATTATAAAGATATAATACTCAAGGGTGCTGATCGTAAAATAATATCATAAATTTACCATTGAATGGTGACAAATGGCATTAATATAGATTCACCAACTATGTAATTATATTGATGATATGTGTCACTAGTCATTGGAAATTGGCAAAGAAGGTAATGAAATTATTAATTAGTTTGGTATGTGAAAATTCCATGATAAAAGAAATTAATATAAGATATATATATATATATATATATATATATATATTAGTATATTTAGATATACGTATTTAATATATATGTACTAAATATATAATATATAATTTATATTAGATATAAGTAGGGATAAGGCCTAGATTGTAAAAAATAAAAGTAATAATATATGTAGGGAAAATCTACAATGGTTATAATGTTAAGGTAGAAAGTACCAAGTAGATGAATGAGTGACCTAGATACACAAATAAAAATAAATTAAGTGTGTATTAGATTACCATATTAAAATATAGGTATAGAATATCATCCATACATAGGAATAAAAATCCCAACTAGGGATCTTTATATTTAATAATTAAAAAACAAATTTAGCTAAGCCATAGGGTTTTCCAACCCTCATTTTGTTTAAAATTTATGTAAACATGGGTAATTATACCATATATCATCATCTATCATCATCAACTCAAAGATCAAACTATAATTATCAATGATTGAAAACTTCTACTTGCCACTAAAAATTTCATTTGGATAATTTATCAATTGTGATTGAAACATGATAAATATATGTAAGGTGAAAGAGGGGTAAAACAAGACCTGAAAATACCCTACTAGATATCCATATAACTATATTATCATGTGTGTAATGTATTAGAGGATGTATTTTTTAATCTCTACATAGTCTAAAAGGGTGTTATATTGAAATATAATAAAATACAACCCAAATCATTCCCCTAATTTAATACTTTCCCAACATTCCAAATCAAATCTTATCAAATTTGAGCACATGTATTTGTCATTATGACAATTGGTTAGTGGAAATTATGTGTGAAAAGTGACCCAAACCATGCAAAATAATATAAATTCCATTTTTAAAATGTCAAGACCCTTATCCATGATTTTAATTTTATCCTTTAAATGTAAATAAAGCCTTGGAATATATATTTGTTCATACACATGCCTATAATGAAGTTACACTAATATCTAAATTATATTGAAATACATAACCATGTTTCCCACGAAATAATAAGATAAAATATAAGTTCATCCTGAAACCATTCAAATGTAATCCTTTTAGGGGTAATAATAAACCCAAATAGGGTTACCTAGGGGAACTAAAAAATGACACCTTTGGTGTGTTAAATGAATTACTCCATAGTGATGATATATATATATACAATATAAAACATATATACTATATATACTAATATTTAAGTAGTGTGTGCATAGTGGTTACATAATTTATTGCCATAATAATTACACTAGATAAATGGGAAAAAATGACCTCCACACACACACACACACACATTCAAACATATGTTTTTCCAAGAACAATAACTTTTAATTATTATAAAAATTAATATAATTTTTATTTTTTATATGGAGAGGAAATTATACAATACTAACATAAGACTAAATGATTATACTACATATATATGAGAAAAAATAGTTTATTGAAATTTGTAATCTATGAAAAATAAATTTTCCTACTCAACTTCCTCACTCATGGCCATAGGGATCCCATATTCATTCATTTATTATTATTAATTCCAATGAAACTCACCATCCTCATAATTTAATCAATATGTTGAAGTATTAATTATAAAATCATTAGGAAAGTATGTGCCCAATATATCTACCAAATAGTATTAACCCTTGCCAACAATTCTCAAACTATAAAGGATTAAATGAAAAAAGTCTTATCCATTTATCCAAATTGAATGTAATATAATCTTTAATTCCATACCTCATTAAGGTTGTATTATCTATCCACATTCAAGATCACATTTTCAAAGTTCAGTTACTGAGCCACCTAATAACATTTTCACAAACAAGATGTTGCTTTGGATAAAACATGAGAGATTTTATGAGATTGGAAATGTATTTTATTTCCAATGCATAAATTT